>BMAU01017808.1:0-600000 GCA_019973935.1 Trichonephila clavipes | reverse complement strand
TGCCGCTGTGCTGTTAGCAAAATTAGTGCATCGTGTCAAGCAAGCTTTAAAATTAAATGTGACTAATACTTTTCTTTGGAGTGACTCCATGATAGTTTTGTCATGGATAAGGAAGGAGTCATATCAACTAAAAACCTTTGTGGCTAACAGGATTGCTACAATCCAGGAGATGACTTCCAGTGAGCAATGGCGTTATGTGGCAACAGAGGACAATCCTGCCGACTTCGTTTCCAGAGGAATGGATTTTCTAAAACTTAAAACCTGTGAGTTGTGGTGGAATGGTCCTAAATTTCTGATGAGCAACCAGTACCCACAACGACAAATTCCTGTTGCAGTGATCAAGGATCCAGGTGAACTTAAAAACTGTAGTGACTTTTCTAACTTTTTTCTTGATTCTGCTACTAACTCTTTTGTAAATAATTTACTTAACCTTAGTAATGACTATTTTAAAATTATTCGTGTCTTAAGTTTTATTTGTAGATTTGTTTAAAATTGTAAGAGCAAAGAAAGCAAAGGAATTGGGCCTCTAGATTTAGGAGAATTAAAAAAGGCTGAACAGCTTTTATTGAAATTAGTACAAAAGGAAGAGTTTAAAGTAGAGATGAATGGTATTCAAAATTCTGTCATGGTACCTTCCAACAGTCGAGTAAAAACACTCAATCCATTTATTGATAGTGAAGGGATTTTGAGAGTTGGAGGTCGATTGAGAAATAGTGATATTAATTATAACCAGAAATTTCCAATTCTTTTGCCTTCGAAACATAAATTGACTTATTTAATAGTTGAGTATTTTCATAAAAAGTTTTTACATAGTGGTCCACAATCCTTGTTATATCAGATCAGGCAAAATTTTTGGATATTGAATGGCCGTAATATTTGTAGAAAAGTTGTTCATAACTGTGTAAATTGTTGTAAGGCTAATCCTACTTGCACTGATCAAATAATGGCTGACTTGCCAAAGGATAGAGTTATCAAAAATTATCCATTCAATGTGTCAGGTGTGGACTTCTGTGGCCCCTTTTACATTAAGTATAAAGGGCAGAGAAAAGGTGTATATAACAAAATCTATGTTTGTATATTTATATGTTTTGTTTCTAAAGCTGTGCACTTAGATATTGTGACTGATTTAACCTCTAATGCATTTATTGCTACACTTAAGCGATTTATATTTAGAAGAGGTAAATGTGCTAAGTCGTATTCTGATAATGCCACAAATTTTGTGGGTGCAAATATAGAACTTAAAAAAATGTTTAATTTGTTGTGTAAACCTGATGAGACACTTGCAAGTTATATGGCCTCTGAAGGAATAGATTGGAAATTCCTCCCCCTTAGAGCCCCAAAATTTGGAGGTCTCTGGGAGGTAGGCGTTAAATCTTTTAAGTTCTATTTAAAGAGAGTAGTAGGTAACATTAGATTAACATATGAAGAGTTTCTGACCGTGATTATCCAAATAGAGGGGATGTTAAATTCTCGTCCTCTTGTCCCATTATCTTCTGACTTAGATGATTTAAATGTATTGACTCCTTCTCATTTTTTGATAGGTAGATCAATTACATCAATTGTTGAGCCTGATTTAACTAATTTAAATGAAAATAGGTTGGATAATTGGCAGAAAATTACAAAAATAATTCAATTAATTTGGAAAATATGGAGTGTAGACTATTTAAATAGTTTGCAGCAGAGAAATAAGTGGCATTTCGAGAAAAAGAATGCTAAAATTGGAGATATGGTTATAATAAAAGAGGATAATTTACCTTCATGTCAATGGTCATTAGGTAGAATCAACAATATTTATCCAGGAAAGGATTCTAAAGTAAGAGTAGTGGAAGTCAAAACCACTAGAGGTATATTTAAGAGACCCATTTCGAAACTGTGCATTCTACCAATTGAAACAGTGTGTGTGTGAAGTAGCATATATAACCCTTCAGATAGTAATGTCTGTGTGTAGAATAGTAATTTTTTTTTAATTCTGTGTGATTTATCAATTGCTTATACATTGTCTTCATTTGTATGTTGTTTTGTTTGTATTTTGAAGTATTGTATTTCTGTGTGTTATCTTTATGATTATGTTCTGTAAATCTTGCATGTTGAAAAACATTGCAAGGCCGGGTGGCATGTTCAGTGTACGTATGTAAATGTAGAGCGCCCTCTAGCGCTCAGAGTGTCTAACGAATCTGTGTAACCTCTGACTCCACCGAGTAAGGAGTCAAATCGAGCGAGCTGAGCAACAAGTAATAAAAACTACAGTCCACTTACTGAGAGAGACCTATTACTTGAGAGTTTTACTTGTGTACCCAACAATGGTGAACATATTGAGCATTTCCTGTAAAGAACATCATCTTTGCTTTGTCTTAATTTGTTATGCTAATTATTGCTTTTCTTATCAGATGAAGCTCCATCTGTCGGACATTTTGTGAACTTTATTTATTTTTTTTGTTCTAATAAAACCCCATGTCATTCCAAGCATGTGTGTCAATTTTTACCTCTCTATCTACATTATTCCGTGATTTATTAATTTTTCAAATATATACTGACTTTTTGATCACCCGGTTTATATATATATTTATATTTATATATATTCATTTATATATAGGGGAAAAGTGAACTAAATTATATATATATATATATATATATATGATTGTTGGATGTTGTCTCTTTTGTTTATAGAGAATGGGGCTAATATATATATATATATATGTATAGTTCAAATTTTTAATCATTTTAAAATGCTTTCTATTCATCCATTCAAAGTAGGAACTGACTGAATAAATATTTTCTATAATACTTGTCAGTTTACAATTGGGGAACATAAAATCTCATTAATGTTTGCTTTTTCTAAGTATACTCTGCATGCTATGAAGAATGTTTCATATAACTAAGAAAGAATTTCATGTTTGTACTTTTTCAAATGGTCGAGGAAGGGGTACGTGTACTGAAGTGTTGTGTAATACACTCTTACATTACAATCAGGACTAAAACTTCTCTTCTATTTTCAGATTACTTTTCTTTTCAATTAACAAACTACACATTGTCTAGTCTAAATCATTGTTTTCAATAATTAAGTCGATGAGACCAAGCTTAAATTTTAGAAGTATGTTTTCCCCTCATGTATTTAAGTTCCATTCTGAAATGCAAAAATGTGAAAAAAAACAACTCTTTCTGGTATAATTTTTCCTCTTATTTTATAATTTCAAAGTTTTTCAAAATACATTACTATCCTTATACCGGCGTTTCTCAAATTGTGGGGGGTGTCCCCTAAGGGGTAGGATAACCCTACGAGGGTGGCGAGAGCATATCGGAAAGTCGAAAACAAAAGATTTAAAAAATTATAAATTTACTGAAAGGAAACAAAACACATTCTGACATAATAAAAATAAAATACACATTTACTTTCATATTATATACTTATAAATGCATCAACAATGTATTTGATAATTAATTTTCTATACTAAATTAAGAACAAGATTAATAATTACTAGTGACTCCCATGGACTTGTCATTTTCAAAATTATATCCAAAATGTATTTCCTACCTTGGTAATTTGTTAACTTTATAATTTTTTTTTTAAATCGTACACAAACACACGGTAGCTTTCGCGTCAAAGTGTAGTATTATTGAATTCAATTCATTGTTATTGTATTGAGGGAGGCACGATGAAAATTACGATTAAAAGTTGGGTCGCAAACATTGTAAGTTTGAGAAGCACACTGCCATACGGTGTGCTGGCATATCGGTTAAGGCAGTGTTCCGCAACCCCCGGTCCGCGAACCTGTACCGGGCCGCACAAGAAACCTTAAATTATTTTCTTTAATTTACTGTGGTATATTTTTCTTGGATTTGAGCTACTTTTTATGAAAATCACTTTATATTCCTTGTTAAATCACTTTATGTTCATTTTTCGGTGTAGCTATATTTTATCCTAATGTCACGATTAAATACAATTGAATTAAAATTATTAAATTAAAACAGTCTAAAATATAAACAATCAATGTTTTCACCTCAGCGGGCTGCGATAAAATTAACAAACGTTGACCGGTCCGCGGCGATAAAAAAGTTGCGGAACACTGGGTTAAGGTATCCGACTACGTTCGGAATCGTGATTTTGCAAAAGCGTATAAATGGATAATATTTATGCAATGTGTATAAAATTGTTTTAAGAATAATATTAAAATAAAAAATAATTTAAGTACAATATTTTGACAAAATATAAACATAGAATGACCCATTTTCACAATATTCTCCTTTTATAAAAAAATGCTTCTATTATTATAATATTTTGCCTGTATATAGCTCAGAGGCTCAACTAGAATTATTTTTGAAATATATAACTTAGAAGTGGGTTTATCCCTGTTTTACGACAACAGAGGGGAGAAATTTTAAGAAAAAAACGCGGCTAATTATTTCAATTGGCTGCAACTCTGAAAATAGTGTGAATTTTTCAAAAATCATAGTTGAGCCTCTGTACAGAGGTCTGGGCTATATACCGGCAAAGTATTATTATAATAGAAGTATTTTTTATAAAAGAAGAACATTTTGAAAACAGGTTATTCTAAGTTTAATTTTTTGCCGAAATATTGTAATTTTTTTGTCAAAATGTCCTTAAAACATTTTTATACGTGTATTCTAATCTAAGTGGCACTAAATATCATGAAAATTATCCATTTATGCGCTTTTTTAAAATCAAGGTTCCGAACGTAGTCGGATACCTTAAGGGATTAAAAGGAAACAATTTCTACCTTTTCCATTGGCGCTAATATTAAACTTAAGATACCCAATTTGAGCTCAAAATGCAAACAATGAATTCAAAATGGATCTCTTTTAAATACTACATAAAAATGCGCCATGTTTAGATATTGAACTTAAGTCGTAAAAGGTTTAGGGACCTCACCTCTGAATTGGTACTTGCAGACGTGTGGTAGCTTGCTCGAGCACTCTCCACAGGGAAATGTCAGCTTCCCCATCTTTTTGAGGGCCCAGCAACAAGATTCCTTCCCTTTGAACACTCCGGAATTCGCAGACCTAAACCACACACTCACCGCGTTGCCGTCTGACCATTGCATTGTACCTGGTGAGCAAAGGTTATAAAATTCAAACTTATATTTATCGATATGGATAAAAATGTGACCTAACATGACAGTAATAAAAGCAGCCGCTTATTTAAGAGTGTGAAGGTGGAGTTATTTTTACTCAACACTTGACTGGTAGTTTTATTTATTTTATATTTTTAGTGAACAAACCACTGTTATTAAAACAACAAATTCTAAAATGCGATTTCATTGGCACATTTACCACTTGAAACGATCGTGATGTTTCTTCATAACTTTAAAGAATTTGAATAGAAGACGAAAAAAATTTGCAGTAAATACAAATTAAAGATTAAAATTATGCTGATTTAAAAAAATTATAGATAATATATGGACTGAACTATGTAAAACAATAATTCTAAGAATGATTGAATTACTATGTACCTATTTTATTTCTATAACTGAAATTTTTACTATTGTGTCTAAAAAGGAAATTTAAATCGTAAAACTGTTAGGGATTTTTATGGGGGAAAAAGGTTTCCAAACCTTGCCGGATACTTTTAAGTGAATGTCGATATATATATATATATATGTGTGTGTGTGTGTAATAATTCCCTCTAGTATCCTTTTTATTAATTCTTTGTACTAATATTTAAAATAACTTTAATTCTTTGGTTTAAATTTAACATTGTAATATTAATCGTAATCGGCTAGTTCGAAGTCCCTGTCCCGCCTATTCTAGCCAATCAGAACTATTCTTACGTAATAACCACTGTTGATATAAAAGCAAAAATCTGGTGCAATCGCTCACTCTTTGTGTCCGCTTGCCTTCATTATGTGAGAATGTAAATAGCTGCTCTGTGTCTTTGTGTTGTGTCCTCCAAGATGTTGCTGCTGCTTGTCTCCTATCCGATTTGCTTTATAATCGTCGCAAGTTTGTTTGCCTCGTTAACGTGAAAATGTACCGCAATTTTGTCCTCAGCTTTTGATGTGTGCTTCAAAATAAAAAGGATTAACGTCCGCTGAAGATGTGTTTGATGAAAACCTACTGACACTCGACAAAATACTACACTCGGCCAATGCGTAACATATATATATATATATATATAGGGTAGCCCACTTTCATTGAGACAAACTTTAAGGGGGAGTAGAGGACATCACTAGGATAAAAATTGTTATAGCAACCCATGGTGAGAAAAGTCTTCGTTTCGCGTTAGGTGGCGTTGTTCACAAGAGCATTTAAGGAAGCAGACATCCATTACCACAGTCATTTGAGATTTGATCGTCTGCAAAGAAGTATGAAACGTTTTACAAATACTGAGCTGGTGGATAACCGCCTGATTTACGCATTGGCAGAAGTACATGCACGAGTAGCAGAAAGACTGTATCACGAAAGGTACCCACACAGAGAAAAATCAGACCATCGGATGTTTAATTTAGATCACAATTTGTGTGAATATGGGCCATTACGAGGTAGTAGGTAAAGTGAAGGTGGACCATATGCGACTCGAATTCTTAACTTGTTACTCGGATTCCTTCAAATGGTATCCTATACATTTTGTTCCATATGTTTTGTTGTATACTGTAGCCCGTTGAAATGCGTGGCCTCTTCTCACTACGCCTCTTACCTCGTAATGATCCATTTTCATACAAATTGTGGTTGTCGTTGCTAATGCCACCTGTCTGACGGAGTCAGATCGATGCCCAAGAAATTCATCATGGCAAAGGACTAGATTGCACACCCGTCGTTAGCCGTAGCTCTGAGCACTATACAGGTGACAGTACGATTTAGCTCGTTCCCACCACAATTTTGAAGGAGAACACACTGGTGGTAGTCAGCGGTCTTCTACCAACCCCACAAGAGGACTTGCGGCTCGACGGCTATTAACAGTATCCCCATGCCACGAAGGCATTATGCATTTACAAATATCCAAGTCACCCATCCGGTATAGTGGTTAGCGATGCTGACTACTGTACCGAAGGGCCTGAGTTCGAATCCCGCAGAATACATGGATGTTTGTAAATGTGTAGTTCCTTCGCGGCAGGGTGGTACTCTAAACAGCCGTCGAGCCGCAAGTCCTCTCGTGGGATTGGTGGCAGAGGATGAGAGGTGGAAGGCCCCTGACCTTCCTCCAGGGTGTTCTCCCTGGAGGAAGAATATGGTGTGGAACCGAGCTAAGTAGTACTGTCACTTGTATGGTGCTCAAGGATAAGACCAACGACAGGCGTACATCTAGCACCTTGCCATGATGAATTTCTTGGGCATCGATGTGACTACATCAGACAGGTGACATTAGCAATAACAACAACACAAACATGCATCCCTTCTCTGGAATTCGAACCCAGGCCGTATAGCACAGCAGTTAGCATCGCTAATCACTATGTCGGATGGGCGGCTATAACAGCACAAATAAATTTGTAATACAAATTAACAAACATCCGGTGATCTGGTAAATCTCTTTGTGGGTTAATTTCGCGATACATTCTTTCTCCTACTCGTGCATTTTCTTCTGCCAATGAGTAAATCATGTGCACATCTACCAGTTCGATATTTGTAAAATGTTTCATACTCTTCTGTGGATGATGACAGCTCAAATAATTGTGGTAATGCAATTCTATTTCCTTGAATGCTCTTGTGAACAATGCCACCTAGGGCCGAACGAAGATGTTTCCGCTCATGGGTTCTTTTGCAATTCTGAATCCTTGTAATGTCCCGAACCTCCCCTTAAAGTTTGTCCTAATGATCCTGGTATACCAGGAATTTAATTTAAAATAGAAGAAAAGATTTTTAAAGGATAAAAAATAAATATATCACGTGGTTCAACGCAGCTGTGATTTGAAACATTTAAAAATGGATAAAATCCTATATAAATGTGTATAAATTTTAAAATGCGTATGAAAAAAATTAATATTGTTACGTTGATCGGGATTCGAGGATTTTATGCAAATCAGTCACAAAGTACAAGACAGTTCTTAAGAGCTATGAGAATTTATTGTCGAGAAAACAATTCTTAAAAAACAGGATTTAACTGCAATATTCGCAGAATAAATCTCAGAAGGTCTTCACACTTTCAAAAATACTCAAACACAATTATCAGTGTTTAAAATGCAGGCATGTAAAATATTATTCACAAGCACACACGAAATAATCAGTTATCACAATCAAAGCAAATTTACTAATTGCAAGTCGAAACAATACTCACATACACTAACCGCTGGTTGAAACTAGACTCACTCGTTTCGGCTAGCACCGCTCTATTTATAGACCCGGCGGAAGCTTCGAGAAAAATCTGCTTGCGTCAACGATCGTAAAATTAGTTTATTTCTCCACATATTTATAGAACAATACAGAGGGTCCCGAATTCGTCAACATGGTCACCAATGTCGACAACTTGGTCGCCAAAAATAATGCCTAATTGGCTGCTTTGCAAGATCTCTCCAAGTTCCGATTGAATCACCATTATAACATAAGAGACGGCGTTTCTTGTAAATATTTCAATAAATATAACATAGAGTTATAGAAATGCATTACACATCCAAATACAAATTATTTACACAAAATTCGTAACAATATATTTAAAGACGAATCCATTTCTAGAAGTTAAGTGGTGTTTATAGTCAAAGATCCCAGGTCCCCCAGGCGTTTACTTATAATCTCACAAACAAAATATATTCGCTTAGCTGCATGGCCCGGCGTTGCACGGGCTTTCTCTACTTTTATAAATTTTCCCTTTCTTTCACAAAATCAGCACTTCTAATACTCTTTTTCAAAATGACTTCTATCCTCCCCTTCCTCCGCTTAGCCTAGCATTGCCAGGGCTTTCACCGACTGTATAACTTAAAATTCCCTGTTTTGAAAATTTTTCGCTTTTTTCTTTGTCAGACAGGTTTATTTCCCCCCTGCGTTGCACAATCATTTTTAAATGCATAACATATTGTCATGGAAATTCCACTTCCCCTCTCGCTATCAGAGCTCTTGACTAAGTGAACAGTGGAACTTTAATATTCATTAATTCATTTTGCAACTTTTTAAGACCCGGAAAGGAAAATGTACTTTTATAAAAATAGTTCTATGTTGAAAAAAGTAGAAATTTTTATAATTATAAAATTTCACTGCTGTATTAAATGTTGAATTGAAATTGTGAGCATTTTTTGAAATGTTCGATAAACGGAAAAAAAGTTTTATACAATTATTTTTATAAATGAAGAAGTTAAAAAAACTTTGAATTTGATAAGTCGTTATTAAATACTTAAAATTTGAGCATTCTGTAAAAATTCGTAAGAAAAGTGTTCTCAGCAATTTATTTTTTAAATCACTAACTCTAAAATATCAAAGTATGAGTTTTTTAAAAATCGTTTTCATATAAACGCATCGACATTGATTCATTTTAGAAAAAAATAAATGTACGTAAAAAAAATGTAAAGTTTCGTTGTTTTGTAAAAGAAAAAAAATAGCATACGGTATCGTGACGAAGTGAATTATCTTCCCAATTCTTGAAATTATTTTTATAAATAAAGTAGTTATAAAATATTTGAATTTTATAAGTAGTTATTAAATATTTAAAATTTGAGTCTTTTTTAAAAATTCGAAAAAAAAGTTTTCGACATTATTTTGATCCAAAATAATAGACGATGTACTTTTTAATTAACAAAGAATTAGTTTAGTAATGAAATAATAGAAATAATCCTTTTAGAAAAACACACACATATATATATATATATTAAAATTAAATTTCTATTAGTAATAAAGAAAAGAAAAATTTACAGATAGCTATTGAAACGATTGCTTTTTCTGAACGTTTGATTGTTTGATTAAACATATATATATATATATATATATATATATATATATATATATATATATATATGTTATAAAACAGTATGAGGGAAAGCCTATATATATATATATATATATATATATATATATATATATATATATATATATATACATGTACTGAAAAAAAAACAATCTGATAAAAACATTTTGATATTTTATTTTAATTCTAACACACGTTCATCATTCCACTGTGTTCAGTAAGTTATTTAAACACGTATCTGACAAAAAAAAGTATTTTATACAAAACTAACATATAATGAAGAAAACTATCAGTTGTCTTGCACTCTTTAAAGCATTTATCTGTAATGAGTAATGAATCGAATACTGCTATAAATATCAATTAACGTAAGTATAATGTAAGTAAATATCAATTAACATCAGCGAAATTTGCCTTTCAAAAACTGCGAAAAGATTGACCTTCTCTATCGCGCATGCGCAAAACTTTCACCCGTATCCTCAGAGTCGAAGCGAATAACCTTGGCACAAAACAGAGCTTTTCATGAAATATTCAAAAGAATTTTTTAAGAGCATGATTTTTAAGTTAATGCTTTCAAATTTAACACATCGATTGCAAATAGCGGTAAGTTTTAAAGAAAAAATGAAACAAGAATAATGCTAAAATATTTCTCGCAAAAAGGAAAAAAACAAAACAAAAAAACCCCATTTTTTTAAAAAACCGTAATTTTTAAGCAATTTTTTAAATCTTTGTATAGATTACGGATATTATCGTTCAGCACACGGAAAAAAAAGTTTCGTGAGATTATTTTTATAAATAAATAAGTTATTATTAAGTATTTAAATAAAATTTTGAGGATATTTTGAAAAATCGCAAAAAAAAAGTTTTTGATATTTTATGAAAAAGGACTGACTTTAGAAGCGAAAAGCATGAACTTTTTTAGTGTAGAATATCATTTCATTAAATCGAGCGAAAATGCAAACGGAATGATTTAAAAATCATTTTCATTAAAACGTATCGATTTTGACTCATTTTAGAAAAACACGTAAAAAATAGAAAATATCATTATTTTGTAAAATAAATTATACCTTATCGTGGCGAAGTAAATGATCTTTCAAATTCTGTAACTATTTTTTTGTCTGAGTCTCATAAAAAAATTAGATCGTGTTTTTTAAAAAAGATTGGAAAAAAAAGGTCGAAAATTTGGAGCTTCGCCGCCTTGCGGGAATTATGCGCTTTAAGATTTTTAATTAATATGTTTTTAACTAATTGCACTAGCGGAGTATAAATGGTCAAAACAGATTCCTCGGATCATTCCCAATCTTTTGCTACCTTTGGCGAGTTTCTGCGTCGTGCGATTCGTGAGAAGATACACCTAGTCGGAAAGTCAGTCGCATAGATACTTTTGTTTACCTACGAATTTTAATAGTGTAGACTAGCTGCATGGCCCGGCGTTGCACGGGCTATCTCTACTTATATAAATTTTCCTTTCTTTCACAAAATCAGAACTTCTAATACTCATTTTCCAAATGACTTCCACCCCCTTCCTCCCTCTCCACCGCTTAGCCCGGCGTTGATCGGGCTTTCTCTTTTCTTCATGACACCAGCATTTCTGTGTATAACTAAAGTAAAATGTGAAAAATAAAAATGATAAAAGTGTCAAATTTTTTTTAAAAAAGGTAGTTCTAAATGTTGCAATAAATATATAAAGATTATCTTTTTTATTATATTTTTCAAAGATAATTTAACATTATGTGCATAAAATATTTTTTATATTCAAGACATTTTTATAAGATGTGGTATGTAAATGAAGAAATGTATTATACAAAATGCATTATGTTCAGTAAAACAAAGGAAAAAAATATTTTTAAATGCATTAAGAGGGAGGGTACATCTATAAACTTCCTGTAATGGCAAAATTTTTCAGAATAAAAAAATGCTAACACTCGTATGTGCTTTGATAAAATAAACGTAAAACATGACAAATGAAATTGATAAAAGTGTTCGTTTATTGTATTATTTGCATGAAATATTATATTTAAAGCACAGTTTCCAGAGTGAGGGGCGAGGACCCTGTTCCACAAGTCACTCCACAGTATGCAAAATAACTGTTTACATAAAAAACTGTTTGAATAGTTGATTATGTATACACTTACATTGCATTATGTTAATACCTAAATTTATAATTTTAATGACTACATTGAAATATATTAATCTAATTTTATTTTAACATTTAAAAGTACTTTTTTTTAAAAAATAAAAAGTAAAGCTTTTCAGTTTATCAAATTTTTTTACAGATAATATGCAGGTGTTTCATTAAAAAACGGCTTAATTATGTGTTTATATTTATGTAATGTTTTCTAACATTTAAAACATCCCTTTTTGTAAAAAAAATAATTAAAGATTGTCAGTTTTTATATTTCTTAAAGTGAATATTCAGCTATTTCATTAAAGTGTGTGATGATCTCCTAGGACCTCACTTTGAGAACGAGAATAAATAGGAGTCAGATAAGAACCAGTAGCCATTTTTATAAACAACTTTCTTTATTTGGTTATCTTATCCAAATAGAATCAAAGACTTATTAACAAATATATCTAACTAGTATTATGAGGTTTTAAAGGTAATATCCTTTAAATTAACTTAAATAATTAATGATCCAATTAATTAACAATTAGAATAACGATCACGCAGAGATTACCACGATAAGAGATCCCAGAATTATATTCAATGTTCTTATTGGACATTTAATTTTAATTCCACTCGCAATAATAAGACTTTAATTAATATTTACCACACTGCAATTCAGCTCAGCTTTTCTCTGAGATTAAATTATCCAACAAGAAATCTTCAATTTAACTTCACTATAGCTTTCTGCTTCAATCTTTCTCTCCTACTGCTTTAACTTTACTATTCCGTTTGACTTAAATACTTTATCTAATCTGCATAACAAGGAATCCTATCCTCTTTTTGGAGTTGATTGGAAATAAGTAGGGAATTAAATTTCCCTAAAAAAGACGACTCAGAAGGTTAGTGATAAAGTTCCGTATAGATTTGTCACAAGTGTTAATTATGTTTTGTTTATTATTCAACATATGTGTGTAAAATATTTTTAATATTTAAGAAATGTTGCTTAAATATGTGTGATGTAAATAAAAAATGTATTAGTAAGTTATATTATTTCAAATTATGTTACTCTATGTCATCCATCAACAACACATAGAAAATTGGGGTAATGCACATCACAAAACCAATGAATCTTTGTAGATTTGACAATTTAATGCAACTATTAATGATTTAAATTTTATTATATTAATTTTTAAATATTTTTAAAAACCTCTGTAAAAAAGAAGTTCTGAATTTTCCCCCTGGAAATAAATGATCTTTCCGATTCTCCACAGATGGCGCCATGTACATAATAAATGCGTTTTAAAGTTTTTAATTAATATCTTTTTAACTAATAGGAATATCGGAATATAAATGGTCAAAACGGATTCCTCGGATCACACAGCTACAATTGAATATTTTAATTGCAAGTAATTAATCGCTCATCATCCAGACATTAAACATAATTACATAATAAATGTGAATAAGAGATTGTAATCAAAAAGGATGAAACAAAAATAAAGAATGTAATCAGAATTATTTAATTTATCGCAAAAGAGAAAAAAGTTGAAAAACACATTTTTTTTAACCGTAATATTTAAAATATTTTACCAATCTTTGTACAGATTACGTATAAAAAATAGTTAATGAAAACCATTTACAGTGTAATTAGTTAGGATTGTTAAGAATGTGTTATATTCAAAGAGAGAGAAATAATGCCTGAATTTTTTTTTATTTAAAAAAAATAACGAACCATTCCATAAATTAAAAAAAAAAGAAGGTAATTTCTAAATTTATTTTGAAACAGTTTTAAACATTTCTTTACGTAAGTATTTTTTTAAAAAATATTTCGTTTGTTGTTTCGTTATTCCTCTTCAGGTTCTAACCTGAGAACTACCGTTTTTAAAAAGCAGCGCCTTAATCAACCATGCCACGCTTTCCCTCGGTTAGAACGGTAAAATAATCTTTAAAATATCGGAAGATTTTTGTGTTTTTAATTAATATATTTTTAACTAATTGGAATATCGGAATATAAATGGTCAAAACGGATTCCTCGGATCATTCCCTAAATTTTGATACCTTCTGCTAGTTTCCGCGTCTTATGGTTCTTGAGAAAATTGGGATATATGCATAGATACGTTCGTTTACCTACGAATTTTAATAGTGTATATAAGGTAGTGTTAGTGTAAGCTTTCATTGCGTGTATACCTACTAGCTTGGCCCGACTGCCAATTTAAGAAAAACAAGTGCTAAATGTCGGTAAAAACAGTGCTAACTTTTCTCAAAGTCTCAAGGTTGATTTTTACGTATAATTTAAAATATGTTGTTAAAAATTAATAATCAATACTGTCAGACACGTTTCATTGGCGGCAACTTTTAACAGACCCTTACAAGCTTTCTAAAAAGTAGTGTAACTTTTCTTTTTTTCTCAAGCCTGATTTTTAGATATGATACTCTGCAAACAATTTCAATATTTGTTGTAAGCAGCCAGACCAATCGGATATACTAAATATCACCCCAGTCACAGCTAAAGGGTTGCTATGCGTATGAGCGCAGACATAAAGGTTCGATAGATTTATAACAAAGTTTTGCCACCCATCCGGTATAGTGGATAGTGACACTGATTGCCATGCCATAGGGCATGAGTTCAAATATCGGAGTAGGCATGAATGTTTGTAAATGTGTAGTGCCTTCGTGGCAGGGGGGGAGGTACTCTAAATAGCCGTCAAGCCGCAAGTCCTCTCGTGAGGTTCATTGAAGAAGAAGAGAAGTGGGAGGCCTCTGACTATCCCAGGGCGTTCTTCCTCAAAATTGGGGTGGAACAGAGCAAAATCATACTGTCACCTGCATGGTGCTCAAAGCTAAGGCTAACGACAGGCTTAAAAATCTGGCTCTACGCTGCGATGAATTTCGTGGAACTTGATCTGATGTTACTGTCGATCAGATGGCATAAGTAACAATAAAAAAGCTTCATAAAACTTGTGTTATTAATAGTTTAATGGAAGACATCAGTAATATTTTCAATCTTAATTATAGCAATAATTATTGCATAATAAAATAAAAGTACATTTGAACTCGTAATGATAACTATGAACACAAACCATTGTTGACTTATGAAGAATGTGTTTTATTGACGATATTCAGAAAATTTATGGTTTTGAACAACAATCAATTTAATAAAATAATAATCAATTTAATTAAATACGACTCACAAAAATGCATTTTATTCAGGATGTCGAGAATGGAGACTGGTTCTCCGATTTCTATTAATGAATATACTGAACGGCTAAGGATATGCGCTGAAATTGAAGGTCACGACAACTTACTCATGGCGGGAGAAATTAATGAACGTATTTCTGGTACAGTGGGTGATCGGCTAACGAACATAATCCGTTCAAAGATTATGTTCGCTTTCCGAATTGTTCGTTAACCGATCATCGATTCACCATAGACTTTTATGTAAAATCGATTAATTCGTTCTGGAGACCCTAAAAATTAAATTTTAAAAAATGTATAATTTCTTAGTAAGTTTTTTTAAAAAAAATAATACATTCATATAGTCTTGCATATTAGTCAGTCCTTTTCATTTTTTGCTTATGGGGCGTTGAAGAACATGTCCAATGTCGATTGCTTTTCTCTCTTTTTCAGGATTTTCCGGAAGTAATTAATAGCATTGTAAAGATCCCTAACCCTACTGACATCAGCTTGGTTTGGGTGCCATTCTAAAACCATTGCTCTGACATCCGCCCACTTTTTCAAAAGATCTTTAATGACAGATGTCGGCATTGGTCCTCTTTCGTCTTCCTCTTGTTCAGAAGGAGATACATTTCGATGTGTTTCTTGGTGTTCTTCATTCAAAATTTCTTGGAACTCTTCTGTCGTCAGTTCATCTTTATGTCCCATTATAAGCTCTTCTATGTCATCCTCGTTCACCTCAAATTTCAGATCTCTAGCAGTTGTCAAAATTTCATCCATAATTTCAGGGGTGTATTCCTGATCATCTCCGAATATGCGTTCGTTGTCCAAACACAAAAAATCTTTCTTGAAAGTGTTCGTTATTCGAATATGTGTTCGTTGTCCGAACACAAAAATCTTTCGTGAAAGTGTTCGTTAACCGATCACCCACTGTACTCTATTTTGAACAAAAGTCCCCCAATTTTGATGTCTCTGAATCCAACACAATTTTGTTGTAGAGTCAGTCCAACAATAAATTTTTACACCGTTAAATTTTAGATAATTAATCACAGTAGATAGTAATCTTGCCCCAATTAAACAAGGGAGTAATTCTAAACGGGGTATAGTAACAGTTTTCACTGGTGCAACTCTACTTCGGGCATGTACTAAACTATCTTTTATTTGATTGCTATCTTTAATTCTTAAAAATATACATGAAGCAAAAGCTTTTTGGCTTGCGTCAGAAAAAGGTGTAAGCTTACGGACTCGACATTTGGGGAAATGTTAAATCATCTTGGGATCCTTATATTTGAAATATAAGGTTAAAAAGCATGGTTATAATACCATGATTTAAATTTTCTTAATAGGTCACCTGGAAGAGTGTCATCCCATCTCTAAGTTTTAAGTTCCATGTTTCTTGCAAAATCAATTTTGGGATCAACATAACAGGTGCCGTAAAACCTATAGTATCAAAAGCCTAATGAGCTAGAGCAAAAACTAGCCTTTTCGTAATAGCTTTTTCTGAAATATTAGTTATTTCTACATTTTAACTCTAAATTCCCTATCAATTTCATTCTTTATAAATTCCATTAATAAATCTAGATCAGTCTTACCTTGGTTTTTATTAGTTGATAAATTCCGTTGTCTTTCCCGTAATTTAACAACATCTACCGGCAATGCCAATTCAACTAAAGGAAAAAGAATGTCTGGGTATTTGTCCTTGGTCAAACCGAGAGATCCGATTTATTTTTTGCCATGGCCAGCTGTAACAAGTCCCGAATGTAGACTTGGATCAAAACACTGGTGTTTCCATATCTTTCTTTCAGATATTCTATTACCTTTTTGCTGTTAGCTGCCGTAGCAGGGTAGCTTTCGACAATCTCTCTTGGACTTGACCTAGGTGCAGTACTCTGTATGAGATACTGAAACTTATCCCGATCGCCGATATTGACATCATCGTGTATTTTTTCAAACTGAGTTCAGAAGTTTAACCAGTCCCTTGGGTTACCATCAAATGTCGGCAGTTCAATATTCGGGAGTTTGAATTTCGTACCTGGATCTGTCAAACGTTCCACATCCACCCCTTGTGCCTATCCAGCTAGAATATTTTTAACTTTGATTTCATACGTAATAATTTTGTCTTCATATAATTCACAGACGTTGTATTCCTTATCATTGTCCTCTTGAGTATACTTATCTTTTTGTAAAAGATTCAAATTTCTAATGTCATAGTCCTTTAAATTCTTAAATCGTTCAAACATCTGTTCGTATATTACTTCGATGTCTGCTGCCTTTGTTTGGGCAGCCGTAAGCAGTGCATCCAAACAATTTGCACTCCAGGTAAAAGCCGTTCTTAAAGTAACGTGCCTTTGATTTAGCGCCTCCATATCGCTAAGCCTAACACGTATACAGTTTCAGAATTCTATCAATCCTGGATGGCTCGCCATTAAATGTGGTGTACTTAACCATCGTAAGTCCAGGACCTAGAAGTAAGAAGCTGTTGAATAGGCTTTTAAATTAGTTTTAATGACATACATCACAACTTTATACATACATACATACAATCAAAAAGAAAAATGCAGCATAACATTTCTGCCGTAACTTCCTCTGCCATCTTACGTACTCGTAATTCTTTTTTTTTTCTCCTTTCACCCCGCGCGAGAAGCTCATGCGTGGGCGAGACAATTATGACGTAAACAGGCGCCGAAAGAGTTGGTGCTTGTATTTTAGTTGCAACACCCATCCTGCATTAATTGCCAGGAATACGGCCATACGGCCTGTTATACAAGATGCCCAAAATTCCCCCGACCTAAAAAGGGTTCGCCCTTACCAGTCAATAAAAACTTTACAAGCAATGTTTGTATGGAAGGAGTTTCCTTCGCTGACATCGTTAGTGGAGTCACCTCCTCCACCCCTACCCCAATTGAATATCACAATGAAAAGCCAAGAAAAATCAAAAATATTACCAAAGAAACCCAAGGAATCCTTAGTGATGAAGACAATTCTAATGATCTAGCTCAAATTATTGAGCTAGTCAATTTAATTTCTAAAATATTGAAAAGATCCCCTGAAATATTACAACTCCTACCCGAACTTAAAAATGCCGAAAATTATAAACATCAGGCCTATATTCTTAATTGTAGAAGCTATCATTCACACAAATGTTAATTTACCTCACTTAATTTCTATTCTAATATGTATTCTTAAATATATATTCCTCTCTCATACTTTTTTTTCTTTTTAATTATTTCTCAATCGAACTTTTCTACCTTAATTTTTCTGAGTCCACTTTTCTCCAAGCTCACTCTCAACAGCCAATCAAAAGCCTCACTACCTCAGCAAAGTTCCTGCCACCCCATTGGTCCCAGAATCAGAAACCACGCCCACCAACTTCAACCCTGCTCGCAACACCAGGCCAACTCAATCTCCAGATAAAGGACGGAGGGATATGTGTTATCCTAGTTCCTTTCATTCATTCAAGTCATGCAAGTCAAATCTATTTTTTAATGAAATGTTTGGAAAAAGTCGTCTACCGTCTCACAAAGATGTTATAAGTAATTGACTGATTTTCCCTACTTCATACATTGAAAAATGTCTTAAAAACGTTTGTCAGTATTTCAAAAAAAAAAATGTTACACATGGTCACAAAATTAAATGCAAAAAGGTTTGATATTATTTTCGATCAATACTTTTCACCGTCTATAAAAGATTACGAAAGATCTCTCCGACAAAATTGGTGTATAACATCGCTGGACCTGATCAAGTTCAACCGTCTGACTTCGCCGAAGAATTTTAAAAATATATATACGCTTTAAACAAGCTCTCGTTGATTCTTTTACACAGCACTGGTCTACTGAAGAGATGGTACCATTTATGAACGCAACAAAAATATTCTAGTTAATTTCAAGAAATGTCCCTCTTTTACCGACACTAACAATATAGTTGTATCTAATGTTGATGAAAATCTAATCATGAGGAAGCTGACTCTAAAATTATTCATCTTACCTGCAATACTGAGGATCAGGCTACTTTCGTTATTCGATGTTCCGATACCGACATTGCAGCAATCATGTTGGGCCATATGCGTCATTTAAAATATGATGATTCTTACGTGTGTGGATATTAACTGGCATCGGAAATAAAGTAAGATATACTGATATCACTAAGGTTTACAAACATTTTGGACATTCTTTAAGCCTTTGTTTGCCAGGATATCATCCAGTCACTGGATGTGATTACAATTCTGCTTTTTTTCAAAAAAGACAAGCAAACGCCATTCAATATACTGAAGAAAAATGAAGAGTACCAGGAAGCATTTATGAAATTCGATGATCTAGATTTATTCAGTGACTTAGAACTAGAGCAGAATGTATTTAACACAATACACAAATTTATTTGTGAAGTTTACAAAGCTCCAGGAATAATTTACGTAGATGCTGCTAGACTTCAACTATCCATCAACACTTATATGATTTCTGACGTTATAATGAAGAATTCATTCGAAAAAATGTTAAAAACTATGATGCGAGTAATTTACCACCGTGCAAGAGGGAGCTGTTGCAGCAGTTTCAAAGAGCTAATTACACCACTAGTCTCTAGAGTAATGCTCATATGAAGGGACTTAATATTTTTTGTCCCAAAAATAATAGGTGGACATTGGAAGACAACCATATCACATTTCAACTGGTTTGATGGGGACTAGTTACCAGCTTTTGTAATTAAATCACTTCAAGATGAATCAGTTATTCTACTTTCCCTTTGAATTATTTACATAAACTTGTAAAACTATTTCATTTTTAATTATACTATTTATTTACAGAAGAATGCTGATGATGATAATGAAAATATTTAATATCAACATTGGATTGATGATGAAATAGCAAACTTCAGTGATGATGACAATGAAGATTGAAGTTTTTTTTAAAAAAATTACAGCTTACTTATTGAATAATGATTAATATTTATATGAATTACTTTGAAATTTTCTAATAAAAAAAGTTTTATTCTTTCGCTTCTTACCAGATGCCAATAAACTATTATTTTATTAAATCGATTGCTGTTTAAAACTAAATTTTCTGAATATCGTCAATGAAACCCATTCTTCGTAAGTCAATAACGGTTTGCACATAATCATCATTATGAGTTCAAATGTATTTATATTCTATTATGAAATAATTATCGTTATAATTAAGCGTGAAAATAGTTATTATAAATATTACTGAAGTCTTCCATTATACTATTAATAACACAAGTTTTATAAAGCTTGGTTGTAAAACTATACATCACGCCGGCGCTCATAGGTATAGTGACCCTTTAGGAGTGGCTGGATGGATGTTTGGCCTATCCGATTGGTCTGACCACTTACAAAAAATATTGAAATAGTTTACTGAGTATCACATATAAAAATCAAGCTTGAAAAAATAAGAAAAGTTACACTACTTTTTAGGAAGCTTGTAAGCGAATGTTAAAAGTTGCCGCCGATGGAACGCGTGTGGCAGTATTGATTATTAATTTTTAACAATACGTTTTTAATCATACGTAAAAATTAACCTTGAGACTTTGAAAAAAGTTAGGACTGTTTTTACCGACCTTTAGCACCTCTTACATGTAAAATGGCCGTCCGTCCAAGCTAGCAGGTATACACGCACTCAAAAAGTTTACACTAACACTACCTTATCCTATTTGTTTTATTTGTGAGAATATAAGTAATGTGCCTGGGGGGCCCTATATTAAGTCTTTTTAGAACTATTGGCTATAATAAAATAAATGAAAAAAATTCATGTTAATTTAATCCTTTAGTAACTTAAAATAAATCCATTTGCAAAACAATTTTTCTGCTGTTTAACATTAATATTATTCTTTCCTTCCCCTCTCCCTCCTTCTCTCCTAAAGGATTACAATGTTTGTTTTAGTACGGAGACACAGAATTCATACATCGTCTAACTGAATGTTTGAATTGGTCACTTTTTCCAAAATTTCATCACGAAAGCAAATAACAGATGTCATTTAATTCATTGTTTATTCACACGCTCAATTATTTATATTTATCTTTTTTAAATGTTCACATGCAAAACTACAATTATTGCTTGCAATTTCTTTTTTTAGATTATACAAAGTAGTTACCAAAAGCAAACGAGAAAAAATATATATATATGTAATTTTAATAGTAAAAATATATACTTAATTTCTGACTCAGTGAATTATAGTTAGGGAAAAGAGAAATAAATTCTATTTGAAATATGTATAATAGTTGAAATCCTTTTCTTTGCAGCTAACTGCCCGCTTTGCTGGTGTTTCATAAAGTATAAATACACAGGAGGAGATTCCCTACTGGCAGACTTTCAGGGTGTTTAGAAGGTACAGGAATGACTTAGAATCACCAGGGTCTCAAATTCCGTATTTGTGAGCCATGGTACAAAGACGTAGAGTAAAAGAACAGAAACAGCAACATATGAATGGAACAGGAAACATTTCTTGATAGGTTGTACAACAACAGGAGGTCGAAATTACGAAAAGAAGTTGTCTGCTAGGTCTGAAAGTGGGGCTGCATGTTACTCCTTACGTTCTCGAAGATTCCTGGCGTGCCTCCCGCAGCTGCAGATATTCGAACGACGAAGTCTTCAACTGATGGAACGGGCGTCTCGTACACCAAAAAGAGCCAGTTTCACATAAACTTCTCTCTCCTTTAAGGCTTCTGAAAATCGTGTGATGTAGAGCATGCCTGATTGGGTAACGTTCTTGGTACAACCACCAAACGGCGTACCCATTACACAATCCTCGTCTCCCTATACCAGCGCTTCTCAAACTTTCAATAACAATGCCCCAATTTTCAATCATTGCTTTCATCACGCCCCTTCCGCCGTACAATAATGATGCATTGTACAAAATAAAAATATACTTTGACGTTAAAGCTACAATACAACATTAATTATAAGCCATACAAACTAGTAAAATATAAGAGTTAAATTTTGTACATTGCAAGCTCACAAGAAGCACTAGTAATTATTAAACTTGTTTTTAATTTAATATTGATAAATTAAGAATCAAAAACATTGTGAAGTACTGATACATTTATAACTATATTGCATCAGTGTAAGTGCGCATTTAATTTTTATTATGTCAGAATGAATTTTGTTTTGTTTCCTTTCAGTAAACTAATACTTATTTTAAATAATTTACTTTTGACTTTTCAATAAGCTTGACCCCCCCCCTTACAGTGATATCACGCCCCTCTCCTAGAGGGGCTCACCCCACAGTTTGATAAACGCTACCCTATACTATCACCATGTTGACCAGTTCCTCGTTTGAATAGGAATTCATTCCGAAGTTCGGAAAATGTATCGTAAACTACGACTTCCAACAGGATCGGTGTTCACGAAAACTTCTGTGCAGCGTCATCTGCTGCAAGACGGCATAGAGGATTCTTCCAGAATGTCAGGAACTCCATGCAACATTGGTGTCAGACTTTCCAGACGATATCTCGTCGTAATTTCGAGTTCTTGTTGTAGCACAACCATTTAATAAAATGTTTTCTGTCCCATAAATGTGTTGCTGTTTCTGTTCTTTTTCTTTTCTCCTTTGCACCATAGCTCTTCTTTGCACATAGGACATTTGCAACTGCATTCCTATGTTATTCCAAATCGTCTTTGTACTCCCCTGCACACCTTGCAAGTTTGTCGGTCTGGCAGCGAATCACCCTGTATGTATGGGTTTTAGGGTATTAATATATAAATCTTACTCTTAAGCTTTCTTATGCATTGAAAAACATTCTTATAGCTCATGCCATTTAATTTAATAAAGGCTTGAATTTCTAAAACTGAAGTCAAGTTTTTATGCCCCCGTAACCAATCTTGGGGGACGATTTCCGTAAAGTCTATTCTTAACTCATTTCTACTCAACAGAAAAAATGCATACTTAACACATTTCTTGAGGTAATAGCTCAAAAATGGTTTTTTTTTGTTCCCCGGTAAATCCCCACCACCCAATCCTTGAAGTCAATTTCTGTAAAAACCTGTTCTTAGAGGATCGCTACGAAATAAAAGAAACATGTTTACCAAATTTGAAGCCTATTGATCTAATGACCCCCAAACAGGAATTTTCCCACTTGGTAGTCGATTTTCCCAAAACCCGTGCTTAGATAATTTCTAGTCACCAAAGCAAACGTGCTTATCATATTTTAAGTCTGTAGGTCTAATACTCCAAAAACTGGAATCTCCTTTGAATTTGAGTTCCTCAAAACTCACTCTTAGTAGACGTCATCTCAACAAAAGAAGTATGCTTACCAAATTTAATATCTGTAAGACTAATAGCTTAGGAGATCTCGTAATGAGTAAGTGAGGGAGAGGCAATTTTCTCCTTAATATATATACATTTGGCCATACAAAAGGCAGCACCAAGAAAGACCAGAGATATCACAGCGAAAATTATATGGCAGATAACATGTCGTACAAAGATCAAACGATTTAAATTACAGCCTCTTGTGACGTGCGGCTGATGACAAAATCAGTAGTTAGTGTAGCCGCCATTGTTGGCTAAAACCACTGCCACACGCCTCGGCATAGAATCAAAGAACAGCATAGCCTCGGCATAGAATCTCGGCGTACAACAGTCCATGCAGCTTCCACATATTGCCAAAGTTGATCTGGAGTAGCAGCGGGTGGTGTATCTCGGGTCCAGTCGTTGCGCAAGCATGGAACGCACGTTTTCGATTGGCGATAGATCGGAAGAACAAGCAGACGTAGGAAGCAATTCAATATGATCAGTAATTCAATATGGAGTGAGAATTTCGTCAGTAAACACAATGTCACTCCATTCCGTTGTCCCGGTCCACCATTCATCGCACCATTGGCGGTGCAAGCGCCTGTGATTTCCAGTCAAGAGTAAACGAAGCAGTGGATGCCTTGCGGACATTCCAATCTGCTGCAAACGTCATCGAATGATACGAGCAGACAGCGAATGATGCGTAACAGACTGAATCTGTTGTGCTATGGTTCGTGATGTGGCTGCGCGATCCATCACTGCCATGCACCCAATCCACCTGTCATCACGGGCAGCGATGCAAAGAGGCGGGTATGATCGGCAACGTTAGTCGGTCGTTTCTTCCAGCATCCAGTGATGACAGATCAACAACACAGCACCTTGGTAGGCAACACGTTGACCAATTTCTCTGAAGCATAATCCGCAATCCCTATAGGCTATTATTCTTCCTCGGTAGAATTTAGAAACTTATTTAAAAAACACTCGATGACTTCTACAAGGAACAGGTAAACAGCTTACGCAAAACAGCACAGTAGAAATCAATTGCCGCACTTCAAGTAGCCAATCTGTTCTCCCTCATTTAGCGCTTTCGGGTGACGCTTCGGTCGTCCGTAATGTGCGTCTGCGGTGCAATGATTTGCATATTTCATCGCTGCTAACGCATGATGTAAATTTCACGTGGTTTACATGTTTCCTTCAGGGTGTTGCATTTTGTGTGGCCAGCAGTGTAGATTGCGATTATGGCATAATTTCAAAATTGAGTAGAAAAACCACGGCAATTTTTTTTCCTTAAGCCTTTCTATATACATAAAATTTTTGAAGCAAAATGTATTAACTCATATTATTCTAAAATTCTGTAATTATCCAATCAACTGCTCTGCAAGATCTTAAAAATAAATACCTGTACATACAATATTTAAAAAATTAACTTATACTAAACTCGCTGCAGTCCTAGTTTAACGTAATTCTTAGATGAGAAAAGAGCTTTTCCATGAAATTTTTTGTTAATGTATTACGCACCTTATGGTATGCTTTATCAAACCGGTTAATAAGCGCTCGAAAAGATAATTGAAAGGCGTGAACTATATTGTAGTCTATGTTAAAGTTTATTTAGGGTTTAAATATCTAATATCTTTGGTTTTTCAGTTAAAATAGTTTATTTGAAAAATATTTCAGCTTCTGTGAGTGGTAGTGTTAATTGATTGAAATAACTTTCTTCAAGCTATATATCTAATTCTAGTAAAAATAATGTACCTATTCTAGTAAAAATGTTCCTTGAATAGTCTTCAATGTAGGTCAAATTTGAGCATTCTTGACAAATATTCATGTACGAAAAATTTAAAGTTTCCCAAAATAAATTCATTGCGTACATCAAAAATAAAGTAGCAATTATATCTTGGTATTCTTGTAACACAGGCCTGCGATGGAAAAAATACAAGAGAAGTAATAGCTCAGCTTATTGTACTTTTTGGTGCTGATTTTAAAAATAATAATGAAAAATTCCTATCAAGTCATGTTTTCCTGAAAAATTCTATTTTACATGAATTTTTATAGGCATTTACCAAAAATTATTTTCTGTGTTGAATTAATTCTCTCCGTGAATGGCCATTATACCATAGTGAAACATACAGAATACCACTCTGTGACTCTTTTCCACGCCACAATCTCTCTCTACCAATAGTGTCGACACAAGTTAAAGGCTCTGATACCGAATATAAGCCCTTTGAAGCAGGTTCACTTCAGCACTTCTCTCAAGTTGAACTTAATGATCTGACTAGAAATCTAAGCATTTCGAAAAGACAGCTGAATTGTTGCAGTCCAGATTGAAAAAAAAATTATTAGTGAGAGAATTCTTTTTGTTGATACTGGAGTCGAGACAATGAATTTGTTAAGAGGAGTAGGAAACCTCTATACCGACAATGTTAAATTGGTTCTTTTCGTATCTTTTCTCAAAATCTGTTAAATGTACATGTTTGAAATTTTTCATGCAATTAAAGTATAACTTTTTCATTATACAGAAATGAGCTTTTAGCTAATTTTGAACATTTTAGTAATTTATAAAATATTTTATCAAACATAGGGAAAATTGACCTATTTTTCACATAAAAAAATTTGTGAAAAATAAATTTTTGAGTTTATTACAAAAAGCTTAGTTAAGTATATACTATTAGCCATATCATTATAAGTATATCATTTCAAACCTGTGAACAGTAGTTTCTCAGAAAGGTACATCGAACATCAAAATTTACATTTTGAGATAAATTGATTTTAATGTATAGAGTGAGACTTCTAATCGGCTAGGAAATAAAAAAATAAAAGGCTCATTTTACAATAAAAGATACATGTTTTGGTTGATATCAGACGTTTAACTTTAAAGGAAAAACGAAGTACTTTGTTTACATTTTTCGCCATTCAAATGGGCATGGCCTAGTTTCAACGATTATTTAAAAATAGGTTTTAAGGGGGCTTCTAACTACCTTAGAGGTTACAGTAAGGTATTTTTATAGGGGTTAAATTCTATACAGTTTGAAAATGTAAAAATCTCAAATTGTCATAAAAATAAGATTTTAGCTTTCCAACACCGTTTAACTAATACAGAAGGACCATTAAAAATATGGTTTGGAGGAAGTTGGATGTCAGGACATTGAGGATAAGTATTATATCTTCTTTGGTCATCAGGGGATATTTTCATCCCTTTCAAGTGTCTTGTACGTAGTCTGGCAATGGTGGTTGAAATTACACGGTCACAATTAAGATCTGGAATGCAGTTTTTCTTAACTGGATGGGAGGTGAATATACATCTGAATATTGCATCAGCATTAGTGAGAGTAAGTCTGTTGGAAAGTTGAGGGGAATTTCGGGCCTCCTTGTCAAAGTTATCAGCCTGCTCATTGCCGAATCTGTCTTCGTGAACCGGTAATCTTTGTAAAGTACAAGTTCTTTGGGCTGCAATTTCTCTGTTAATAAGTCGTGTATGGTGAAGAGGTCATGTCTCGTTATTGGTCTGTGGTGATACAGATTTTGTGAAGGAAGGTAAAATTTGAATCATGAACATTCAAGTGAGTGTTCCTCTACATCTACGGTGTCAGAGTGACGCTGCTTATTGGTCGTGCTCAGGTTCGTCATATGCTCCATGATCTGTTGGGTTATAGAAATGTGTTCTGCAAGATGGGTGCTGAGAAGCCTAATCCTGGATCACAAAAGTTCAATAATGGGAATTAGGCTTGATCACTTGGGGTACATGCAAGAGGGAAATTAGTTCATCTTCAGAATCAACACTAGTGATGAAACATGGATGCATCACTTTTCTCTAAAAACCTCAATGACGAGGAAGTTCATTAGGGAGGAGGAAAATCTTCTACGACAAAGCTGTAGTGAAGAAAGCTGTGCAACAATTCCTTGAATGTGAGGTCACCTAGTTTTAACAGAAGGGTTTCTTAAATCTGATGGCACGCTTAGACAAATGTCTCAATGTCGGTGGAGACTATGACGAAAAACATGGCAAAGCTTAGTGTTCACAATGCCATTGTGTATTTTTTTACAATAAAACTTTCGAATGAGAAAGATTGATGAACTTATTCTTCTAAAAGAAAAAATTTTAACATCTCAATGTAAGATAAATTAAGGGAAAGCATGTAAAAAAAGTACTCTACGAAGCTTGGTCACATACAATGCATATCCTGTTATCTTAAGCCTAAATGCCGGATGGGTGGCGTAGTTGCTTCTGGCCTTGTAAGTCCAAGATTGCGGGTTCAACCCTGGTCCTATAGTCAGAGGATTTGCATGATGAAAAAAAATCGACAGCTTCCTTGTCGTTTGATTATGCAGTATGCTAAAGAAGATCCCTAAAGTGCTTGTTTGGCTTAGGTGCTTTCGTCAAATCTAAATTTCCAGTGTCATTTCGCTCCTTCAGAGCTAAAGAGCCTCTCTTTGGGGAGAAACCTGGGTGTCAAAATTACACTGTGGCAAATGAATTCGACCTATATGGTACGGCACTCCCGGAGAATGCGTGTCAATGCAATGGTAAAAATGCCAATCCGATGCCCATTTGAAATTTTTAAAAACCTTCTGCTTAAAATTTAAAAAAAAACAACTTATGCGTAAATTCACTCTCAGAACTTTATCACTTTCATTTCCGATTAAGAATCTCTTTTGCTCACAAGCTCGTGCACTATTTACTCTAAATACAAAATATACACAAGGGCATATACAGAAGACTGCTTACAACAAAGGGATTATTTGATGAATTGCGCTCAACAAACTCGTATATCGAAAAACTTACTATTTTTCAAGAATTTGGCCCCTGTCCATAATTTGGCATCTTTGTTAGGCAGCATTTTGAGTAAGATGTTGCCTTCGGGATCGCTCAAAACACTGACCAGGTGGCCAGATCTGTTTTGGCAGTCCTCTTCAGCTTCTAACCAGTCCAGAAGGGTGTCGTTGATTACCTCGTAAATGGTAAACAAGCCATCAACTTGATCTACATGGTTAGGAGAGTCTGAAAGAAACATGAACACATTTTTTTAACAAAAATATCTCATTTACGTTACTTTTTGAAATTCTATACAATTTTTGTTGCTTTATTTTACTTTTTCGCCTCAGACTAACCACCTGACCGGAACATCTTCTCATGTACCTCACCTCTCAAGGTCAGGAAAGCTGAAATGGGTGCAGTAGGCTTTGGGTCTCATGAGCTGTTGCGCCACTGAGTTTAGTTTTTATTTTAATTTTCCTTATGAGAGCAATCTTCCCTTTTCAGAACTATTTATGCAGATATGCTACGAGCTGAAATTAGCTGCATGAATGAATGAGGGTCACTCCAAAGAAATTTTCTCCTCTTTGAGTCTATGCTAATACAGGGGATTCTAAAATCATGGAACAAACTTTGAGGGGTTGTAGAGCTCACTAAAATAAACAATTTTTATAGGAATATATAAGCGGAAGTACCACGTAGAGGCACAAACAGAAAAAATAACACATAAAGCGTTCATTAGCAGCATGCTTAAGGCTGTTTTCGGCTAATGTTAATGAATAAGACCTAAATTCGGAATACTTTTTCAGATATAAAAGTACTCAAACGTTAATATTATATTTTGGCTTCACTATCCTCTAGGGAATCACTAATTTTATCATACTACTCATTTTTTCCGAGTGGACGCATTTTTTCTATTTTAAAATGTGTTTCGCATTTTTTCTCCTATACCAAAATGCTAAATAAGCTAACCTTTACATGTTAAAAAGAAAAATAGATTATTTATAGATTATTTCGAAATTTTAAAAACATAAAATTATAAATAAATGCATAAGTTACAATGTCACTAATTTTTATAAAAATTGAGGCAATTCTTCTGTCCGAAAATGTGCTCCGCGTTACCATACTGTCGTACATATGGCGAGTGAGTGAGTTAATATTAACGTCGCACTGTTCAGCTACACGAGGGCTTTTGGCGACGGACCACGTAATTTTGAACCATAGTCAAGTGACGTGGACGACACCTGAGCTGGCACCCCCCTCTCCTAACTACCACACCACACCAACGGGAGGACGTTTCAGCTCTCGACAGATTTAACGTGCATCGCTGCCCTACACGGCGGGTCTTTAGTGGTACTGGGATCGAACTCATGACATGCCTGTCATGGTTGGATACCATAACCACTGGGCTACCGCAGCCCCGTACATATGGCGAAAACCGCCTTAAAGAGTGATTCCATAGAGAATATATTAAAACAGTTTTGGAAATTGCATTCACCAATTGTCATGTTTGTTTGGCAACTTTTATGGCTTAATTGGCTGACAATATTGGTGAAGCAGTTGAAGGCAGCGAAGCGGTATGCCAGTGATCTGCACCACCCAAATCGGTATTTGTACTTGAAATTTCGGTCGTTATGAGTGATTTTACTAATAGCGAAAAAGCAGACATACTGCTAATCTACAGCGCTGCTAATGGTAACGGCAGAGCAGCACTACGGCTGTATCAAGAATGCTTTCCAAGTAGGCGCATGCCAAACCCCAAAATGTTTCACCGATTACATCGACAGCTGTGTGAAAATGGTTCACTTATCGCCTGTACTGACGGAAGGAGTAAATCGAGGATTGTGAAACAAACACTCCTGGAAAAAGCCATCTTGGACCAAGTGGACGAAAAATCCGGCACAAGTGCTGTAACATGTCGTCTACTTGTCAGACAACCCACCGTTTTGAGAATTTTACTGTTGAACTGCTGGTAGATGCAACGTCTAAAACTGTTTTAACATTTTCTGTACGGAATCTCTTGTTAAATATGCTGCTATATATAATGAACGTTTTATGTTTCTATTAAGTTTGTCCCATCATTTTAGAATCACTAGTATATTGACTCACAAAATGCATCCGAAAGAATAAAAAATAAGGAAGTTCTCTCTGGAATAACGTTTCTTCTCTAATTACTGAAAATATTTTTATATTGTGGCAAATTTGTGTGCGGGAAAAGCACTTTTTATTTCGATTAACCATAAAAGCGTGTTTTTTAGTTTCTTTAAACTATAATTTATTTTTCATTTTTTAGTTTGATCTACAGTAAAAGCACCCATCCCTGAGTTAAAACAAATTATTTTCTTCACATACAAGAGTCATTTTTTTATTTCCATTTTCAGAAAGACTGGATCATTGCTTATATTATAAGAAATTGACGATGCAAAAAAAAAAAAAAACGTTTTTGCTTTTAGGGTTACTCTTAATCTTTTAGTCGCCAAATCTGGAAATGGGATCTGGAAATGGGATCTGGAATTAGTCGTCAAACCTGGAAATGGTTTATAAAATTAGTCGCCAAATCTGGTATTCATATATATGAAAACAAGGTTGTAGTTTCGAAGAAAGTTCCTAATATTTCGATATTTTTTTAAATTGTTGATTTTGTTATTCACATTGTATTTGCATATGATACTTAAGGGTTCAAAATATTTTTCAGATTCATTATATATATATACTCATAAATAATAACCCATAATAATGAATAAGAATAACTTTAAAAGACATAAGAAATCAGTTGATAATACTTTGGTTTGGTTTCATTTTTTATATGAAGAAGAGAATATGGTGGCATTAAGTAAAAAATGTTCAAGAGTTATTAAAGTGAATGGAGGAAGTACAAGCGGATTCCATACACACTTAAAAACGAAACTTGATACAAATTTGTTAAAAAGGAAAAAATCTAATTGCAATGAAGATACAAATTAAAGCATAGTTTCTAAGCCCAAGCCATCAGGGATTTTAGATTATTTAAAAAAAAAGATAATTCGCGGATGAAATTATAAGTAAAATGGCAGCATTAGAGAGTTTGCCTTTTCGAGTGTTTTGCAATTCTTCTGAATTAAGAAAATCACTATCCGCCAGAGGTTTCAAAAACTACCAACATCGATTAATACTGAATAAGAACTGTTATAAACTTCAATAACGGTGTCCGCAATTATTTGAAACACGAGCTAATACAAAAGTAAATGGTGAAAACTTTAGTCTTACATTTGATGAATAGACGAGGGAAAGAAATAGACGCTATTTAAATATAAATATTCATCCAGAAAAAATTTTGGAATATAGGACTTACATATATCTCGGGAAGTATGCCAGCCAAAAAATGTGTAGAGGTGCTTAAATCTAAATCAACGAAACATGAACTATCCCTGAAAGAATATATATTGTATCCTTAATGACTCATGGAGCAACAGTAAGGAAAAAACTGATTGATGCAAATCAGCAATTGTGCTATCATGTAATCTAACTAGGAGTAATAGAAGTATTATACTAAAAAAAAGAAAGAAAGAACAGAAGAATCCATATACTGGTGATATAGAATCCTCGGAATCTGACTTTGAAGAGAGTGATACTGACAGTGATGAAATTGACAACGTAATTTTTGAAGATATTGCTAATGAGAATAAAATATTAACTCATGAAGAATTGCTTCTTATAATTAATAAAGATCAACAACCAAAAGTAATGCTCAATTCCAGTAGCCGAAACCAAGCCACCCACCCCATGTTCTTACCTAAATTAAGCCACACCTCCTACAACAAGCCAAGCTATTAACACCAGCTATATCGTAGTTACAAGTTAGGGAGCGGAGGGTAGAGTAATTGAGATCCAGTTTCCTGTGAAGTTCAAATGTAGTAATTAACAAAATTTTAAAAATTGTTAAGGTATTGAAGCGTTCCCGTACAAAATTGCTTTATTAAAAATATATATATTAACTGAAAGTAAAAAATAACATGTGTTAATATTAGATTCTAAAACACGTTGGAACAGTTTACTCCCAATGATGGAACGATTTTTGGAACTGAGAAGTCCAATCCAAAAAGCAAGGGTCGACTTAAACCTGCAAATTAATTTTTCCGATAGTGAACTCGTCTTAATATCCAAAACTATATCAGATCTACTTCTAATAAAACTGACTATTAAGGAATTTTTTCTTAGAGATTATAATTTATTAACAGCTAATACAACAACAAATTTCATGCTGTAGTCACTGAAAGAACTGCACACATCACTATTTGAAAAATTATATATTACATTGCATTGAAAAATTGCGCAGAAAAAAGGCATACCAAAATACACATCTTATGGCATCTTACGGTATTTACATAGTTAAAATGATTTTAAAAATGAAAATGAAAAGGAAGAAAAGAGACTAACCAATTCAAATTTGATCAAATTTACAGTAAATTTTCTCAAATATTTTTTTACCCACATATCTATTCACATTCAGAAGAATTCGGTACAGCTATCGACGATGATGATGTCACTAATGTCGATGGTGAAAAGGAATTGTCCCTTGAACAAAAATTAGAATTAGCGATAACAAAATATTTCAACAAACCAAAATATAATACAGAAATCAGCTGTATCCAAAACCATCAGACGAGAAATCGTCTTATTTGAAAAGATGAGGGATTTAGAGGTAAATACTTGTAAAAAGTACATCGCGCCCTGCTAACAGTACCACCAACTAGAGTAGATGCCAAAAGAGCGTTTTTAACAGCTGGTAATTTTTGCACAAAATCGCGTTCCAGGCTTAATGACAGTACAATTGATGCATTATGTTTTTAAGGTCACATTTCAAAAATTTGTAATAGTAATAGCGATATTTAAACTTTTTGTGATTTAAATAAATAAGATGTCCCTTCATACTTTTTTGTGATTCTTTATATACTGTTATAATTTATAAGTTACAAATTATTTTTTTGTGATATTTAAACTCTCTGACAAAACTGGCAAATAAAATAAAGAAACACATCTGTGTTTTCTTTCTTCTAAAATTTCTACTACCGGTATTAAAATTGGTATTTTGTATTAAGATCTGTTGTTGTTGTTACTGATGCCACCTGATCGGCAAAGGCCAAATCGAGGCCCACGAAATTCATCATGGCAAACAGCTAAGTGACGCATATCGTTAGCCGTAGCTTTGAGCACCATACAGGTGACGGAACGATTTTGCTCATTTCCACCCCAATTTTGAGGGAGGACACCTGGGGATTGTCAGGGGCCTCCCACCTTTTTACCCCTTGCACCAACCCCACGAGAGGACTTGCGGATCGACAGCTATTTACAGTACCCCTATGCCGCAAAGGCACTATACATTTACAAACATCCATGTCTTCTACGGGATTCAAACCCAGTCCCTACGGCACCATAGTCAGCGTCGCTAACCACTATACCGGTTGGGCGACGGTATTAAGATCTAAGAAATACCGGTATTGAACTTTGTGATGGGGCTTTACGCGACTTTCAACAACTAATCCTCTTGGGGAATCTTTAGGCTAGCGTGTTTATTTCACAACCATCCCTCTCAAGAAAAACTATGAGATACTAATTAGTTAGTGTATATAAAGTTATAATTAAATAATCGTAGGTCAGTAGGAGCGGAGCAGTTAAATACAGTGTTAATATGGTAAGAATTAGAATTACGCATCGTGATTAAAGAACGGATTTTAGCTACTAAGTTAGTGAATCTAGAACTAATAGGATAGGATTGATCAAATTTAATCAATTCGGATTTCGTGCGCTTATTCATCTACAGTCGTTGCTTTCTTTATATCACTCCAAGGGTTCCCTTTATAGATTACTTGTTCTGGAATATTATCTTTGATAATAATAAATTAGATTTATCATGGATAGCCTTGTTCATTCATCGTTACTTCCCACAGCTTTAGGTAGACAAGATGATGAGGAAATGACTTCAGGGGTAAGATCATTGCAACTGTTAGTCCGATATTGCAATCCCCATCTTGGGAAACACTGACTAGAGTATCTAGACTATTTGTACTAGAGTTCAAACACTCGAATCTTGTATTACAAATAAAGAGCTAACTGGCTAAAATTATTAATACATTCGAAGCTTCAAGGTACATTACTTTTTACAAGGCCTTCAAAGAAACTTCAAATCATGTAATGGCTTTCTCTGATGTAAATTTCTTGATGATCAATCGACTAATTTATTGTTAATTAACTTCACACTAAGAGATAACAGGAAAACTAATGTTGTCGGATCTCGTAATTTTGAATCACGGTTAAGTGATAACATCGACACCTGTACTCCTAACTTCAACCAATACCAAACTCCACCAATCTCTAAACTTCACCAACCTCCAATCTCCAAACTTCACCGATATTTAGAAAAAAACTTCACCAATCTCCCTAATCTCCACCGATCTCCAAACTTCACCAATCTCCAAACTTCAACACTATGCTAGTGCAGGGACTTCAAGATTTATCAGGTTTAATTGGCATCACCATATATACACGATAGATTTTCAGTGGCATCAGGACTTGAACCCACAAATTGACAGTGATGACCACCATTTTGTGTCCAGGGACGTCTTAAAACAGCTTGAGGCCTTGGACCGCTACTCAAAACTGGGCCCTGGGCACCTACACAATAGTAGGTCCCACCTATGACCTGTAAAAGTGGACGGTACATAGCATACATAGTTAAATACTAACGCAAACAATAACCCGAAACGAATAAATGTTCATGAGTTACAATTGCACAAAACGGCTCGACCGACTACCGCCTTTTGATCGATTGAGAAATGAGGGTGTATAGTGGTAGGCCCAAATCTATACGTGGACGACGGTCATCGCATGTATCCAGTTGAGCTATCGTCCGAAATTCCCGGGATTTCGCACAATACAACCGGAAATAACATTTAGCCATTGAAATTATTCGAATTATGACCTTATTAAGGCTGAGTTGAGAACGGGACGAGGCCCCCAGTGCGACCGAAATCCTAGGCCAGGGCCCAGTTGGCCCATGCTTTAAGACGTCCCTATGTGAGCACGTGGCCAAATTTTACTCTGATGTTCACAAAGAATTTCGTTCTTACGTTTGGGTATAACTCGAAATGATGCTCTTCTGAAATGTGGCTATTTTTTCACCTAATTGTTTCCCTTAAGTATTATTAATAAGAAAGATGAAATTTAAGAATATAGGTGCCATACCTGTTCTAACGGATACCATACCACAAGGATGGAACTTGTCGGCGAAAAAACAACCCAACCGAAATGTGTATTTCATTTGAATAGTCAGTGGGGTTAACTGAAATTCTTGACCAGATTCTACGAAGAATTCTTTCGTTTCGGCGTTCGGTGTCTCCATTTGGTAAGAAATAGAATAGTTACTTGGTTCTCTTACGTCGCCAGTCTCGGAATAAGTTTTTGCAGCATCCCAGAGCAGTTTCAGAGATCCCGACCAAATTACGTACGCAGACATCTGTATTGGCATTAATAGAGCACCTGGAAAGAAAAAGAACAGGATGAGAAATGCATTTGAGGCTTCAAATACTTGTCAGAAAATATATTTACTAAATAAAAGAAAATTTACTTGCCGAATTTTCCATTTTCTGCAGAGAAGTCAACTATAAAGAAAAATGTGTATAAGTTAGATGGGAGTATATGTTTCAATACATACAGTTGCATTAATTTTATTATTGGCTTTAATTTATTAATTATTTAATTATTAGCTTGAATGAGTGATTCTCAACCCTTTTTTGTGGTACACTTCTAACAATTTCAAAATTTGGCGGCACACTAACAATAAAGTAAGTTTAAGAGAATTTTACTTATCTATGATACGTCTCCACATTTATCCCAGAAAGAATGAATTAAATATACCATAATACTCTTATATAGTTCATTTCTGTAAGACGACCGAATGATTCGGTTCCCGATTTTATTTCTTTTTCTTCCGGTTTTATTTATTTCTTTTATATAATTAGTATAATTAATATTTCCTTAAATATTTGACGGAACACCAAAGTGCCGCGGCACAGTGGTTGAGAATCATCAGCTTAAATGAATAATAAATGTTAACAGGCATTATATATAGATCAGTGTTTCTCAAACTTTCAATACTGGCGACCCAATTTTCAATCATAATTTTGTCGCTCCCCCTGTACAACAATAATGTATTTACTGCAATAAAAATGCACTTTGACGCTAAAGCTACAATGCGATCTCAATTATTCACTGTATAAGTATTAAATTTTGTATATGTTACTTTTAAGTAATATATATTTTAAGAAAATTATTTAAAATATATATTACTTACTTATTATTATGTTATTTTTCTTTCTCTAATTTTTACATTGGAACGGATCGCAAAATGATATATTTAATTAAGATTTATTTCCTTCAGCATCCAATTCTCAAAGTACAAATGTCATTAGAAAAATAGTCTAGTCTTTGTTGCTCTCTATCATATCCATCACATCTAGCATTATCGGGTACGTTTGCGTCAGTCTGGGCAACCTATCGGACGTCTGCGCAAAACATGTAAAAATGCTTTTCTTCGTACAATTCTAGTCAGTTTTGGTCGACTCGGTACTTCTATAGCTACCGAATCTAGCTTGAATGTACATTTTTTAATTTGCACGTTAATTGTAATTCACGGTAATTAAACGGAAAATGCCCCATTTTACCCCATCATTTACTTCAGTAGTGGTAAATCAAAATTTAAGTATTGTTGAGAATATTTCCTTGAATTGATTTTCTGAGCCATGCTCGTCTGTGTACAACTGTTCTCTGAATTTGGTCAACATATATTTTTGAGCAAAGTTTTATGAAGTGATAACTTCTTCAGGCACATTTTCCTGGAGAGTGAACTTAAATGAATCGTTTTAAAAAGGCAAGCATTGTTACGCTCGTAACAATGGTAACAATACTACTGAATCATTTGGGCTTAATGAGTCATGTATCGGAGAAATTTGTGCAGCGAAATGTAGAGCAGAAAATGGACAAGTAATTGTAATGGTTACTATTTATATTTCCCCAAATTAAAGTGTATAGAAAAGTATCGAATTCATTCACAAAAATTTAATTGCCTACACTGTGTGTGTATTTGTTGATGCCGGATCAACTCTTCTGAACAAATTGCCTATTATTTTAAGCGAGAATTTTAGTGTAGATTTTTCAAAAGACAAATCAAAGCCTTTAGTTGATTTTTTATAATCAAAATTCAATTTAATTATGCCAAATGATCCAAATAAAAGGACGATTAAGTATGGAACAACGCTTGACGGAGTGTTTTTTAGATATTTAAATAATTTTAAATTTTAAGTATTTATAACCTATTTCAGCTACCATAAACCTACTGTTTCCTTATTAGAATACAATTAATTCACAAATATGATTGTATATTTCGCAAAAATATTACTTTATGAATAAATAATTTTATAGAACAATATTAATATCCACTTCTGTTTTTCATCCACCTACCTAATCCCTGAAATAACATTACAAAATTTGAAGTTATCACTTCTATCATGTGGTTATAAGCACACATACTTTTTTTTGTATGGAGATCAACAGGAGCAAGTATAGATGCAAGTTGGTTGACATTAATTTGCGAGCTGTGATGAGAATTTCAAAAAGCAATATCGTCAACCTAATTATCAGAATGAGTAATTCCACAAAGGAAACTAATTTGATGTACGAGTGCTACGCGCCAAGCGCTGTTTGGCGCTATTCCTTAATCTTGCCAAACGATACAAATGACGATACACATGACCACGATACAAATATTAAGGTAACCATACTGTAATGTTATTGCCCATCTTGGCGAACATAAACAACAGCTTGGCGCGTAGCACTCCGATATCAAATTTGCACCCCTAGATGGAGTAACGCATTCTGATAATTTAGGCGATGATATCATTCCTGCTTTTAAGAAAATTGTATAAAAGTCTAATAGGATACACACGTCAGGATAGAATACATTTAGAAGTTTGATAGGATACATTTCGAATCATGTCTGATTCTAAAATTAAATGGACTTGCAGCTGTAGATAAAAAATTAGCACAATAAAAAAATTTAACAAAACTACCACTATTTTATTTAATTATAATTTTTATGGTACGATTTACACCTCTTCTGAGATGCAAAGAAACAATCATTTTAAAAAGATGGCGCTCTCCGATATCCTTCACTTCCGCAATGAGACCTTCGAGCCAATTGCTCACCCTTGGTGTAAATTTTTATAATGTTAGAAATTCTGTATATATATATATATATATATATATATATATATATATATATATGGCAAGATGCTTGATTCTCTTCGTAAAAGCTTTGTGAGTAAAGAAATTTTGTTAAATTATTTTTTGAAAGATACTTCTCTTATGTAATTGTTTTAGCATTTTTCTACTTTTCTTACGTAATTATTTTGTGATTTTTCTGCATTAAGAGTTTGGGAGAGTTTGTTACATAATAGTAGTGATTGGTTTTATCATACTTTCTGAGTTATCCATACTCTGAAGTTTTGTTTATTTTATTTTATTTGGTTTTCCTACCGAGTTGCAAAGGGGGAAGGTTGGCGCCTTCAAACTAGTTTAACTCCACTTATTCGGTCCCTAAGGCCGAAATTGCTTTCTGACTCGCTAGATTCTTCTTTTTTGTAGTTTTTTTTTTTTTTTTTTTTATTTTTCTATAATTTTGTCCTTCATGTTCAGCTTTTATATTTTTATTACGCTATTTCTTGTTATGTTCTTTATCTATTATTTCTTGTTTTTGATATATAATACATATTTCTTATATATATATATATATATATACAACATTCTATTCTCTTTTTCTTATGATACCAAAGATTTTAAAATAGACCCCATGTATCAAAAGTGACCTTTATTTTTTCTCGTTCCAATTTCTAAATTTCGATTATTTTTCTGAGAGTAAAAAATTGTGGGAATGAATATTTTTAGGTACATCAAAAATGAAATATATTCTCAAGTAACTGCTACTTGGTTAATGATGATATAAACGAGAGATTCTCCGATTGAGGTACAAGAACGAGAGGTTTGAATTAGTTATATTGATGAAACTATTCTTATGAAAACACTTTCTTTTGAAATAAATTCCAAAGAGTATTTCCAATGTGAATTGTGTTTTCCTCTAAAAATAATACATTGAACACTAGAATTCATATAAAAAACTGGTGTAGATCTAGAGATACATTTAGAAGAAGGCGATGTTTTTTTAACAACGTAGTTGTCTTCCTACAATAAACTACATGAAAAGTAGTATTTTTAAGATATCAATGCAACATTGTTCTTTCTTTATATGTTTGAACCATATATAGAAGAAAAGGTACGAAAATAATCCCTTTGAAGAATCAAATTCTGATAACACGCATATGCAGTAAAATGATTATAACCAAAATAAACATTGATTAACTAATTTGAAAACCTTTAAATTGCCCATCCGTAATCCTAGTACTCACTTATAATAAACTGATAAGTAATTTCTTCCGATCTTATGTTGGGAGCAGGTCTTAACAGGACAGAATACATAGTGCCCGGCTCTAGGTCTCGGATGCTGAAGACTTGCTCGTTCAAGGTCGAGTAGGTAAGGGTCTTGGGATTCTCCTGGCCACTGGATTCGGTCCACAGCTTTGCCTGCAGTTCATCGGTTTTCCATCCGATGCCCTCGTAGCGCCAAGTCACATAAACAGAAGTGCCTTCACTCGATGCGTTCACAGAAGAAATTCTTATGCGAGAACCTTCGCCTAAAATGCAATAAATACCGTGAGATTTCTCTGAACAAACATCCAGTACATGGACAACACGAATATTATACTTTGAAAGGTAAAACTAAAACTGAAGCTTAAACTCTGTACAATTTAAAGCATATTCTACGCATTCTAGTAGTACCAACACGCGCACAGAATAGCATAAAATGTACAGTTTTTGAATAAATTCTTCATGCATTGTTCAGTAGAACTCAAAACTGTTGGTTTTTGCTATAGATTATAAGTTATATATTATTTCTCTCGAATGTATTTTCCAAGCTACTTTGATACTTATAAGTATTCAAAGACGACGCTTTAAAAAAAGAATAATGCCATGCAGACTAATTAATTTGTGCATTGAAAAAAGAAATTGAGACTTGCATAAAATACACCCAGCAATATTTGTGAATATTTATACATTGATATATTATAACATTTTATTTTAAAAAATGAGTTTCTGTACAACTTTGATAACAACCTGAAAACGAGCAGACATTCAAAATTGGTAAACGTCTTTGAATAAGTACATGTAAATGTTTTCTACGGTACTGTATTGAAATTAATACAAAAGCAAATATTAATACGAAAGCAGGAGTGTAGACACAGTAAAACGGAGTATGTTGAGGGAGACTAATGCACATTTGTAATAAGATTTCAATAAAGCATGTTTTTCAGATCGTTCCCTGTTATTTAAAGGCCACCCCTCTTATACCCTTTTTTGACATTATTGAATAGCTTCTTATCAGTAAAAGGAGCCTATTGTCAAATTTTTTGCTTTGGTGATGAATAATGAAAAGTAGAAAAACTTTGAAGATGGAAAGAAATTTATTCTTCAAATTATATAAAACTGGTCTTTACTTATAGGGTATACTTATGTACTATCCGTACCATATTGAAGACATCCGTATTTTTACAACCATATTGCCTACATGGAATATAAAACCGCACAAATTTTAATACGTAATACACTGAAGGGAATATGGAGTTCTATCGTAGTTGACCAATACTATATAAAAATAATAAATCATTATGAATAAATAATAATCAACAAAAGAATAACTCATTTTTATTATGAAATTTTATTTGTTATATTTTATCATTAATATTATTACGTTGATCGGGGTTTGAGGATTTTGTACAAATCAGTCGCAAATAACAAGACAGTTCTTTAGGAGCGATGGAAATTTATTGTCGAGGAAATAATCTTTAAAATACAGAATACAACAGCAATATATTCGTAGAATAAATATCAGAAGATCTTCACACCTTCTAGAGTGCTCAGACACAACTATCCATGTCTAAAATTCACATCTGTAAAAGACTATTCGCAAGCACCGCTCGTTCTACTCAATAGCCGAGCTAATAGCTTCTTCAAGGTCAAGGCAAGACAACTAATCGCTAGTCAAAACAAGACTGACTAATCACTGGTCAAAACAAGACTGACTAATCACTGGTCAAAACAAGACTGACTAATCACTGGTCAAAACAAGACTACTCATTTTCAGTGAGCATTTCTTTATTTATAGGTCTCTCGGATCTTTCGAGAAAGATCCGCGTGCATCATAGATCTTGAAAGCAGAGTATTTTTTCACAAATTTCCAAAAGAATCCAGAGGGTCCCACACTCACCAACATGGTCGCCAACTTGGTTGCCAAAAATTTATGCCAACTCTGCTCTATCGCTAAGATTTCGTCAAGCTCCCATTAAATCGCCATTATAACGTCAGCGACAGCGTTGCTTGAGAATATTGCAAATTTAACATAAAATGAATATAACATAGAGTAATACACTCATGGACAAAAAAATTAACGCATCAAGAACGAGTCGTCAATATGAAACGAAATTTTACATATGTAATGATTTCTTTGATATAAGAAATGATTAGAAAATCAAAGAAAAAGGAACATTTATTTCAGAGAAAAAAGCAAAAGAAAAGGAGGATTTAATACCTTGTTGAACCTTCTTTAACGCGAATGAACGATATGATCGGGCATTGAGATATACAAGTTCTGCATGATGTATTGAGACATTTCGTTCCATATTTGCTGTTACCTTACCTCTAGTTCATTCAAATTCGTGTAATGCCCAACTCGCCGTTCCAATTGATCCCAGATATGCTCGATTGGAGACACATTTTAGGATCGGGCCGGCCGAAGAAGGGTAGTAACAGTGCGGAGACAGTCTTGTGACACCCCTGCCGTGTAAGGCCAAACATTGTCCTGGGAGTCGTTGCATGAGTGGCAACGCATATGGTTGCAGGATGTCATGGACATACCCCTGGGCTGTCATGGTGCCACGGATCAATACCAGAGGTGACCGTATATTGTAGACAATGGAACCCCACACCATCACTTCAGTTGTGGGAGCGGTGTGTCACTGTAAAGCAAAGGTGGGATTGAGGCGTTCACCAAGGGGTCTCCACATGCGAACACGATTGTCGTCACTGCTGAGATTAAATTGGAATTCGTCACTAAAGACAACCTTGTTCCATTTCGCTGCAGTCCAGTTTCCTCGTGCGAGGTACCACTCCAAATTGATGCATCGATTGGTGGGCGTCAAGGGCAGCACACGTAATGGGTGCTGCGATCCCAAATGTCCTTCAGCCAGGTGCCCTCGTATGGTTCGAGAAGACACAGGCACCCCAAGGAAAGGTGCTACCTGTGCCTGTATGGCGGTCGATGAAGCAGTTGGCTGTACGCGTGCAGTTCTTACGATGTGGCGGTCTTCTCGACGATAGGTCTATCGAGGGCGTCCTGAGCCTCGTCTTCGCGTAAATGATATCTCAGATCCACTGAGACCAATACCTCCTCACAACACAATCAAAGCGGCCTAATTGAAGAGCTACTCGCCTTGCTGACCACCCAGCTTCCATCAGGCCGTGGATTCCCCCCTCTCAAACTGCGACAGCTGCTCATATTGTCTTCAAAAACGGCGTAATGGTATGTCTACCTCAGTTCTTACTTTGTAAACAATTCAACACACTTAAACAAGCTTTGGTTTTACCTGTTTTATACTCCACGGAGAACGACGCTAAACACCTTCTACCGGCTATACATAATGCGCAACCACGCTGCATTTCTAATCATTTGCATATCTTCCCTACATGTTCCTTCACTCTAAGTTTCTTTATACTATTTGATACATGAATGGTAATAATATTAGTTTTTTAATTTAATATCTCGCTAAATCCCCCATTCATTTTTTAGTATTCGAACATGCTATATCAACAAACGGTATGACTTAGAATGAAGGCAAGCGAAGAAATATATAAATCGAAGCACATGGCTGTCAATTCATTGTCTACTACACGTGCGGAATCGGAGTTGCCAATTTGGTGAATTACCTTTAAAATTGACGTGGTTGCTATAGTACGTAAGTATCGCTTTTGGTTATTTATAAAAAAATCTATGGAAAGAAGAGAGAAAATGATCGAAGGAAAAAAATTACCTTTGTGATCTTTCAAGCAGATAGCAGAGGTTAATTGCTCCTCGCCACATTCTGCTTCCACAAGTTGACTGTCTTCTTGTCTCACCAAAATTTTACAACAGTCCTCTAAAATAAGGGAACTCTCCTTCTTGTGAATAAATTACAGCGTAATATCAATTTAAAAGTAATTCGATATTTAAAGTTAGATTACTTCATATCACTCAATTTACATCACTTAATACATTTAGGTAATAAATTTTATTACAAAAGAAAAGGTGGGTACCCTAAATTAATTTTGTTCTCTATGATACAGTAATCTTAGGGTTACTGTTTTTAGTGTTTACTCATATTTGCCATAACCAAATTTTGTCAACTATAAAAGCATTGAGTCCAAATTTCAATAGAACGTTATCTCTTACTTTTTTTCATAATTGAAGACAACATTTCTAATAATTTGCGAATCTGTTTGCAAAATTTTTTAAAACAATTCTGTACAATACTTATTTTGTTGTTGTTGTTTATATTAAACCCACTTCAACGCTTTCTCAATAAATAAAAACTGTATTTTACCACTACAAAATTAATCTATCTCATACTTCAGAAATTACACTCTGTCGCAAAAAAATATGCACCCAGAAGAAATTGAGCTACATTCACAAAATTTGGTATGCATGTAGTGTATATGAAAATAAACAAATGATTAAAAATTCAGAACAAAATATCATTTTATTAAGCGGTTACAGCTTGCAAAAGGTTAAAAATCAGTAAGTAGTAAAGCCACCTCTGGCAGCTATACAAGCCGAAATTCGGCGTGGCATCGATTCAATTAGATCACTTATGACCCCCGTGGAAGATCCTGCCATAGTCTTTGCATCTGCGCAGTTAATTCTCCTGTATCTCGGGACGGCTGCAGTTGCCTTCCCAGCGCGTCCAGACATGCTCTATTGGCGAAAGATCTGGTGACCTGGTAGGCCATGGTAGGACGTCATATCCTTGAAGACATTGTTGGGAGAGTCGCGCAGTATGTGGACGAGCATTATCCTGTTGATAAATGGCACCTGGGTGACTTGATAGCATGGGTAGCACAATCGGCGTTAAAATATCGTCCACGTATCTGCGAGCTGTCAAAGTGCCTTGAAGGACCACTAAAGATGATCGTGTGTCCCAAGAAATTGCTCCCACACTGTCACACCTTGTGAAATTGCTGTATGCCGCTCGACAATAAATGCCGGATCGGACCGCTGGCCGGTGCGCCTCCAGACACGTGTGTGGTGGTAATCAGCACTGAGACTGAATCGGGATTCATCACTGAAGATGACACGTCTCCAGTCTGTCACATTTCAAGTTGCCCGAGGTCGGCAAAAATCCATTCGACACTGCCTATGATGTGGGGTCAGTGGTAAGCGTCTTAGCGGACGTCGGCTCCTCGCCAACTTCGGTCAGTCGTCTCCCTTATGGTTTTTTCTCTTGATGGCACTGGATGTCTGGAAGGAGGTAAGTGGCGTTGAATCGATGCTAGCGACGTTGTTGGTGCCGAAGGGGCCACTCTTCTGATTGCACGATCCTCGCGATCATTTGTGTTCCTGGGACGTCCTGACCCTCCGCTACGGTACACTCTACCTTCTGTGATCCACTGTTGCCAACACCGAGCAACTACCATATCACTCCGACCGAGGTGGCGGCCGATACGTCTATTCGACCAACCTGCTTCTCTGAGGCCTATTATACGGCCCCTATCAAAGTCCGTCAGCTGCTCGTACTGCCGCCGGTTACGTCTTAGAGGCATCCTAAGTCTCAATATCGTCTATCAAAGTCATCAGATTCGTTTGGATAGCCGTACGGCGCTCGTACTCATGCTTTTAAACTCCTCCCAGTTGCGCAACTAATATGCGCATAGCACACACTTAGCCTTGTCTCATTGGCTTCGAAATTTTAATCATTTGCATATCTCTTTTACCAGACTACATTCTTGCCGAGTTTCGTGATTGTAGCTTGATTTCTTCTGGGTGCATATATTTTTGCGACAGAGTGTATATACTCTCAAGCTGCAACTCTCCAGTTTTACACATTACTCTCCTCTCTATTGAGAATACAATTGTACAACACCGCTGGTGAAACAGCGCCATCTATTTCCTAAACAATTATGACAGTTTATAGCAGTGTTTCTCAAACTTTGGGGCACGCATCCCTAGGGGGTCGTGAAACTCTACAGGGGGGGCGAGTATATCAAAAAGTCAAAAACAAACATTATTTTAAAAAATTATTAATTTAATGACAGGAAATAAAAAAAATAATACACACACATTCTGACATAATAAAAAGTAAAATACACATTTACACTGATATAATGCACTTATAAATGTATCAGTACTGCACCATGTATTTCATAATTAATTTAACAGAACTAAGACAAGAATAAGTTTAATAGTTACCAGTGACTATGGGCACGTCATAAAATTATATACAAATTTAATACTTATCTTGATAATTTGTACGGTTTATAATTAAAGTCGTATTGTAGATTTACATCAAAGTATATTATTATTGAATTCAATACATTATTCTTGTATTTAAGGGGGATGCGATGAAAATTATGATTGAAAATTGGGTCGCGAGTATAGAAAGTTTGAGAAGCACTGGTTTATAGTACTAAAAATTTACAAACAATAATTCAAGCACTTAATCACCTTTGATTACAAAATTTTCATAAATTTAGAACATGTATATAATAATGATACTAATAATAAATATTTCATCTTTTTGCAACTGTTTCCGTTAATAATGATAATACTTTTCAAATAATCTCTCTTTCTCTTTCTTACTCTCTTTCTCCCTCTCGCATGCTGTTTTTCATACTTTCTCTCTCGCATATTATTTTTTCATTCTTTCTTTTTTTCGCACTTTTCTCTCGCCTACTGTTTTTCATACTTTCTCTTTCTCTCATACCGTTTCTTATACTTTCTTTCTCTCATACTTTCTCTTTCCCTCTCTCTCTCTTTTCTCTCTCTTTATACTTTCTCTTTCTTTCTCTCATACCGTTTCTTATACTTTCTTTCTCTCATACTTTCTCTTTCCCTCTCTCTCTTTTATACTTTCTCTCTCTCTCTCTCTCTGATACTTTCTCTTTCTTTCTTTCTCACGTACTTTCTCTTTCTATCTCTCTCATACTTTCTCTCTCTTATACTTTCTCTCTCTCATTCTCTCTCTTTCTTCTCATACTCTCTCTTTCTTTCTCATACTCTCTCTTTCTCTCTCTCATACTCTCTCTTTCTCTCTATATATATCCACACCTTTCTCTTTCTCGCTCTCGTGCTTTCTCTCTCTATCTCTTCGCTCTCTCCTTTCCCTTACTCCGCTAACTTCCCTATTTAACCGCTCCCTTTTCTGCCTCTCTCCCTTTCTCTATTTCCACTCTCTCTTTCTTTCTCTCATAATAATTAGTATTGACTTTAAAATAAATTGTTCGCATATAGTACGTTTCTATCGAGTTAAAAGGTAATATTTTACAAATAAGAGAAGTTAAATTCGGAAGTAAATAGAAATGTCAGGTTTCTTAATTTTCTTAGTCATCAAGTACAATATACCAGTTGATTCATAAATAGTGTGACCAATTTCAGAGCGTCGTAAATTTTTATTGAATAAAGTTCTTTAAATGGAATTTTCAATGTGGTTTCTTCAAGCATTGTACACTTTACGTAAGCGTTTCGGCTAAGCTGAAAGAGTTTTTTCGACCATTTTGGGTTTTTTTTCCAATTTCCTCTTAAATTGCTTTTTGAAGCCCTTGAAATGCTGTTACTTTACGTCTGTGTTTAATTGTTTTCTTAAGTAGTATCCTCATAAAAAATAATCGCAATGAACACAGATCGTGACACTCATTTATCAGGAAGAAGAAAATTTATTTTTTTTATTTCAGTCATTTTATAGTTGATTTTGCAGTATGATTTGGTGCACAATGTTGGTGAAAAACAAAGTTTTCTTGAGTGTGAAGACGTTTACTTTCTTTGATCAAGTGTTTCAAAACTTTATTACGATAGTATTTAGCGTTAATTTTAGACTTCGGTTCTACAAAAAATGGTTTTGTTAAGTCTTGAAGGGACATTCCCATCCATAACATAATACCTGACGGCCCACTTGCCTTTTGCAAAACAGCTGCGTCTTTGCGACGCTTTTCGCAGGAAATATATTGTATCTTCATTTTGCCAGTTGTGAATGACAGATGAAACAATACTTCATCCGAAGTTATCCATGTTTTGTATCTACCTCTGCATAACATTAAATACAAAGGCCAATAAAGTTTCCTACGGCCTTAACAGACATTTGATGACAGACTGTGAAAAATTTACTTTTTTATAGCCAATTTTCTTTATCTGAAGATAAATTGTCAGTTGCTATATTTGTAGTTTCTTTTCCATAGGTTTTCGAGGCAAAGGATTTTCTACAGTGATAATTTCTTTCAACCTCTTTTTTCTTTTTCATTAATGTCTTCTTTCGTTCACATTTTTCTCATGAGCTTTTGATTGCCAGCCAAATTTTATTTCTTTTTGAAGTTTAGATAGTAATACAATAAAAAAATCTTTTTAGATTATTAAATGATTTATTTTTTACAGAATTTGAACAAGCATCCTTCAAAAGCTGTAAAATTTCGCTCCGGGTTTCAGAATCTAATTTCAGTACTATAATTTACTCCCACTAACAAAAATGGTAAGATTAGTAATTTAAATGTTTCATTTTTGAAATAAAACCCGTAGTAAAACGATAGAAATTCATCATAAATAGTTATATGCTTTTAAAATTGGTCACACTAATTTTGAATCAACCGGTAACATCCTGCATTTGATATAAATTGAAGTTCAATTTAGGTCATTAGAAGTCTAGTTATAGAACATTTACGTACCGTCTCTCAGACATCTGTGACCCACCAACCAGAGCCTAGATACATCAGCCGGCAAAATCCGTTTGGAAAGAAATTTTTGTTCTTCTTCGTCCACCAGAAAACTAAGTTCACCCAGTTTTTCATCCACATCCATTTCAAGGCAGTTGCCTTTGGCTTCCTCGAACAACGATACGCCACTCATGTACAGAAAACAGTGGTATTCGTTGCCTCCCGTCCAATCAGGGGGACAGGGCGGATCTGAAAAGAAAGGCCGCATATAAAGGATAAACAAAGTGAACTGCTCTGTTTTGTGAAGAAATACGTTTCAGTGTTACTGATTAAATTCTTTAGAATGTTTATTTATGCCAAATTCTGTACTCCCCGAATAAATAATCAGGGGGACAGGGCGGATCTGAAAAAGAAAGGCCGCATATAAAGGATAAACAAAGTGAACTGCTCTGTTTTGTGAAGAAATACGTTTCAGTGTTACTGATTAAATTCTTTAGAATGTTTATTTATGCCAAATTCTGTACTCCCCGAATAAATATGCATTAAATGCTTTCATTATTTCAATATTAATTTGAAAGCATCATTTATAGCGTGAACACAGGATAAAGTCCAATAAAACTATCGATATCTTTGACAAATTTCGTCAAATCAAAGATTCACCAAATGCTGCAAAATGCAGCCAAATAGCGGAGAATCATTCCCGTGCATGTTCGAACACAATAATAGGGCTACGGTAGCCCAGTGGTCAAGGTATCGGATCATGGCAGACATGTCGTGTGAGTTCGAGCCCAGTACCAATAAAGACCCGACGTTTAGAAGACCGATGCACGTTAAATCTGTCGAGAACTCAAACGTCCTCCTGTTGGTGTAGTAGTTAGGAGAGGGGGGGCATCTCAGATGTCGTCCTCATCGCTTGACCATGGTTCAAAATTACGAAGTCCGTCGCCAAAAGCTCTCGTGTAGCTGGAACAGTGAGACGTTAATGTTCACTCTCTCGAGCACAATAGTAAAAATGACGATAGCATTTGGCGACATTTTTTGAATTGGAAACATCTTTCAAATAGGCGAAGCTGTTCGGAAGTAAAATATGTATGAACAAAATTGTCTAGCTTATGGAAAAAATTCAAAAGTATTTATCTCATATCGTGGTAGTATGAACTATGATTAAGAATAGCAAATAAAAAGAAGAAAACGCTTTAAATGCTAGTTGGAAAAAATGGATTTTTTATAATTAAAATTGATTTTATATCAGTGGATTGGCTCATTATGCTATAACTGCTACAATCAAATTTATTACGAAGTAACAAATTTTAATAAATAAATATTATCAAAACGGTTTACATTATACATAAATATTATCAGAAAGATTAATAACTTTATTACTATGGATAATCTATAGGAAAATTAAACATAAATTGTAGTTTTTAATAATAACTAAAAAAAAATGAAGTTTTATTTGCATGTTTTTTTTCTAGAAATACTATTGCAACATACAATTACAACAAAAAAGTCTTTAACAATTTAGTCGTTAATAGGTGTTCAGGAAAATAATAAGGCATCAATATCTTCTGAATAATTTTAAATCTTTTTAGAAGAAAAAAAAATATTGTGCGATAAAATTTATAATTTCGCAATTCGTTCTATAAATGACAAAAGTTCTGTTGAAATCTCTGAGAGTTCCGAGACAAGTTCAAAATTTAGAAGAAAATTTAACAATACCTATATATTACTAAATTGAAAAAAAAATTGGAAATTTTGGTGGGTATTTAAAATGCCAACTTCCCCATCTGACAAATATCACTGTTCATCGTAACTGGTTAAATCATTAGAGAATAATATTTCCAGCTTACATGCTTCCACTTGTTGGGATCCGCAGTTGATGGATATATTTTTGATGCGACACTCTAGCTCAATGATGTAGATGGCGCCCAGTTTGACATCCTCCAGAGAGAGGCTCATGTCCTCGGTGTTTTCAGTTTTCCACTCCTGGGCTTTATCTGGTTTGTAGTTGACTACGTATTCATTGGCCTTAAACTGGCCTGCAGAGCCTTGTTCCAGGGTAGTGTCTGCAGTGGGAGTATTCCATTTGACTTCGATCTTGCCTTTGGGGGTGGTAATGGCCTGCATTCCTGTCGAGGGTTGCACATCTGCTCATAATGAAATAATGCATTAAAAAAAAAGGAAACTGAAACAGGCATAACGAGGTTAACACTTTTAACGCGGATGTCTACCAAAACACGTTTAAAGACATCTGAGTGTGTAAGATGATGTAAGAGAATATAATGCTACAACCATGTTTACATTACAGCACCAATAATAATTCCAATTGTTTGTAAAATAATTTATCATTTTCGAGGTAAAAAAAATCGTATGGATACTGCGGTAAACTTAAGTATTCTACTGTACATAGAAAGGTATGTATGTACGTTAATGCATTCCTTTGCGTAGTATAAAAACAATCTGATTCTTACAAGAAACACTTATAAATACTTTTTTATGTTATTGAGTAAATTTTTAAGTGAATATAAGACTTATTTTTAAAAAAACTGTAACTGATATGAAATTGCTTTAAAAAAGGATTTCAATACATTTTTGATTTCTTGATCGGGAGTATTATCAGCAATTTTGTGATTGAACAAAAAAAAACAACACAAACGTACCCGTGAAATTTGAAATGTCTTATTATTTTTAAATGTTTGAAGTATGTAAGAAAAATGCATTAGAGTTTTTGACATGGTACATTTCTAAATGATGCTTAGTAATTATATTGCAATAAAGTTTTCATTTAAAACTCTGTACACACAGGAAACGTTGCAGTTAAGTAAGTTTCTAACTCAAAGTTGTAACCGTAAGTAATGAAAAATATGAGATTGTACGTTCTGTTGACTTTATCTACCGAAATGATTCTTAGTTTAAACTTCTGTAAGTAGGCTTAACCCATCTTCTACTCTTTAGTATTAAGTAAATTCCGCTTATGCGCGCCAGACACTTGTTTAGGGCACAAAAGATTTGTGGCGCTCAAAATTAGAGGGAGAAAAGAGAAAAAAATAAAATTACAGTGAACGCGACGTGCCATTGCCTAGTGAGTCATGAGAAATGTATTTCTGTTCTTAAGAGAGTATAGACTGAAATATAAGAGCTACTATGGAAAAAGAAAAATTTAACATTCTGATGTTGCTATGCGCTCAAAATCTTATCACCATGAACAATGATGCCATTAATGCAGTGCTTCTGAAGCTTTCAATATTTGCGACCCAATATTCAATCATAATTTCCATCATGCCCCCCTACATACAATAATAATGTTTTGAATTCAATAATACTATACTTTGACGCTGAAGCTGCAACCTTCGTATATAAGCGTCTTGCTCAGTCAAAGCATTAATTTCCCAGGACGTATATATACGTCGTTCCAAAGTGCGATATTTTCTGTGCATTGCTTTCCATAAAATTATTCCAAAACCTTTGGAATTTGAACAAAAGGACCTTGACAGTGTTTGCGAAGGATTTACTTACTTCAGAGAGAGAGTATTTGCACATTTATTCTTTTTCTACCACTTCTCCTCAATATATCGCTTACGTTAAAGGTTGCATTGGGAAGCGAATAGCGTACATTTTTATTGGCAGTTAAAAGATTAATTATAAACCGTATAAAAATTATCAAGTTAAGTGTTAAATTTTGTATACGTATAATTTTACACATGATAAGCCTATGGGGTCACTGGTAATAATAAACTTGTTCTTAATTCTTAAACTAATTATAAAATACATTGTGCAGTACTGATACATTTATAAGTGTACTAGCGGCATGGTCCAGCGTTGAATGGGCGATTTCTACTTTTATAAATTTTCCCTTTCTTTCACAAAATCAAAACATCTAATATTTATTTTCAAAATGACTTTCCCATCTTCCACCGCTTAGCCCGGCGTTGCTCGGGCTTTCTCTTTTCCTCATGACACCAGAATTTCTGTGTGTGTGTTTGTACGCGCACAATGTGAGTGATTTGTAAAATTATGCCAAAAAATTTCCCTTTTTCAAAATTTGTTCCATTCCACTTATTTTGATTTAAGACAGGTTTCATTCCCCTCTCTATAGCCCGAACAGGGTTTTTTTAGTGTAAAATTATTGTTCTATCTTCCTCTCCTTCTCGCAGATAAGATATAGCTTCAAATTTCGATGTATGACTTATAAAAAAAAATATTGCGTTAGAATTAAAAAATTATTAAAGTGAAGCAATAAATAGAAAACGATTCTGGTGCTAAGAGTAAAACAAAAAACGTTCATCATTTTTTTAATAATAGTTAGTTTCTAAGAATCTAAAATAATAAAATAGATTTTTGATTTTCATGAATCAATCAATCGTTATATATAAGCTTAAAAATGTCTCTAAAATGTATTTTGATCCAAAATAATAGAGAGAGAGAAGATGTACTTTTTAATTAACAAAGAATTCATTTAGTAATGAAAAAGTAGAAATAATCCTTTTTAAAAAACATATATATATATATATATATATACACTGGCCTCAAAAAGTTAAGGTACAACCGAGTTTTTGTGTCTAATTTGGTAAATGAATGAATGTAGAAACAAAAGATTTGGAGGATATGTGCATTAAATAGTTTTTTATTGAATGCGTCATAGAAATTTGTATAAGTGTATTGCAAAAACGATTTATAACAAAAAAAGCAATCTCTGCGGAAAAGTCCATTCTTGGAGAAAACAGCACATCACAGTGTTAAGTGGTAAAATGGCATAAAAACAATACAAAAATGGGTTCTAATAATGAATGTGTCCACCCCTAACTTGAATGCATTGGCGGCATCGATTTCCCATGCTGTTTATTAAGTTGTCGGACACCGGAATAGGAAACGAAGACCAGACACAGAGTAAGCCTTGTTTCAGCTCATGTAACGACCTTGGAGGAGGATTTAAAGCAGCAACCTCTCTGCCAAGATAGTCCCAAAGATGTTCTATCAGATTCAGGTCTGGAGATCTAACTGGCCATTCCATTCGTTCCAAACCGTGAACCTCCAGATACTCCTCAACAATCCCAGCTCGGTTAGGTCGTGCATTATTATCCATAAGAATGAAGTCGTTACCAATAGCAGCAGCATATGGGCGGACATATGGATCAAGGATCTCATCCCGATATCTAAGACCAGTTACGGTTCCTCCATGGAACACATGCAGGTCAGTGAGGCCACCGAGCGAGATCCCTGCCCAAACCAGGATTCCACCACCTCTATAACTGTGTCTTTCAACAGTGTTGGATTGATGGTATCTAGTGCGCTGTTCCCTCCAGATCAGTAGACGCCCTGAATCACTCTCCATTGTAAATCTGGACTCGTCTGTGAACAGCACAGAAGCCCATTGTTGCTGCGTCCAAGAAACATGTTCTCTTGCCCAGCATAAGCGGTTCCTTCGCTGTCGTCCGTTGAGGGAACGCACACAACTGGTCTTCTTGCATACAGACCTGCATTGTGAAGACGATTTCGCACCGTAGTAGCGGAGATTCTTCTTCCTGATGCTTGAAAGTGGTCTGCAACGAGCTGCGGCACAGTAGTGGTTCTTCTCCTTCGTGCCGAAAGAGCTAGAAAACGGTCTTCTGCAGGTGTTGTAGCTCGTGGTCGGCCTGGAACAGGTCTTCTGGACACAGAATCTTCGGATTGGTATTGATCCCAAAGTCGCTGAACAACACTACGAGACACATTAAGACGTCTAGCAACATCAGCCTGCGACAATCCCATTTCCATCCATCCAACTGCCCGCCACCTTAACGAATTGGGTAAACGACGTCTCTGAGACATTTTCTAAACTCTATTGACTATTGTCACCGAAACTGCCAATAACTGTTGAAAATCAACACAACTTACACACAAAAAGTACGAAAGCTTGATATTTGCATATTTTTCTCTCACTCATAAATATACGTTCTTTTCTATAAAATAAAAGTTGTAGCAATCGTTTTTGCATTAATGTTTTTAAAGTTCGTTATTATCATTCATGTAAACTATGCATTTTATTGTTACTGCCATTTTTTTTATGGTGAGCTTCGAAAAACATGTTGTACCTTTAACTTTTGAGGCCAGTGTATATATATATAAAATTCAAATTTCTATAAGTAATAAATAAAAGAAAATTTACAGATAGCTATTGAAACGATTGCTTTTTTTCTTAACGTTTGAATGTTTGATTAAACCTATAAAAATATAAGAGTTAGAAAAGAACAGTATGGAGAAAGTCTAGATATATACTCGTATATTTATATACATGTAGTAAAAAAAAAACATTAAAAAATAACCGATTTAATTTTAACATTTTTCATTCCACTAAAAATTTTTAAAATGATCTTTCCAATGTGTTTTAAGGTCTTTACAGTCGTGCGTTAGAATTAAAAAATTATTAATGTGAAGCAATAAAAAGAAAACGATTCTGATACTAAGAGTAAAAAAATGTCTCTAAAATGTATTTTGATCCAAAATAATAGACGCGATGTACTTTTTAATTAACAAAGAATTAATTTATTTCATTTTAATTTTAAAATATTAATCATTAGAAAGTAGCGTAATGCGAAATTGAAAGTTTTTTCCTCTTCAGTTTCGAACCCAGGAACTGCCGTTTATAAAGCAGCGAGTTAACCAACCAAATTACAGCTACGTCGGGGAAGAATTTTGAATTGAGCTTTAAAATAAAGGTAGATTTTTTTCAATATCCTATTTCGTTATTCGTTAAAAGTAAAAGATTTTTTTTTCGGGCTTCATTTTTAAGTTAATGCTTTCAAACTTCCCATAAATAATAGACGGTGTACTTTTTAATTAACAAAGAATTCCTTTAGTAATGAAATAATAGAAATACTTCTTTTAAAAAAAACATATATATATTTATTAAAATCAAATTTCTATGAATAATTAATAAAAGAAAAATTTACAGATAGCTATTGAAACGATTGCTTTTGTAATCAAAAAGTATGAAACAAAAATAAAGAATGTAATTATAATTAATTAATTATTACTGACATTTTAGGCAATTTTTTTCGTTTAATTTTGCAGCCACCGGAAACCCAAAAGTACATTTTTTTAAAAAAAAAAATATATAGTTTGTGTTTGGAAATAAACAGAAAAACAGAAATTTTCAAAATTACAAAATTATTAGATCGTGTTTTAAAAACCTCTGAAAAAAAAAGAAATTCCGAAAATATTTAAATTAAAATTGTAAAATAATTAAATTGAAAGAAAGATATTGTTTTTGTAACCGTAATTTTTAGGATATTTTATCAATCTTCGTACAGATTACGTATAATATTGTTCTACACGCGGAAAAAAAAGAAAAACATGAACTTTTTTTAGTGCAAAAAATTTTTTCATTAACGCGAAAGAAAGTTTAAGCGGAACAACTTATAATTCGTATTCTAAAAAAGGAACCAATTTCGACTCATTTTTATTTAAAAAAATTGTAAAATAATTAAATATAATTTTATTATATTAATTTTTAAATAAAATTATTTATATGCAAAGTTTCGTTGTTTTGTAAAAACAGAATTTTTTCCGATATTCTCTGCAGATGGCGCCACGATTCATTTTAACGCGTTTTAAGGTTTTTAATTAATATATTTTTAACTAATTGGAATATCGGAATATAAATGGTCAAAAAGGATTCCTCGGATCATTCCCAAAATATTAGTACCTTCGGCGAGTTTCTGTGTCTTGTGGTTTGAGAGAAAATATTAATATATACATCCCTACATAGATACATTTTACTTACGAATTTTAATATATAAGAATATATCATTGTAAATGTGTATTTTATTTTTTATTATGCCGGAATGTATTTTGTTTGTTTACTTTCAGTAAATTAATAATTTTTTTAAAAATAATCCTTTGGTTTTCGACTTTTCGATATGCTCACGCCCTCCTTGCAGAGTTATCACGCCCCCTAGGGGAGCGCGCCCCGCAGTTTGAGAAACGCTGCATAAATAATTTTGCAATTTTCAAAACTCGAAGAAAACCTTCGCTGTACAAATGCAGCGACAGTGACTCAAAAAAGAAAAAGGATGTCTAGAAGTAAAAGATAGTAAAGCGATAAGCGATGAAATAGGTAATAATTAACTAGTTGAAAACAATTCATACAATAATGAGTTCTCTATACTGTAATTGCAAACGACTTTATTCATCTACTGTACTAATTTACAAAAGGGTCCGTGAGGGGTTTGCTGCTCGAGGGCTATTAGTGATGGACCTTGTAATTTTTATTTTTGAACAAGTGACGAGGACGACACCTGAGCTGGCACCACATCTCTTATCTGGCACCACATCAATGGGGAAACATTGAGACTTGACAGATTTGACGTTCATCTACACCCTCTACACGGCGGCTTTTCAGGAGAACCAGGATTCAAGTTCATGACCATAACCCAGCGTTTCTCTTATCTGGGGTGGCCCCCACATAAGAGGGCGTGATAACCCTACGAAGGAGGGAGCGAGCATATTGAAAAGTCAAAAACAAAAAATTATTAAAAAATTATTAATTGATTGAAAGCAAACAAAAAAAAACACATTGTGATTTAATAAGAAATTAAAAAAACATTTGCGCTGATATAATACACCTATAAATGTATCAGTACTGTGCAATGTACTTTATAATTAATTTAACAATACTAAGTTAGGAACAAGTTGAATTATTTCCAATGACCCCCAAGGGCTTGTCATATATAAAACTGTGAGTAAAAATTAACACTTATCTTGATCATTTGTACGATTTTTAATTAATTCCTTGACTACCGACTAAATATTTCGTGATTCGCTCCCCAATGTTACAGTTTTGCACGTATGGGGGGGAGAAAGGGAATAAATAAGAAAATCCTCTGAAATAAATAAATCCTTCGTAAACACTGTCAAGGTGATCTAATTGCATTCCAAAACCTTTGGACAAATTTTATGGATAGCAGTGAACAGAAAATATCTTATTTTTGAAAGACGTATATATACGTCGGGTGAAATTTACGCACTGGCTGAGCGAGACGTCTATATACGCCAGCGGCACTTAAGAGGTTAAAGTCATCTTATAGCCTTAGCTTCGAAGTATCGCATTATTGAATTCAATACATTATTATTGTAGGGAGGGTGGCACGATGAAAATTATGATTGAATATTGGGTCGCAAGTAATGAAAGTTTGAGAAGTACTGGCTTAATCCACAAATTTCTCTAATTCTATTTACTCTGTGAATATAACTCAAACAGAATGACTTCTTCTGAAAAATAAAAAATAAAATATTTGTATAATGGACATTTAATTTACATTATGTACATTTAAGGATGTGTCGTTTCAAATAATATTAATTATTCTTCTGTATTGTAATCTAGACCACTAACACTGCAGATTATCAAATAGAATATGATAAAAATATGATAAAATTGACATCAGCGAGTCACGTGTTCATGGAGTGCTCCATTAGTAAAAAATACATCTATATTACATTATACACGCATCAACTACGCAATACAGTATATTAAATTAAAAATCGGAGAAAAAATAAATAAATTGCGTAAAAATATTCTCAATTTTTCGTTTAATTGTATTTGTATTCTGACTGACATGTTTAAAAAAGAAATACTTCCCTTCTCATCATAAATAAATAAAGAAAGAATTGCTTTTTAAAGCATTTATTTATAAATTAAAATTTAATGTTCTATCAAAATACCATATCCCTTTTGAAAAAAAATGTATTGTTGGATAGATGCACAATGATCATATTCTATTTCTTTGTTGATATTACAGAATTCTGTTTATAAACCCTTCACGCCCTCCAAGAGCAAGGTTTTTACACATTTAACGATTTTTTTATTATTATTATTTATTACTACACATTTTTCAGTCTTTTAGCTTGTTAGCTTATCATTTCTGTTTATTCTTACATGTTTTTCATCACAAACAGGACTATGTGGTGGTTGTTGTTGCTAATGCCACATGATTGACGGTGTGAGATCAAGGAACGCGAAATGCGTCGCGGCAAAGGAAAGTTGTACGTCTGTATTTAGTCGTAGCTTTGAGCACCGTCAGGTGACAGCACTATTTACCTCGGTTCCACCACAATTTTGAAAAAGAACACCCTGGAGGTAGCCATAGGCCTCCCACCTCTCTTCCAATTCACTCAACTTAAAGAGAAGACTTGCGACTCGACGTCTATTTAGAGTACCCCCTGCCACAACAGGATATTTTAGTCATTTTATGCAGGTGTCATGTTTGAATCATCGAAATTTCATCGTAATCTTATTATACTCATACACCTTTCCGCACGCGCTCATGCACGCATTCACACACACACATATATACATGAAAAACTTTCGCTAAAACAGTTTTTTAAAATTAAGTCCATTACTGATAAAAACAGGCATAATCACTTCGTCATTATGTTCTCCCTATGGTCTCATTGTTCTTTACTATAGAACACTTATTTTGAAATGCTAAGCTCAACTTCAAGAATTTGTAACGGTGTCATCTGTATAAGCCAGTAACAACATCAAGACTAAAGGGATCATTTTGGGCTAGCGGTATGCTACGTGGTTACGGATCGGAAGGTGCCGAGTTCTATCGTCTTCATTGGTGACCCTGGGTGAATTCAGAAAAGGCAACTCTCCGATTTGTCGTGGCCCTATCTACCCACAAAAAGAGCACCCAAAACCTCGCCGGACTCCCTTGGCTCAGCGAAACAAACTCTCCAGATTCACTTGGCTCAGAGAAACAAACTCGCCAGACTTACTTGGCACAGCAAAAACAAACTCGTTAGACTTTGGCACAGCAAAACAAACTAGCCAGACTCACTTGGCGTAGCAAAAACAAACTCGTCAGACTCACTTGGTGCAGCAAAACGAACTCGCCAGACTCACTTGGCGCAGCAAAGACAAACTCGTTAGACTCACTTGGCGCAGCAAAACAAACTAGCCAGACTCACTTGGGGCAGCAAAAACAAACTCGTCAGACTCACTTGACGTAACTCCTCCAATTAACAGCAACAACTGCTCCCGCAACACGCTCGCCATAACAACTACATCGTTCGTTCTCCTATCCACAGACTCACTGGTGGGGGAGTATGTAACGGTATCATCTATATAAGCCAGTAACACAACCTTCGGACTAAAGTGATGATTTTGGTCTAGCGGTATGTTACGTGCTTACGAAACTGAAGGTCACGGGTTCTGTCCTACTGGATAGGCGCACCACTTCAAATATTTCAATACGTCAAATCTTTCTCTCGTGAGAGTGGTTGATCATGAAAAAGTTAAACGGAAATATGCTTACCTATATTGCAGCCGTATAATTCGAAACGCAGGCAAATAGTCGCCGATGCTGAATTCTGCATGGTCACGTTGATTTTCACGTACCTCGTCAGAACAATAGTAGAACTCTCGAAGTAGTTGATGACTTCACTCTTATTACTCGAGTACGTATCGAAAATCTAAGATAAAAGGCATATATCCCAAAATTATTAGATAATAAAAAATATAGAGAAAAAAGCTTTTGAATAGGATAGTATTTGACTCACACACCTGATATATTTTATGATTGGAGGATTCATATATTTTATCAATTATCTTTATTGTACGATGCTACTTTATATTCACAGTCTAATTAGTTTCGCCCGTTAGAGAGACATAAAAACAAAAACGTGTACTATTTAACTATATTGGCGATCCCTGAACATATAGTAGAGACAATTTAAAAAACATCTAGTAAATACCGCGAAAACACGGTGTTTCAATTAGTGAATATCGGTATTACAAAATTGTACAAATGGCTCAAAATATCGGTTATCGGTATCCCGGTATACCGGTATTACAATCCCTACCTTATGATCAATGGATAGTGAGTTCGTACATTGTGTTTTAAAGATCATCGCCTAATGAGAAAAATGCACGTTAAACTTAAGGCGCCTCGAAGTTCTAAAATTAGTTCTACGTAGATGTAGAAATAGAACCCTGCACTCAAGAGTCGCCTTCACTAACTAAACGATGTTCAAAATTACAAGATTCGTTAAAAAATGGCCTCTGGTATGTGATGCTAATTCAAACCTACCAATTACTGAAGCTTTTTTTTAAATTCTTTTGTCAGTACCATGATTGTCGAACTAACTAAGGGTTATTAAGAAGCTGTGTAAATTCGATGTAAGGGATTTCATTTCAAAATGCGTCATATGCAGTAATTGGAACTTCTACACTTTAAGCAAAATCTTGTTTTTTAGCCCTCCTGTACCATGCTATTGATATGGAGATCATAAAATGTAGGATGTTACATAAAATAAAAAGATACTATAATTATACAAGCAAATTTTTTTAAAGTAGCTTTTTCGTTTTGATATTTTTTGCAAGATATGAGTATTAAAACCGTTGTGTTCATAATTTGCAATGCTAAGTATTATTGCTGATAAAGGAATTTTTAGATCGTTTGTAAATTTCACACTTTGAGAATTCACAAATTGTTCTCATGGACATTCTTTCTCTCTGGTCCTCAACTCAATTTTTGCGTGGATTGGATTTCGCAATTCTTCTCAAAACTACCTCAAATACTAAATTATTTTAATTGCTACAGTTCTTAATTGCTGAAATTATTATGTAAGCTATTGGTTCTTAGACACTACAACTAGGACGAAAGCAACACTTGCAGTAATTAGGGGTCTAGTGCAAGGAATATTTGCAGTCTCTGGATTTTTGAAATGTTCCATCAACTTTCGAAGTTAATAGTCTATAAGTCATTAAATTACAAATACATCATTTAGCACTTCTCATTCAATGAAACAAAATTTGTTTTAGATGACCTTTTTATCGGAATGGGAAGGTCAACGCACATGGAATTGGTTCGTTACGTGTAATTGTGGTATTCGCCTGATTACCCTCCTACTGTTTAAAATCAGGATTCTAATTCTTGATCATCAATGTCCATTTCCCACGTATAACTAAAATACAGTGAAGAGATATTAAAAGAAATCGAGAAAGAAAAAGGAAAGTTAACACCCAACAATATTACGTAGCGTAATGGCTACTTTTGAACATCAACTACTTGTTTTCGCAGAACCTCTTCCTATCCCTTTATGTGCATCGTAGTTCATGTGAAAATCAACAGTTGTCACTCTATGTTAAGTTTTAGGTTTATTTTTATGGGGGAACTGAAAAAAAAAACTTTCTGAGGGAAACTTTCATTCTGATATAGCATTTGAAATGTACCAAGGATTTTCAACGGGGTTTGAATGGATCTCATGCAGGGGGATTTTAAAAGGATCTATGACAGGGATGACGAACCATTAGCACACCTTGTTTTTCTTTTGTATAAATTTGATTTCATATATTTTCATATTCCATTAAGACATCTATTAGCCATAGTAATTCTCTTTTGGATTTCAGTAGTAGAATCGTTTCTACTGTTAATTTCCGAACCTAAATAAGTGAAACTGTCAACAACTTCAAAATTATACTCTTTTGTTTTAAAACAGAAATTGTTAAAACATGATTTAGTGCAAGACATGTATTTGTCATTGATTTTCAGTCCCATCCTGAGGGCCTCTTTCTCTAAAGATAAGAAGGCTTGTCTTTGGTCTTGACGGTGGGTATAGATCAGGGATTGAGATCCAATGGCACGCGTGCCATTCATGGCAAGCGGCACAATACTTCCGGCACGCCACCGATCAAAGCGAACAATCGCGCGATTGATTCTTCACTAAAGGAATTCTCAGAGAAATTTTCTCAGTTCAAAGAATTATCGGAAACCCCCAAGTTTATTGTGTTCCCTGACGTGACATCATTTGATAAACTGAACTTGCTCCAATTCGATTGGCTGGAAATTGAAGAATTTGAAATGCACAACTTATTGATTTCTAGTCTAATTCAATATGGATTCAAAAATTTATTCAAAGAAGGAAAAAGTTAGAATTGATTCAAACAGAAAGATTAACAAGCAATATAAGTAAAATTGCCAGTAACGAAATTTTAAAAACATTAAATTTTCGATTCCATATACGTTTGACAGTTTGAAGAAATAGGCTTAAGTATTTTAGAAGTATTTTAGCCATATTTTCAATGACCTATGCCTAAGAGTAATTATTTTCAGAGATAAATAGCATTAAAGATTCACTTAGAAACCATTTGGCAGACGACTCCAATTCAGAATGCTTTCTGATAAAATTAACATCTTACCCAATCCTAGTATAATTTATTTCTCATCTAATCGGTAATAACGGAAATCACACTAATGCTAATTTATGTAATTTGAATTACACGTTTAACTAAAACATTTACTACAATTAAATACAAAATGTATTTTTCTGTAGTAAATATAGAGTTTTGTGTTGTTAGTAGTTTCGTTATTTTCCCAATAATCACGAGTCAAAATTATTTAACGACACGTCTATACCTTGTTAAGCATTTCTTTAGAAAAAAAATGTCACGTTGCTCCATAAAGATTTACCACCCCTGGTCTATGATATTTCAAGTGTTCCTTGGGAGGCGGGTAAATGAAAATTTGTTTCTAGCTTAAAATTTTATATAATTTTTGGCAGTAATCCTTACGTGTTACGAATTTTATGATATCTACAGATATACATTATCTACCAATTAGTATTTGGACACTTTTGCAAATGCCGATATCAGCAGTCCTGATATACGTCACACTCTCCAGCGTTAAACATGTTGCCCAAAATGACTTTCTCTTCAATCGCATGCAAGATACCACAAAGTGCAGAGTTATCTGATTTCGAAAAAATGTCTAATCATTGGATACCACAGAAATGGCCGAACTTTAAGGGACATCTCTAGCACGCTGAATTACTCAAAAAATAATATTGCTTATGAGATTCAAAACTGGAATGCGAACAGTGATATTTTCCGAATATTCCCAGAGTCGGCAGGTCCATGAAACTGGGAGAAAGAGACTGATGAATGCTGTCCAGAGTATTTTGAAAGAACTTCACACAATCAGTGGTACACATACAACCAAGAGTTTCAACGGGGATCATGGCATGCTGGTTCGATGAATAATATCAGTAAGAAATCTTATCTGCTTGGTTTTCATGGTCGTGCTGCCACCGATAAGACTTTAATCACCAAAATCAACTGCGTTGGTAGGTTCAGGTTGTGCAAAGCACCTCGATAGTGTTCCGTAGATCAATAGAAACGGGCTATCTGAAGTGATGAATAAAGGTTCAACCTCTAATGTTTGGATGGTTGGGTCTGAGAAGTTTGGCATCTGCCCGAAGAGTGCCTTCTGCCAGAGGAGTTTGGCATCTGCCTGAACAGTGCCTTCTGTCAGAATTCTTTATGACCATAATTAAGCTCAGTGGAAAGGGAATTATAGTTTAGGAAGTGTGTTTTTCCTAGTAAGGGACCTTTGGTCTCTATTCTTGATGGGATCAACACCAACGTTCTCTGCCTAGTTTTAGATAGTAATGTGCTTCATACGTTGGGGTGGTTCTAGAGTAGGAGCCATGTTATTTCTAGTATACAAACGCTAGCTGTCCATTTTAGATGTTAACCATGGATTGGTAAACGATGGTCTTAATCGAAAAGAATGGTCGGTGTAAAGTCTAGACAAAAACCCAATCGAGAAGTCGAATTGAAATATCTTATTAAGGGATGTTATAATCATTAATAATCATGTATTATCCAAGCCGAATGAGACAAATATCACGATTTGTTGTAGAAAGCATGTCTGGAAGGGTTACGGCTGTAATTTCTTCTCTCATACAGGCTTTACGAAGGCTTAAATGTTATTTTCTTTATGATCACAAGTGTCCAAATATTTATTGGTAGATAGTGTATTTACGGAAGAAAAGCGACTCACACTCATTCAATGAAACTGTAACCTCCGAAGCTATTAGACCGACCAAGAAATTTGACACGTATAGAGTAAAGACTCACTCAAAAGTAGGTTTGTAGAAGTTGATTTCTAGAGATAAATTTACGGGGGTGAAAAAGATAAATATATACAGATGGAGAACAAAATAATACGAACACTTGTGAAAAAGTATGACGTATTTTACACGTGCAGTACAGCCGTGCCACTTCCGACAGAAGTCTGTCACCTAGTGAGCGTGAAGAAGAAGGTATCAGTTTTTCAACAGCAATTACCTGCGTTGCATCCGTCTATCGAACTGTCTGTGATAAGTGGAAATGTGAGACCTGTCAGAGTTACAAAGACGAATGATTGTTGGAGTGCGTTTAACTGGAGCATCGGTTACGGAAGCAATAAACATTTTGAGGTTCACAAGGAGTACGGTATCAGCCATTATGACAGCGTACAGAAAAGAGGGTAAGACGACGTCTTCAAAGCACAACAGTGGCCAAAAGTCAAAGCTTGCTGATAGAGATAGACAAGTCTTGGAGCGCATAGTAGCCCGAAAGCACAAGCAATCGTTATCACACACACACACAGAGAAAACATTCAAAATGAAAAGTCATCTCCAGGGCCCCGTTTCAACAAAACTGTCAAAAGGGAACTTCATGCTGCGAACATTTATGGCAGAATGGCAATTCGTAAACCCTTGGTGACAGCAACCAATGCTTTTAAGCTACGCCAATGGTGCATAGATCACAAAGCCTGATCCATTCTCTACCTTAGGTGGCTTCGCTCAGCTCAAAAAAGACTCGTTGTCCCCACAGCAGTGGCAACTTTCGGATGACCTGATGCGCTTATGTCCGGAGAATACCCAGAAAAGCGTTTAATCCTTAATTACTCTTGCCAACTGTGAAGCATGGAAGTGGCTCCATTATGGTATGGTGTGCAATATCTTGGTATGGTCTTGGACCACTTGTTATTTTGCAAGGGAAAATAAATCCAATCACTATCTAAGCATTCTAGGGTATAATGTCTATCCATTTGTCCAGACTGTATTACCCGAAGAGCGACTGTTTTTTCAAGACGACAACGCTCCTATCCACACTGCTAAGTGTGTTCAAGCATGGTTCGAAGAGCATGACGATGAAGTTGAACAGTTTGCCTGGCCCCCTCAGTCTCCGGACTTGAATATTATTGAACATTTATGGGAATATTTGGAGTCCAAACTTCGTTCCCGATTTCCACCTCCCTCCAGTCTTTGGGAATTAGAGACCTCTCTGCTGAAGGATGGGCCTCTAATATTCTTTTAAATATTGTCCATTACCTTTATGCATCTATCCCACATCGCATTAACTCTGTACTTCAGTCAAAGGGTGGTTCAACCCCCTATTAATAAAGATTTTCTATTATTTCACAAGTGTTCGTATTATTTTGTCCTGCATCTGTATACTTCTGTTTAAAAAATTCAATTCCTATCCTTTTTAAATCAGGAGACGAGAGCTATAAGAATGTTTTTAAATACAACGAAAGGCTTAATTTTAGGACATATATTAATAAAATAAAAACAATATATAATCCGTTTTCTTTGAAAGTGGTGTAAGTTCATTGTAGGCTAAAAGTTAGTTATTATAACATTGAATGCAATTTGCTATGAGCTTTTTATTTATGAACAGTTCCCCCCAAAAATTCTTAAAACTTTCCATCGTTTTGTCAATTTTTATTTACGTAGTTAAGAAAATTACAAATATAATTACTTTGAAAGTGATAAATATTTCCACATAATGTAAAATAAGCTACTTTCAAGGAAAACGGCCCCATATTATTATGCACCATCATGTCATATCCAAATGGATATAGCTAGTGTATATATATACTGGATAGAACACTTACAATTATTTTCATTGTAGCTATAAACGATCAAAATGTTTCTCAAATCATTGAGATGTGCAGTCTAAATATTAATGCATTGAAAGCCAATTATATTTCATTAAAAGAAAATACTTTACTCATTTCATTTAAATAACAGTAGATACTAGATGTTCTATAACATGTTTTATGAAATCTATATACTTGATAATTTTGCTATGATAGATAACCATTTTGAGTTATTTATTACATAACATGGAATGAATGCATGAACTTCATAAAATAGATTTTTAAAAGAATCGTAATGGCTTATGCGTTCCATATTTTATTTGAAAAAATTATGTAAAATTTAGAAAAGTGTTAAAGAATTAAGAAACTCTTTTTTTAACGCTCTCTGAACGCGTAATAAAAGGTGTTACACATAGGTTGATTTGGAATATATCAAAGTTCTAAAACTACTTGAAAAAGTTTCTTAGTACAATAATTAATACATCTGTCAAGGGGTTATCAATTTAACATCTTAATGGCAATCTACAGTTTTAATTAGATTAGTTGATCGTTATTAAATGAAATCTTCTGTGTATGACGACAATAGAGATGACATGACAGTTTTTTTTTCGTATTTTATTGCAATAAAATCTCTTATTTCACTATTTAATCATCAACAGAAAAATATTGAGTATGACCTTTTAGATAATTTTATTGATTGTTTGATAAACGATTTTGAAAGGTGTTCTTCATGGTCACTTTCAGAATATTAAAAAGGAATGCATAATAATGAAAAATACACTTATAAAATACAATGGTATAAAAAATATTTATTGATTTCAAATTTGGGTTTTGACTTTTTCTTGCCAAATTCTAAAGACTACTAAAATAAATAAAAGGAAGTGACGCGCACTAATGTATTGTTTATTTCATCAATAAAAATATATCACCATGAAAGCAAAGGAAAAGACCATCATTAGATAATGATATTTCACATTTCAAATGAATTTCGTTCAAAACTCTTTATCGAGAAATTTGCATGTTTTGATTAGGAAGAGTTTTTGTTTTGTTTTGCTTCTTCCTGGAAGACAAATAGAAACATTCATACCTTGGATTCATGTTCGAATAGGCATAGAAACATCGATTATTGATTACTATAATCTATTTTAAAAGTTCGAAATTTGGCATTTAGTTAGTGTGTTGATCAATTGATGAATTGTGGACAAGTAGAATGACATTTAAATTTTCTGCCAATTGTTATAGTTAATGTCGATTAAATTGTTTTTATTTAACCCTTTAATAGGCGGTTAATTTTTAATAAAGGTGTATTAGAATATTTTTGAAGTTGTGATTGATTTAAGAAAAACAACTCATTTAGCTCATTATAGATTGAATCAATTTGTGATTTTAACACCATTTTTTTGGTGTGGTAAGTATACTAACCATTGTCCATTTGGAACTATTAAAAAATTGGAAATTTAATGCTTTTAATGTATTTTCCTTGTGTTTTATATTTAGGATAGATGTTTTGTAAATACTACAAACTGTATATTATAAGTTCTCTTTTTATCCATAGATGACAAATTACAATATTATTTCCCATGAAATTTTGGGAGACACGCGGAGATATGGTTGACAAGGCATTGCAAGTTGTGCACATATGTCGTGTTCTCTCTTGATGTGCCTTTGTAGAGAACAAACAACAGTGCTGGTATGTATTCCCTAAAATTGGATTATGGTTATCAACTGAAGGCAATTGGTTGTAAGTGTATTTACCACGGCCTTAAAAACGTCTAAAATAATTTTCGTCTGCGTCAAGATCATTATTTTTTATATAGAATTTCTTCAGTCGAATTTAAAAAATGATGATAATATTCTCAAATATTATTCACTTTGGAAAAAAGACTGAGCTTGTTTTTAAGTTTTAAAAAATCGATCTATAAACAGTTACTGTTTAATTAATTTTTAGAATGTCTGCAATTCATAAATAAGATTTCATTACTTTAAAAGTCTAGATATTATGTTACTGCCTTCTTTTACCACAAAGTACCGGAGAATGTGACGCAAAAGTCTTAAGACTTTGCGAATTCTGACGGATTGAAAGAATTCTGTATTTAAAGCAATATTTTTTATACTTCTCATACTTCAGTCCTACCGCAGGTCATATATAATCATATTGTCTTAAAAGCGAGCTCCCTCATGAATTTTTTTTTATAAAATATCATGTGTGGAAATGTCAGATTTTTTTTATTAAATATATAAAAAAAGACTGAACATCTTTTGTTCAAATGCTGTTTATTTATTCAAAATATACTCCATTTGCTTCAATTCACCTTTCTCAATGCGATTCCAATGCATAGATACCTGTGTTAAAGAACTTCTAATCTTAAAAATCAACAAACTACAATATGCAATTTTTCAGTTTGTCTTCATTTCCACACTGTTTAATCAGTAAAAATTAGTTAACAGTTCAGAATGTTTAAGAAAATGAAATTTGGTTAGTGAAAAATCCAGTGAATAAGCTGGGATCTGCAAAAAATTTCAGATTTGAACTCATTTAATTTCTCATTTGTTTTTTACGACGTATGCCAAATAAGAGAAGTATGTCTAGGAGAAATATTGGGTATGGGAGTATAATTCTTAATTTTTCATGCATTATATCAATTTACTGACAGTATAATAGATACAGTTGCTTTCTTTTTTCCAATACTTGCCAAGCATCATTGTTCACAATTGTTTTGAGTCTGATTTTTGGGAAAGATTTTCCCTGCACTTTTCAATCGTTTACAGTTACTCCCCAAATTCTTAGTATATATTACGCGCAGTTTTTAAAGCCTTTTTTACCAAGTATATACTCATATAAAAAAATTACACGAATATCGCTTTTGATTTCGTATCCTTACGAAATTCAGAACTAATTACAAAATAGAACACTTCTGAGAAAAGTTATTTGTTCCTTAGTGATTTGTGACTTTAGCAATGGACAATACGATTGTAAATGAGGTTATGCTAAAAACAAATGCATGACGAAAACAGGAAGACAAGTATTCACGTGTAAATAAAATTCAACATTTCATATGCACGAACCTAATATACAGGGTGTCCGGGCTTAAAGTATTCAAAAGTTTTGGCTTATTATTACGAAACTATCCATCAGAATGTAATAAACTGTTCATCTGTGAATTACAAACCCTCCCGGGCTTTTTTGGATCTACTTCGATCGGCTGCACGTGCGCGTATTATTCGGCAATCGCAAACGATAAACGTTTTCTACTGACTTCATTAGTAAAGATGTGGACACCATAGCAAAAGATGCAGAGCTTACTTTGGTTAACGGAATTTAAATCAGTCACGTGTGTACAGCGACGTGTTCGAACAGAATGGAATGTCGATCCTCCAACATCAAAATCTATCCACCAATGGGATATAAGTCGAAAGGAGACGAGAATTTTGCTATCTCCAACTGACACAATTATCCTTTAGTTTTCGTGATAGAAGACACTGTTGAACGTGTAATTGATTCCTTTTGTAGGAGTCCTGATAAGTCTATTAGACAAGTCAGAAACGACATTTCATTCTGTTCGAACACGTCACTGTACCCACGTGATTAATTTAAATTCTGTTAACCAAAGTACGCACTGCACCCTTTGCTGTGGTGTCCACATCTGTACTAATGAAGTCAGTGTAACAAGTTAGTCGTCTGTGAATGCCGAATAATGAGTGCACATGCAACCGTTTGAACTACACCCAAAAAATCTCGGAGGGTTCTGCAATCTACAGATGAACAGTGTATTACATTCTGATGGGTAGTTCCATAATAATAAGCCATTACTTTTGGATACTTTAAGACCGGACACCCAGTATATTTGTTTATTTCCATCTCTATATTTTTTAACTTTTTCAACTCATTGTTTCTACCCCGAACTGTGTTTAACTAAAATATTTGAATCAAGAGAGATAAAATTCTTTGAGAGATCTCATATTTCAATAGTGACTCTACACTATAGGGAGAACTTCAAAGTCAGGTGTATTTAAAAGAATTTCTATTCATATTTCATTCAATAAAGGACTAATGAAAAATCCTTTTTGAACAACAACGCATGCGTATCTGCAACAAAAAGCATCGAGATCACAGACAAAATGTCCTTTAACTACATAATTATATTCCGTTTTAAATTACTGACTCAAAACAACTAAAAAAAATAAGAGATCAAATTTACGCACCAGTCCTTGGTCGTTGAGTTCTGTCCACTCTTTTTGGTCCATACTGTATTCCGCGGAAAAGACTACTATGTGATTATAAGTTGAATGCAGCTTCACCGGTGGTCCCTGGGATGCGATTCCACTCCAAAATCTTCTATCGCCCAAGTCTATGATGAGGACAGCGTTCTGTGAGGCGATGGAATCGTTCTGGAAGCACCAAGCCCCTTCTTCGTTCCTAAGACGGCCACCGAACCAAGCGTCATCCTGAGGGGCCGTGGACGTTATGTTGTCACTTGAGATTTCACCTGACTCAAGGCCCAGAGGTGTGTTGCATGTGCCTGAGGGAAGAAATGGCATCATTAATAAAAACATTCTACATAATTCTGCGTCTAATGTTATGTGTGGTTGCGCGGTTCTCTTCTATTACTAACAAGGAGAGGACACGACTAAGAAAATTCATTTTGGGTCGAGACTTGGTGTAATAATAGTACTCCTTTAGGGTTTTCATCTTTCAATATAATTCCTCCGAATGATCAGTCAATTCGGAGAAAATAGCGTTCGAAATTCATGCATAGCTTTTATACAATTAAGTTTCAATTTCCTCCAACGATTCCATAGCATGGTTGACAAAGCACCTGGTTACTACGTGGGAGGTCAGGGTTCTATTCGCGCGATAAACTTTTTCTCCAATTCTTTTAATTATTTTTTCAAATTAAATAAATTTACTTGTGAAAGGTTTATTCATTTAATGATATTATATGTAATTGTTTTGTATTTTATAAAGTAAAAAAATTACTCTAATTATGTAAATATTTATATTACATTTTATATAAATATATTTTTATATTAATAAATAATATTCATAATAAAATATATAAAATAAATATTAAATGATATTTTACATAAAAATTAGTTACAAATAGTTTTATAATGTGAAATACAATATACTAAAAATAAAATATTATATATAATGTAAAATAATTTATAAAATATATTATAATTATTATAAGTATTTTATAATTAATATAATAAAAAATAATAGGTGTCTTTATATATATATATATATTATTAATTTAATTATTTCATAACTTTATAAAATATTTAATAAGTCCTTTTAAATAAATTTTTAAATAAGTTTAATAATAAATTAATAATAATTTTAATAATAAAGTAATAATAATTTTCATAATAAATTAATAGTACTTTAATAATAAAATAATAAGAATTCTTATTAAAAATAATTTTAATAATAATTATTTTTAATAATAATAAGTTTTATTAATAATAATTTTAAATACATTTAATTGATAATAATTTTAAGTATTTTTAATTGAGAATAATTTTAAGTATTTTAAATTGATAATAATTTAAAATAATTTTAATAATAAATTAATTTAATATTTGTACTTTATAAAATACAAAATAATTACATAAAATATCATTTAATTTTTAATAAACCCTTTTTAAATAAATTTATTTAATTTGAAAAAATGGATAAGAGAATTGAAAAGAAAAGTTTATCGTGAGAATTGAACCCTGACCTCCGCATAGTAACCAGGCGCTCTCCCAACCATACCACAGAATCGTTGGAGAGGACTGTAACTTAATTGTATAAAAGCATAAGCTTAATTGTATGAATTTCGAACGCTATTTTCTCCAAATCGACTGGCCATTCGGTGAAATTACATTGGGGTTTGAATACCCTATAGCAGAACTAATGTTGCACAAAGTCTCGACCCGAAATGAATTTCCTGAGTCGTGCCCTCCCCTTGTAAGTTCGAAAAATAGACACTCGTTAATAAAGTAGTACAGCGTTTCTCAAACTGAGGGGCGTGCCTCCCCTAGGGGTTCGAGATAATCCTTCGTAGGAGGGGGCAAAAATATCGGGAAGGCGGGAATAAAAGATTATTTTTAAAAAGTTTATTACTTTCCTAAAAGCAATTTAAACAAAATACATTCTGAACTAAGAAAAGTAAGAATACTTATCCTTTCTTAAAAGTAACTTAAAATATTTATTATTTAAAAGTAACTTAAAATATTCATTACTTAAAAGTAACATATACAAAATGTAATACTTACATTGATGATTTGTACGGTTTACAATTAAGGTCATGTTCTGGCTTCAGCGTCAAATTACATTCATATTGCATTCAAAACATTGCAATTTATGGAAGGAGGGCGTGATGAATTGAGGTTTGGTGCCAACATTATTAATTTGAGGTGCCCTATAGTAATATTGTCTACACTTAATGCCTTATATCCCAATTTATATGCTTTGTGTAAAGGGTAACTGAGTGTTTATTGGCATCACACTTTGCAGCAATACTGAGTCTACTCGTGATGGACCTCGGAATTTTGAGCCTCCATCAAGTGAGGAGGGTAACACCTGAACTGCCACCCTCTCCAAACTTCTCATCCATGCCAACAGGAGGATTTTGAGCCACGACAGATTTAATGTGCATCAGTCACTTTACAAGCAAAGTCTTCGTTTCACCAATACTCGAATCCGCAACTAGATAATGTTGGTAACTTGACTAATTTAGATACTTTATCATAAAAGAAACAGATTGTTTTAACGCACTACTCGTTGCTGTTTGGATCAATACGATTTTTAAACCCGTAGGTGCTACGGGCGTATATACACGTCCTGCTGAGCTGGTGCTTTCAGTGCCTCGGACGTGTATACTCGTCTTTTCAAAAGAAGACTTTTTGCGTTGTGCTAGTCTGTTTAAAACTAGTCCCACGGCTTTGGAGTACAATAAAATGACATTGACTGTACTTCTAAAGAATTTACTTACTTTGGAGAAGAGGTGGAGATATTACAGGAACGATGAAATTCATAGCTAAGCAATTTTTCTTGTTTTTGCTTTTCAGTGCACTCTTTTCAATAAATTAGTTGCTCTAATTTTCACTTATCTTTGTAATAGGAGCTTTTTAATTTTTTGTACGAATAAGTCTGACACTTGGGTATCATTGTACGTTATCAATGAACTGAATGGTATGCTGGTTTTTGTGTTCACCATGTTTAAGGATATGCACTCATGGACAAAAATATTAGTGCACCAAGAAATAATTGTGGGGCCATAACGAAACTTCGCATAAAGGTACATGTCGGGAAGATAAGCAAATGATTAGAAATGTAGCGTGATTGCGCATCACGCATAGCCGTTAAAGGGCGTTTAACGTCATTCTTCGTGGAGTATAAAACAGGTAAAACCAAAGTTTGTTTGAGTGTGCTGAATCATTTACAAAGGAAGGGCTGAGGTAGACATGCCATTACGCCATTTTAGAAGACAATATGAGCAGCTTTTTCAGTTTAAAAGGAAAAGAATCATCGGCACGATGGATGATGAGTGATTAGCTAGGCAAGTAGCTCGTCAATTAGGCCACCCTGGTTGTGTTGTGAGGAGATGTTGGGACCAGTGGATCCGAGAGATGTCATTTACACAAAGACCAAGCTCAGGACACCTTTGACAGACCAGTCGTCGAGAAGACCACCACATCGTAAGAAATGCATGCGTACAGCTAACTGCTTCATCAGCTGCCATCCAGGCACAGATAGCACCTTCATTAGGGGCCCCTGTGTCTTCTTAAACCATACGAAGGCGCGTGGCTGAAGGACATTTGGGATCGCGACGCCCATTACGTGTGCTGCCCTTAACGCCCATCCATCAACGCCTCCGTTAAGAGTGGTGCCGCGCACGAGGAAATTGGACTACAGCGGAATGGAACCAGTTCGTGTTTAGTGACGAATCCAGATTCTATCTCAGCAGTGATGACAATCGTGTTCGTGTGGGGAGACCCCGTGGTCAACACCTTAATCCTGCCTTTGCTTTACAGTAACACACCGCTCCCACAGCTGGTGTGATGGTATGAGATACCATACCCTACAATACACAGTCACCCCTATTATTTATCCGTGGTAACTTGACAATCCAACGGTATGTCCCTGACATCCTGCAACCACATGTGTTGCCACTCATGCAACGGCTCCCAGGAGCCATTTTTCAACAAGACAATGTTCGGCCTCACACTGCAAGGATGTTACAAGATTGTCTCCGCACTGTTACTACTCTCTCTCTCTTGGCCTGTCTGATCCCCAGATTTGTCTTCAATCGAGCATATCTGGGATCATTTGGGACGGCGAGTTGGGCATCCCACGAGTTTGAGTGAACTATGGGCAAGGTAACAGCCAATATGGAACGAAATGTCTCAAGACATCATACAGAACTTGTATGCCTCCATCCCCGATAGTATTGCATCGTGCATTCGTGCTAGAGGGGGTTCAGCAGGCTATTAAATCATGCGTTCTTTTGTCTTTTTCTCTGAAATAAATGATCCTTTTCTTTGATTTTCTAATCGTTTACTTATATCAAAGTAAATCATTACGTATGTAAAATTTCGATTCATTTTGACGACTCCTTCTTAATGCGCTAATTTTTTTGTCCATGAGTGTATTACACAACATATAAGTAATATGTTTTTATTATATTGTAATTCTAGACACTAAATTTTGTATTTTCGTTTTATTATTTTACCTTTTTCTTTTTTTTAAAGAGTAAGTGAACAATTTTTAGGTTGAAAAACGCGCGTGCGGAAAATAACGCGCACCTGTGGAAAAAACTGTGGCACTGCGGGTGAGTTTCGTAGTTTTAATCGACAGCTAAGGGTTAATGCATAAAATGCTTTTCACATTTGTTTGTTTGATCCATCGTTAAAGGAATTTAAAACTTTTATGATGCAATATTGTATTATCCATCATTTCAATGACTGGAATCACTAATGCTAGAGATAATAATGTCTAATATTGAAAATAAACACCTAATAGAAAATTCGTTTTTGAGTCACTCGTCTAGGCCACTTGTTTAAAGACTCACCGATAAGAATGTCAAACATGTTCTTTGAACGTCACCTAGATCTGTCAGAGGTCGAAGTGATGATCTGGAACTTGAGTACTAGAGAGGGGCCCATTCCAGCCCAGCATTATCGAAATATCTCCCAAGAACAGTGTTTTTTAAACTGCGAGCGCCTCTCCCCCGCAGGAGAGCGTAATAAATGTACGAAGGGTGGCAAACATATTGAGCAAATCTAAAATAAAAGATTATTTTAAAAAGTTATTAACTTACTGAAAGTAATACGCGAGGAACAGTTAATTGCGCGATTTGCTTCCCAATGCCACCGTTTTTCACGTAGGCACGCGTATGGGATGTATTGGGGAAGGGAAGAAAATGAATGTAAAAACAAGTCCCGATCGTACTTCAGAAAGACATATATATACGTCCAGGGATATCAAAGCTTTGAATAAGCGAGGCTTTTATATACTCCCGCGGCACTTAAGAGGATAAAGTCGTTTTGTAGCTTTAGCGTTAAAGTATAGTATAATTGAATTCAATACATATTGTTATTGCATGGAAGAGAGGTGAGGCAATGAAAAATATGATTGAATATTGGGTCACAAATATTGAAAGTTTGAGAAGCACTGCTCTAAGACTCAAAATCTGCAACGAATAGAACAAAGACATTTGACTCACAAATTCCAATTGATCTCATAACCGGCTAGGGCGCATACATGGAATAAACCAACCGTTTCGACTAATGACTATTAAGAATGCCACTAGTTTAAAGGGTTGGCAAACGTTTAAGATGATGCTCAGTATAACAGGGAATGTATCTTTCTATCTCTATCAATTACTAAAAAGATTCGGAAAACAAACTTCTCGAAGATATAACTCTATAAGCCCCTCCACAGCAAAGAGACTCTAGTACAAATGAGTGCGCAACAATTTTCTTTTCAGCGACTCGAAACTCGTAATGATCCGAATAAAAATTAAAATTTAAGTCATATTCTACCTAAAGGAAATTTAATTTTGTAAAATGAGTTATATGTGAGAAAAGGAATCGTAAGTATTCTTGTTGATAGGATACTACTCAAAATTAAAAATTTTCGTAACATTTGTAAAAAAAGATAAATTTGTAATTAATTGTTCTTGAAATTGATGATAAACTAATAATTTTTCTTTACAGTTTGAGTAGATTTCCAGTACTTTCTCTAGAGCTCAAGGGTTGTAAGATATCTTTCAGAAAATTACTTGTCACACTGAACATAGGGATCATTACTTATGCAGTGTGCATAGTAAGCATTTTTTTTTATTTTCAATGGCCAGGGTTACAGAAGTTCACTACACCACAAGTGGGTAGAAACAAAAAAAGGCAAAATAAACAAAGGAAGGGGAAAAAAATAAAATAAAATTGGCGAGAAAAGTCCATGAACAAAAGTCTATATGCATAGTAATCATTACTTACAATATATTCAAAAAAAATGTTTGAACCTAATTTTCATTTTCAAATTGCGAACATAATAATAATAATAATATATGAAACTAAATTTATTCATTTGAAGGGCATCTGAAGGAATAATAAATGTAAAATTTTTATTCATTTGTGTGTGTTTAGCTTTTCTCTAATCATTTATAGAAATTTTTAAACCATAAAAGTTTTATACGGTTGTGAGTTTTCATATTTAAAATATATATATATATATAAAAGGAAAAGCGAGTGAGCGAAAAGCTCACTCACTCACAGACTCTCAGGAACTATTAAACCTAAAGATTTGAAATTTGGTAAGTAGGTTCCCTTCATGGAGTAGACATCAGCTAAGAACGGATTTTGCAAAGATCGAACCCCAAGGGGGCGTTATAGATAATTATTTCCATTATTAAACTGTTACATGTACAGTCTTGAAATTTGGTACACAGATTTCTTTCATAAAGTACACATTCCATACATAATGATTTTTACGAAAATCGACCTCCAAGGGGCGTTATGCATAATTATTTCCATTTTTAAACTATTAGACGTGCAGTCTTGAAATTTGATATATAAGCGGATTCCTTTCATGGAGTACAAATCGCTACAAAATGGGTTTTGTCAAAATCGACTCCCAAGTGGCGTTGTAGAGAATTAAGGGACGTTATAGGCAATTAACTCCTTTTTTAAACTATTAGACGTAAAATCTCGAAATTGAGTAAGCAGATTCCATTCATTCAGCAGATATCCGCTATAAGATGGTTTTTGTGAAAATCGCTTCCTAAGTGGCGTTTCAGATAATTATTTTCATTTTTAAACTATTAGAAGTACAGTCTAGAAGTTGGATAAGCGGATTCCTTTCACAGAGTACAGATCCGCTACAAAATGGGTTTTTTAAAAATCGACCCCCAGGGGCGTTGAGGAGAATTAAGGGGCGTTATATAGGCAATTAACTCCTTTTCTAAACTATTAGACGTAAGATTTTGAAATTGAGTAAGCAGATTCCATTCATTGAGTAGAGATCCGCTATAAGATGGGTTTTGCGAAAATCGCTTCCTAAGTGTCGTTGCGGGGGCTAAAGGGGCGTTATAGATAATTATTTCCATTTTTAAAATATTAGACGTACAGTCTTAAAATTTGGTAAGCGGATTCCTTTCATGGCGTAAAGATCCACTACAAAATAGTTTAGGGGCAAATTAATCCACAAGGGTCACTGAGGGGGATTAAGGGACGTAATAGATGAATATTTCCGCTTTTTAACTAATAGAAACACCTACTTGAAAATTAGAATGTATGTTCCGTTCATGGAATAAAGTTCCTTTTACAAAGATTTTTGCGAAAACGGACCCCCAAAGGAGTGGGGTTGTAAGGGATTAAGGCGTGTTGTAGAAAAATTCCTTTTTGTGAATTTAACTCATTTACTTCAAATTTGTTGAGCACGTTTCTTTATATATATATATAGTTGAATAGAGTTCCACTAAGAATGGATTTTACGGAAATCAACTCCAGGGGGAGTGGGGAGAGTTATTGGGGCGTATTGATGGACAAAATTCCCGTTTTCGAACTGCTAAGACTATAATAATAAAATTTGGTTTGCATGCTTCTTTTGTTGAATTGGAATCCGCTAAGAATGCTCTCAACGAGGTATTGATGATAAAAATTCCGTTTTTGCTCTGTTAGATTTAGACATGACATTTAGCACGTATATTTATTTTATAGAGTAGAGTACTACTGAAAGTTGCTTTGGTGGAAATCCATTTGATGATTAGGTTAAGTGAGCGCAAAAAATCTTTCTACTTCTATTTTAGATATAAATATAAATTAGATATTTTAATTTATGCCCTTTTTATATCAAGAGGCGAGAGTTACAGCTATAAATTTATTTTTTAATACAGTCGAATTCTTAATGCTAGATATCATTAATTCATATATATGTAAACAGTATACATTTATACAACATCGTTAAATACCCAGTGAAGTGGATGGGTATCGGCTAGTATATATATATATATATATATATATATATATATATATATATATATATATATATATGTATTATGAATTAAATATGAAACCACAATATTATTTTTTATTCACGAGTTTACAGAAAAAGAAATAAAAGGGCGGGGGAAATTTCTAATTTATAAATAAAGTTTCAAGTAAAAAAGAAAATATATACTTTTTTACAATCTTCAGAGGAGAGTTGAATCTGAACAAATTTATTTTTTCCCTTACATTTTGGAGGATTTGACGAAAAACATTTTATGTACCCGCACTTAGCATATTATTCAACTCCTACTATTAATACACTCTCCCCTATATATATATATATGTCATGATTTTTAAGACAGAATCAGATTAAAGTTAGAAAAGTGAAAAGACGACCTTTATTCTTTCATTTGTACATCTGTTCTGCCACTGAGAGCAGGGAGGTAAAAGCACGCCATGGTGGTGGTTTCAAGTGGATAACACTTGAAAAACATATGGTAAGTATCGCGGATTTGAAGAGGGTGCTTTAAAGTTAATGCTGACATATGTTGACTATTAAATCTAACGATCTGGAATTAGACATGTTTATTGGCTAGGCCATATGTTCGGAAGAAATAAATGGGTGCTTAGTTTGATACTTGAAGATGTGAACTGAGAAAGATGAGTCAAGTGCTAGATAGGGAATTTAATTTTTAATCTAATTTAATTATCCTTACATTTGCCCCCCCAATTTTAAAAGGGAGTCATGGCGTGGTTTTTTTCTCTCTTTACAAACTTAATCAATTTTCAATAAACACAAAACAATACATAACATTATTTAGAAAGACATATTAAACACAGTAGAAATATTTAAGCAATAGTAATACTAAAATCAAAAAGCAATACAATAAACGAAACTATAACAACAAACACAGTAAGGACACTTCCAACATATTAATTGATAAAAATAGATTTCCATACATATAATTGAAGATTAGCTTGTTCAATTCTATTCGACATCTAGAATAAGAGCTCGCGTTTCCTCCTATTCCTTCATAATAATAGATTCGTATTATAACTGATAGATATTTTCAAAAAAATTACGTTGGAAAATAATATATCAAACAATAAGATAGTAAATATAAAAATACATGAAATCATACAAATGTTAAAATAATAATTTTGTATAAAAATCTACTCTGGCGCCATCGTAGTAATACCTTATATTGTTACACACATTTTGCATATATGAAATACATTTTTTAAAAAGATAAAAAAAATATAGACACTAATAAAATGAAACTATTAATAATATGAAAACGGTGTATAACACACAACTTCTATGCACTATAAAAACACAATAAACAATGTTTTATTTCATATGCGTCTCTCTCTCTCATAAAATATAAAAATTATAAGAATATAAGAGCTCTTTTTTATTATTTTGAGTCGGAAAAGTAGACTCACTTCAATAATAACTTTTAGTATTTCTGAAAAATTTTCACAATATTCATTGTAACTTAATATCGCATGCAATATTTTGAATCTCTCCGTAGCCTTCTAAGTATTCGTTTCATAGACAAAATTCTTGACTTTCTCTTGCACCACACATTCACTAATAAAACTGTATCACCTTACTTAATTTTGAACACATCTATCTGAGAAATCTGCGTCATCAACTCACAGATGTTCAGGGATGCTGATAAGAAGCAATGAGAGGTGTACATATCAAACTAAACAAGTTTGTCCTCTTAATGTTTCGAGACATATACAAAATTATAATGATTGTATTCTCGCTTATCCATTGTGTAATATCCAAAAATAAGCTTCAAGTTATTAAATTAATTTTAATTTTAGATAAGGAAAATTTCGAGAAATAGTGAATCCTGATATATGGCCGGTATAACAAAACACACAATTTCAAAATAAAAAAAAATTAAATGATATGCAATAAGATTACTGCTGAATAAAATAATTAAAAAACAATTAAATTCAGTGGAGAAAAGAGAATGCAACGTGTCTTTACTTGTGCTTCTTATCAAAATATCATTAGTATTAGTACATTAATCATTTTTCTAAAAACTTAATTTATATTTTTGAACTTTAAACACCAATTTCTATCATAACTCTTAACTCATTCGACATTTTAAGATAAAATTATGAGAAGTATATTAAAATTTCTCAAAATTTTGTATGACTAAACCTATATACTTTGTTTTCTCAATTAAAATATAAAGAAAATATCTCATTTATAACACAACTATATTATAAAAATTAAATACCATATCATATCATATCATATATTATTCTTTTTCGCCGAAAAGTCTTGTTAAGCAGAACTCACTTATTTCTGTATTACGTATAATGTTTCTTTTAGTTATTATCTTCTCATTATTATGGGTTATTTTGTTGAATGTAATTTAACTGAAAATTTTCAGATGGATGAAAATGTTTTAAACGAACTAAATGAACCAATTCAGTGTCAGTTTTATTAAGGGCATTGGGTCTATCAATTTCAAATAATACATCAGAACATTTTCTTAAAAGAGTATAAGGGGGACTTAATTTCCTTGTATTGGGGTATTGAAATTCCTCATACATTACTAAGTCACAAACCTTGAAATCAGCTTCCTGAAATTTTTTATCATATCTAATCTTATTTATTTTATAATATTGTTCTGTTCTTTCTTTGGCTAATTTTCTTGCTTCTTCTAAGGGAGGATATATCTCATTATCTTTTAGCGAAATTTCGACAGGTAAATTACCATACATTAAGTAGGTTGGAGGGAAACCTGTTATTGTATGTGGAGTTTGATTATACTGATGGGTTACTTTTTCTAGAATTTTTCTCCATGGGACTTTATTTGAACTATTACTAATTTCACATTTTAAGCGGGTAATGATGGTTTGATTTACACGTTCAACCTTTCCATTGGTTTGTGGTCTGTGAGAAGTAGTTAATAATTGAGTGACATTATTATGTTTTAAAAAATGCTTAAATTTTGAAGAGGTGAACGCAGTATTTCTATCACTTAAAATTTTTTCCGGTATGTGATTCTGAAAGATTTGTCTTAAACAATTTATATAAGTATCTGTTGTTGCATTTTTTGATGGGAAAGTCCAAATGTACCTAGTTGCATGATCAATAATAATGTGTAAATATTTTTTTAACAGAGTTGTAATAATTTAAACCACCTACACTATCTATCGATAAAAGTTCAAAGGGTTTTTCACAAAGGGGAAGTGATTGCATCAGTCCGTATTTTCTCTGATGTGACTTCTTATTTATTTGACAAGTTTCACAGTGTTTCACATAATTTCGTATATCAGTAATAATGTTTATCCAATAATATTGTGGTGATATTAATTTTAACATGGTAGCTACACCAGGGTGGCCAAATTTTTTATGAGTTGTTTCCATTAATTTCACTTGTAGAGCTTTGGGTACAATTATTTTAGTTAAACCTTGTCTTTTAACTACAAAAACACCATCTCTCTTAAAACATTTAGGAGCTGATGTATTTTCTATATTTTGAAAATGACTTATTTCATTGATATCTAATAAAGGTTCTGGGGGTGTATTAATTATATGATAAGCAATAGGATTTCTTGTTAACATATCAGCTTCAACATTAGTGCTACCTTTCTTATATTTTATATCAAAATCATACATAGAAACTTTTAAAGACCATCTAAAAAGTCTACCCGTGGGATTTTTGAAATTTTTAAGCCAAACTAATGCATTATGATCGGTATGAACTGTGAAATGAGATCCATGAAGATAGCAATGGAATTTATCTAAACTATCAATTATAGCTAAGCATTCTAATTCAGTTATTGTATAATTAATTTCATAATTTCTCAGTCGTCTCGAGTGGAATGCAATCGGATGTTGATTTCCATTGGGTTTTTGTTGTTTGAGGATACATGAGATTGTAGTTTTCGATGCATCTACATAAAGATGACAGGGATAATTTGGATTGAATATAGCTAAAATGGGCTTTGAAATTAAGCTGTCTTTAAGTTTTTGAAAAGATTGTTGACATTCTGGGGTCCAATTCCAATTTTGATTCTTTTTAAGAAGATTATTTAAGGGCATTCTTAATTTTGCATATTGAGGAATGAATTTATAATAGACATTAATACTACCAAGAAATCTTTGTAAATCCTTTACATTTCTAGGGGTAAAAGTTTTTTAATTATTTCGACATTTGTATTATTTGGAGTGTATGACCCTTGTTTTATTTCATATCCTAAGAAATCAATTGTATCTTTGCCAAATTTACACTTTGATAATTTTAATTTAATATTTTCTATTCCACAAATTTTAAAAATTTCCTCTAAATGTTTTGCATGTTCTTCAATTGATTCCGAAAATACTATTATATCGTCAAAATAATTTAATGCAAATTTTATTTGGTATTTATTTAAAATCTGTCTAATAGCTCTTTGAAATATAGCTGGAGAATTTTTATATCCAAAAGGCAAACGATTAAATTGAAAAAGACCGTAATTTGATGTAAATGCAAGTTTTTCAGATTCATTATCATCTAATTTAATGTGCCAATAACCACTACATAGGTCGATGGTTGAGAAAAATTTTGCATGTGTTAATTTGTCTAAAACTGCATCTATTCGGGGAATTGGCTCTGCATCTAATTTTGTGATAGCATTTAGCTTTCTGTAATCGATACATAATCGTGTACGAGCATTATCCTCTTTTTTAAAAGCCAATGTTATAGGGGCAGCGTAAGAACTATAAGATGGTTTTATTATTCCTGCTTTCAATAATGCATCTAATTGCTTTTTTATTTCCGTATCATCTTTAAAAGATGTCCTATATGGTCGATTTGCAATGGGTAATTCTGAGGTAAGTATTATTTTAGAGAATTACATTTTAACTCGCCCACATCAAACTTATTTTTAGCAAAGACATGTTTTTATTTATCAATAATCATATTAATAATATCATAATCACTATTAGGAATTATTTCTATATTAAACACATTATCAGTTTTTTAGTGATAATTTTATTATTACTAAATTTAAGAGTTTCATTTTCTTTAATATTTTTCTTAGATTCATAATTTTTTAAAATTTGTTTTCCTCTTTGAAAAATTTTATAATCACTAAAATTAATATTTAATTCAAAAATACTCATAGTTTTATTAGAAATTATTAAATATTTCAGTTCTACATTTACTATGAGGAATTTAATATTTTCAATAATTTCTCCTATTTTCAATTGTAAAGTAATTGCCTCACTCACCTCAATTTCTCCATTGATGGTGGCAATTTTTGTTTTGATATACTCTACATTGTGGTATCCCTTGATTTGTGATATTATATTTTTTGGAATAATATTGACACTTCTCTTGATCCTGTATCCAAGAGGACATCAACTTGTTTGAAGTTGATTCTTCCCTGGATGATCATAAGTTCTCATGTTTGATGAGGTTGGAATACCGTATTATTGTTTTGTGTTCTTTGACGGGGGTAGAAAGTTGGAGCATTGGGTCGCAAAACTGTCGGTCGTTGTGGAAATCGTTGGTTTCTCGGATATAGGGTCGGCCGCTGAAGTGAAAAGGAAGGGTGATGATAAGGTGATGGAAACTGAGGAGAGTATACCTTATATCTTGTATTGGTTATGGTATCCGGATGTTGAGATTGGTCATTTCTCCAATTCCATCCTCCATATTGTTGTCTATGGGCAAATTGATTCGTATGATAAGGTATTCTTGTCATTGGATACTTTGGGTATATAACTTCATTCTTACTTGATTTTGATTTTTCTTGGATATCTAAGAGTTTCATTTTTTCCTTCAGTTCCTCTATGTTGCTGCAGCTTTGTAACTGTATTTCTATGGCTCTATTTTCTTTTAATCCTCTTATGATGTAATATTTTTCAGCTTCTTCTTCCATGTTTATCCGGGATGCGATTTCTTTTACTCTGTAGAAATATTCTATGTGGTCTCTTTTTTGAGGTTTTTTTTTCATTCTGTTTTAGATAATTGAAGATGAATCTCCGCTGGATTGACTTGTGTTCCGAATTCACGTATTAAATTATTTTTCAGTTCGTAAAAACTTTTAGGGATAGATTGTGATTGGATGTAAGTCTTCACAGCTCCATCTACTAACTTGATTATAAATAGGATTTTCTGTTTCTCTGGTATATTGAAGGAATCGCATGTACTTTCAAAATTTCTAATGAATGTTTGGATGGGTATTTCCAGGTTATATTTTTGGAAAAAGTCTGTAGATCTTCAAATCGAATATCATTTTTAATAATGGTTATAGGTTGTTGTAATTTTTCTTCATCAGCATCTAAATTCTCTTCTTGCTTAATTTTAATTTCATTCATTGTTTCCATTTTTGAAGTATGACTTTCTGAAATCTTGTTAAGAGAAGAGGATGATTCTATTTCTTTGGCGGTAAGAGCGATGTTCTTTCGGGGATTACTAGAGCGTTTCTTTTTCCGTACCATAGATTAATTCTGGTAACCCAACGTCCTCAGCTAACAAATGTAGAGTGCCGTAAGTCTTCCATAAAATTCTTCATATCAGTTATTACTGCAGTTGGCTTTCGTTTTTATATTAAAATATTTTATAAAAAGATTAGTTTTTACATTAAAATCGCAGACAAAGATCCTGCCGGCTTTAATTCCGTCATGATTTTAAGACAGAATCAGATTAAAGTTAGAAAAGTGAAAAGACGACCTTTATTATTTCATGTGTACATCTGTTCTGCCACTGAGAGCAGGGAGGAAAAAGCACGCCATGGTGGTGGTTTCAAGTGGATAACACTTGAAAAACATATGGTAAGTATCGCTGCTTTGAAGAGGGTGCTTTAAAGTTAATGCTGACATATGTTGACTATTAAATCTAACGATCTGGAATTAGACATGTTTATTGGCTAGGCCATATGTTCGGAAGAAATAAATGGGTGCTTAGTTTGATACTTGAAGATGTGAACTGAGAAAGGTGAGTCAAGTGCTAGATAGGGAATTTAATTTTTAATCTAATTTAATTATCCTTACATATATATATATATATATATATATATATATATATATATATATATATATATATATATATATATATATATATATATATATCTTGCTCAAATTTTCAATTATTCATAAAATACTTTCTATTCATCCATTCAAGTTCAAATACAATTTTTTTTCTTGTAGTGGATGGCCCTTGATTTTAATACCATTTTTTCACATATTAATTCATTAATGAAATTTTATATTTTAATTTTATATTTATTCTGCGTTATTTCTGTCGTAGTTACAACTAGTTATAACAGATGGTGCCAGTACGTTTTTCTAATGAAGCAGGAATTTACTTTAAAAAAACTATATTACTTGTTTCAATTTAAAGTGAAGAGGAATTTTCGATGATAAGAGTAGAAGCAAATTTTTTAAACCATTTTCAGATGAGGGGACTAAATTAAATTCCTCAGTAAGAGGAAATGAGAATACACAGGGATCAGCATCTGCAACCGCAAAAACAATCAGGGGTAGTTCTTAACTTAAAACGATGTAAAGAAGAAACAAACGGACTATGGTTAGTTAGGAGTTGTGAAACGTAAATTGGATGAGGATTCGTAATTTTGAATTGAGGTCAAATGATCATGATGCACCCGATATGGCATACAACTCTCCAAACTTCTACAACCCACCAGCGTGAGGACTTTGAGCCTCAACATATTTAACTTACATCAATCTCTCTTCACAGCGGGACTTCAACGGCATCAGAACTCAAACCAACAATTGAACAGAAACAAAAGCGGATATGAGTTCGTACCTACTAACACTGAGATACGGTGGCCACTTTTAAAGAATAAAAATGCGTTGAGATAGAAATTGTAGAGAAAATATATACAAATTCACGCAGATGCACACAATTAAAAGTTGAAATTATCTATTTTAATAAGTACTGTCCCCCCAAAGTAAATATTTTTGAAACATTTAAGAACCATGCAAGTAAACCATTTGGTAAAAAAGACGATCTTGAATGTAAATTCAATTCCCAGTTAGCAGTTCTAACTCTCTTAGTGTGTACACGTTGCTATATAGTGTTAAATATCAGCTGAAAAATTAATGACTCAACTCCGTAACCAGGACATAAAACAATAAATGCAGGCAAACAAAAATAAAAGAAATAAATTTTTTTTAGTGTTTTACAAAACTTACATCTGTCACATAATATCCATTTTTCTGGGCCCCGTAATGATATCAAATCCCTTAATTAAATTCTGGATAATTTATTTATTTTCTAAACTCAGTCATAAAAGGATGATAAAAATTTAATATTCAATGAAACTACTTTAACGGAATATACTCACGTAAGGTGAAAGAGTTGATAAACGAAACGAAAAACAGTAAAAATCATGCCACGTGCCAATTTTTTTTAGGCCGAAGAAAATTCAAAGTTTGTCGTTGTTGTTGTTCAGTTGTTGTCAAGGCACTTTTGTTTTTGTCCCACTCAGAAAGCAATAAATATCGCTGGATATTGCCTCTGATTCCTATTGCGAACATAAAATGGGGTTTGCATCATTTGAGAACGTTAGAACCTTTTCACTGCCGAGAGCCTATTTTATTTCTAATCGTGTCACGATAGTTATGGTCACGAAATCTGAGATTTAGAACATGCATGTAAATAAAAATGAAAGAAATTTACATGAAACTATTGAAATGTTCTCTTAAAATATCAGCTTTTTATTGCTAAAAGCCTTTGTGCACTTAGCACTAAAAAGCATTAAGTGTAACATCATACGTAAGAAGGGACATTTGAATGTCCCTCATTAACAATAAATTCAAAGAAATACACGTAAATGAGCTGAAGATTATTATTCCAGAAATGAGTTTTTGAAATTGAATGATATTTTCTTCCAACAACTTAAATGAAGAAGATTGATATTACGATGTTGTCATTGCTGATGTTGCATTTAGTTGTATTGTTCCAAATATTGCGCATTGAAAGTTATGCAATTTGGAAACTGATACAAGATAATAATTATTTTAAGTTTTTTTTCAAATGTCTGCAAAAAAGGCGAGTGCATGTGCATTTTCAATTTGTATAATGGCCTTATTGGAAATGATTGAGAATTTTGTGGGGACAAAATTTACATTCCAATAGTGAAGCTAATTTTCAAAATGGTTTTTCTTCTATAACGTTTTGTAAAAAAAAATGTATTGTTCATAAATATTCTGGGTTCTGTAGTAATATTTTTAGTATACTAAGACTTTAATACAACAATATTAATTTAGAACTAAGCTATATATAATCTTCAAAAATTAACATCGCCAGCTTTGTAAAAATATTCAGTGCTTTTAATTTTCAAATATCCCTACATATATTTTTAATAATAAGGTTATTGCTTCAACATAAAAAGGAAACGATTAGTCTTTTATAGCCTTTTTTGTTTGCTGTCATATTTTAGTAAACGGGGTGATAAGATTAATCCCCTCCCACAGAGACAATTCCCTCTTCAATTTAATCGATTCCAACTATTATATCTATAAAATCTGATTTCACTACGAATTGATTTCAAACAGGTCAAGTAAAATTTTAAAATCTGAGATCACATTCAATAGATTGTTTGTATTAGAGATTTGGCTTAATATTCGCGCGCGCGCGCGCTGGCTATATGGTTTCTATTTTGCTAAGCTTACAATTAAGAAGGATTAAAAACAGAGCTAAAAACGGGCGAAGTATTTAAAATTAAACATATTGGAAAGTGAAGTGATATTTTTTCTTAACAGAGCTGGACTTGTGATGGGCTTTACCGTATTTTTCCTATTAATCCTCTTGGGAATCTTTGGTGCCAGCATTGAGTTAATTCACAGCCAATCCTCTCAAGAAGAAACCGCGATATTCCGATTAGTTATTAGATATGTAGTGAAGGTTTAGTAATCGCGAGGAAGAAGGAGAAAGGAAGCTGAGATGCTGAACGCCATGAGCTGATGGTAAGACATTAAACTTATAAAAGTAATTATCGAACGGGCTTTAGCGAGTTAAGGAAATTAAGGAAGATAAAGATTCATAGGACAGCTTTGCTTAAAGATAAGTGGTTAGGATTCCAGGCGCCTATTTACTTAGAATTTAGGAATACGTTATATCACTCCTGATTGCCTTCCTATTGAAAGATTTGTATTGTTCAATATATTTAGACAATAATAAATTGAGTTTATTATGGTTAACTTGAATGATCAATCATTTCCTCCCACAAATCTAGGTCGCGTAGATGAAGATATGGTACACTCAGGCAGGGGGTATCACAAGTTGTGCGTATCTTTTCTTTGTGTTTCTTGTTTTTATTTTTCTTCTTTGTTGCAAGTAACAAAATCAGTTTGATTTAAATTTGAAATAGATAAGCATTAAGCTTTTTTTTCGTATTTTGAAAAGACTTGTATAGCAGTTAGCTGATTGGTTATTTATTAATATTGTCTTTAGAAGCAACGCACTGGCTTAATATTTTAAAATACTGCAAAATTACGAGAACGACTTGGCGAGAACTTGGCGAGGATCAGCCTCTCCGCTCGGCGAGTGATCAATAGTACTGGGACTCAAACCCAAGAAATGGTAGAAACAACGCTTGTCACATGCGCAACCAGGATCACTTAGTTACCTTGGCTAAAAAGTATGATGATACTTTCGATTTTTGTTTTAAAAGATTATGTGTGTGTGCGTGTGTGCACCAACTGTTTGCTTCTGCAAAAATACACGATTTCTTCAAATGCCATGGTTTGAGTGAGTAAATGTCCCCAGATTATGTTTATTTCATTTTATTTTTTCGAGTAAAAAAAAGGATGATAAGAAATACACACTTCACACAACCGCTTGGTTCGTTTTATAATTCTGAACAGTACTATATGATAAAATTTGATGTGAATTACACATTGCGATAGTTGGATTCGGTCGGTTAGGTGGCACAGAGATAGCGTATCCGCCTCGAAAGCCCAAGGTTCCGAGTTCGATCCTGGCTGAAGCTAATAGATTTTCTGGATGCAAAAATCACAGGTATGCATGTCATATGATTGCGTAGCATGTAAAAGATTCCTTGAGTATCAATTCGGTTCTGGTACTCTAAGCAAAATTAAAGCACTGCAATATTAAGCATTGGTAACGAGAGCCGCCACTAGATGGTGCCCCCACTGAAAGGCTCTCATGCTTGGGAGACTTGCCGTGTCTGCAAAGACATGTGCACCAAATTGCAACTCATTTGAAAAGAATTTTTGATTAGGTTTGCGAGTGAATTAAAAGTATTTTTTCGAATATATATTTATAAATTTCAAACAAAAAAGTTTTATTTACTTTTTAACATTTATGATTTGATATAATAACTTCACGCCTAATTTCATTGCCACGGTAACCGAGTGGTCTTTACCTCGAACTCACGGCCGGTGTTGCTTCTGAAGAGCAGTGGTACTGAATCTTGATCCTACTAAAGGTATGCCATGTAGAGGATTTAATGCAAGTTAAATATCACGAAGTTAAAAGTCCTCACATCGGTGTAGTGTAGAAGTTTGGAGAGCAGGCGTCGTTCTTTTTATCCAACCGTGGCTCAAAATGACGGTATACGTCCTCAACAACCCACGTGATGCTTCTATTACGAACTAATTAACAATTAATCAATCCTATCTAATTCCAGTGATACATATTTATCGTTCAGCAGTGGCGCACACAGGAATTTTTCAGGGGTGTGAAGGGTCCAGGGTCGAAAGTCCACCATTCTCTTTTTGTGCTCTAATACACTAATCAACGTATTCTTTTGATTTTGTCGATTTTCGGGAACAAAAAACAGTAAACAATTAAGTATTGAATAAATAATTAGCATTAATTAATAAAATTAATTTTGTTAGCAATAAATACTCAATTACATTTTATGTACGTACTATGTTCATAAGACTATAATCAATCGAGAAAAATCAAGGGTTATGGGGGGTGGGGTCTGACCCCGGACCCCCCTGTCCCTCTGTGTGCGCCACTGTCGTTCGGAGTTCTGAGCCTAAAAAAAAAGTTTTTCTTTTCTATGTCACACCCGTATTGAAATAGAACCAGGCCATCTCTACTGATATAATATCTGTGCAGGGCCATTTCTGTAAGTGTTAATCTTAATACGTTACGAGACAGTTCCATTCCAGCAGAATATAATTGATTGGCAAAGAAAAATATTCGCCAACAATGGCTTCAGGATGCATCCTTGCCAAATGGTAAAATGAATTTTTCATCATTCTTCTAATAGCCCCCTCATTTTCTTGCTGTCGTAAATAAAGTCCTTTAGTGGCAAGATTTATGACACAAGGTGACACCACATGATAAAACACATGATTATTAAATGAAATGGTGAGGATGAAATACATAATAATAAGATATTTTCCCCATTAATCTCAGGCGAGACAAGATAATTATATCGGAACAATACATTGGAATACTAAGTGCCTGTCTGATTGCTCAAAATGGAAAGCTATTTATGTGACCTATATTTTTCTCTCGCACGGACTGAATAGATCTTCTTTTCGAATTATTTTCTTCTTCACCCTTATTCTATCTGTTTTTTGTCAATTTTTATTTAACAATGATTTTTTTAAAGACTATGTGAAGTATCTTTTAAGAAGAAAACAAGACACAAAAAAGATCAAATTCCCGAAAATACAGTCCGACCTCTACATAAAGAAGTCGCTAAATCCCGGAAAAAAAGTTCGTTAGATAGAAGTTCACCTTTTATATACTTTATAAACCACATAAAACAAATATTTTAAATTCATAAACACTGTATATTAAAAAATAATTATTTACACCTTTTTTTTTAAATTAATGTATGTTTATTTTATCTATCTTACCCATCAAAAAAGAAAGAAAGAAAGAACAACTGCAAGGAAAACAAGAAAAAAGAATGCCGAAAAATACACTGTATTTTCAATACTAAGAAAATGATTTTATACTAAAATTAATGAATTTTAAGGACATTTTATAATTTAAAGCATACAAGTAATATTAAACATACATTATTGTATAATTAGAACATGGGGACACGGGACAACTCCACTGTGGGTGAAAGAGAATATCGAAGATGTTTCTAGCGAACTGGGCAATGGGGGGTCAAAGGTTGCACTTCTTGGAGGAAACGTCCAGAATTGTATTGCTCTCGGCGAGTTAGGATCTAATAAAACCAGTTCAAGATTTATGGCCACTATAAAATGTATTAAAGAGAGAATAAAAAGGAGTTAAAGAGAAAAATTTCTTCAGAAAAAGGCTTTTAAAAAAAGAACAAAAATTTAATCACAAAATAAAGATTTCGTTATATAGGAAATGCACTTCGCTATAGAGAGGTTACTTAACGAGAAAAATTGAAAAATGTTCTAGGTTCCAGGAAAAAGTTCGCTATATAGGGAAGTTCGATTGTATTTGTTAGGGAGGAAGGTTAACAAATTCAATTATGTGCTATTAATAATGGAAATTATTCCGATCGAATCATTTTTCACTTATCTACTGTCTATGTTTCACAAGTAAGGGTTTAATATTAAATATATTATCATATATTTAATATTTAAATTGTCATATATGGGATCTTGCTTGAGCAAGAGTTTTATATTAATGCTTATTTTTAGAATACCTCTTGATTCATAATTGGGACGATACAATCAACTATCTTCTGTTGTTTTTGCCGCGGTAGTCCCGAATGGTCAAGGTCACGAACTCAAGCTTGTCTTTGCTACTATCGAGTAATGGATACCAACTTCAATACCATGGACAGTGAGCCAGAGTTATATTAACGTCACACAATAAAGCTGCACGAGAGCTGTTGACGATGAACCTCGCAATTTTGAGCCTTGGTCAAGTGACGAGAACAACACTTGAGCTGGCCTTCCCGTCTCCTAACTTCCCCACCATACTAACAGGAGGGTGTTTGAGCCTCGACATATTTAACGTGCATCGTCCGCCTCTACATGCAGGCCTTCAGCGGCACTAGACTCGAACTCATAACCCACCAGCCACGAGTCTGTTACCTTGACCACTAGGCTACAGCGTGCACCTAAACAAAAAGACATTGAGCCTTGACATATTTAACGTGCATCGGCCTCCTCTACACGGCGGATCTTCAGTGGCACTTGGCCTCGAACTCTTGATATTCCGGCCATGAGTTCGTGAGCATAACTACTTGGCTAGCACGACCATCGCCTTATATGGGATCTTGAGTAAGAATTTTACATATTTATGTTAATTTTAGAATTCATCTTGATTCATAATACGGGACTCTATACATTCGACTATCTTCGACTCGTGGCTGCCGTGTCTGAGTGATTATGTTCGCGAACTCGTGCTGACCTTTGCTACTATCGAATAATAGATTCAAACTTTAATGTCATTGGTAAGTACTATGTTGTAGGGCTGATGCACGTTAAATTTATCAAGGCTCAAAGTTCCTCACTTTCGGTGGGTGGAAATTTGGAGATTGAGCTACCAGTACAATTATTATACATTCTCTCAGTAAAATCTTTTCAAAGCCATAAGCATTCACCATAAATAATTAAAAAATTCTTTAGCTTTTTTTTAAGGAGACACAGTACGATACAAGTGACAAAAATTTGGTCAAAAATTCAAAAATACATTTTTATTACCACACATAAATTACTTTTTATATAATATTTATACTCTCAAAAAATTTGAAAGTTTTAAGCTACAAAATTCTAGATATGATAACTTTTATATGTTCACTTCTATTCACATTCCAATGGCAAATAAAAACTTGAAACTGATTTACTTCAGAAAGAAAAAAATAACTATAATTTAGTTTTTCATTTCAAATGCTAATGCATTTTTTCTATTGCTCCAAATGCTTTGATATTTTTTCTACCAATTGATATTAGCCTGCATAACAAAAGTGGGCATGCATTTTTGAATCAAAACAGTACTGATTTTTTAAATTTTTTCCTTAAAATATTAAATGGTTTACTTTTTGTAGTATTTTAAACAGAAAATGTAAATACTATTAAATTAAAGATTTTTTTTTAAATCGTACCATGTTTCTTTAATAACATCGAAAACATTTTTAAAGTTTAAAGTTAAAACATACTCGAACAATTATTTCAACTTTTTTTCAAAAGAGTGGCGGAACAAATCATTAAAGTGCAAGTTACAATATACGTCAAGATGCTTCAATTAAGAAATAACACTAAATTTACTCTTTACTCATTGCACCAATATTGCATTGTTCATAAATCATTTGGAAAAAAAGAAACCTATTTTTAATACATATTCGGAAAAAAGTGACCCATTTTAAATATGTCTTTAAATTTCCTTTCTCAAAACGTCCAGTTTTGTTGAAAAAATTATTCTAATGATCCTTACTCGTGAAATATTTATGAGAATGAAAATGAAGTTTATGTCGAAAATATAAATTATATATATATTATTAATTCTTTTAAAATAGTAATGGGTAACTTGCAACCCCTCCTGATTGCAAATGACTTTTTTTAATGTAGAAACGTCAAGAATAATGTAGTTTCATTGAGAAACAATTATACAACTAAATTATCTAAATCACCAAACGATCTAGCAGATTATATATACAGACGATCAATTGTATTCGAAATGAATAGAATTTGGGACAATGATCGTAATGCTCTCGGGGCGAATTATGCATATTTCTATTTGCATTAGAACTGGATTTGCGTGTCTAGTCTAGTGTGACCATGGAAATAAACCTTTGTTGTTCTGTCAGCATTGGCTATAGATTTTGTCATCGAATGCGTGATCTATTTTTTAGAATTCAAATTACAATAACGATTAATCTCATTTCCCAAATTTTTTTTTATTCATTCTTCTTTAAAAAGTCAAAAGTTCTTTATCGAAGTTTTTTTTCTCACGAGGAGAGAGAAGTATTACGTTTTCATGTGATTTCAAAATTTACTTTTTTTTTTAATTCTTAGTTTTTCATTGGTTGATTTTTTTTCATACATTTGAACAGTTTTTTTTAAAAAAATTATAATACACATTCATGAATAAACTAAAATTATTTTTAAGATAATTATTTAAAATATATCTGTATTACATAATACAACACAACTTTATTACTTGGTTGAACATTGTTTCCATACAGTTCGTTAATCAATAATATTGAATATATTTATAAAATTAACTGTTAATTAACCGAGAAGAGCTCCCAATGTGCGTTCTGAACTCTTTCTGTCGGAAAACAATTTAAAGGATTCTCTAATTAATCAATTAACCTTAATAAAAAATAATTTTTCCTGTGTGTTATGACATATATTGTTCATGACTTTTTAAATGGTCATTTAAATTTTAAAAAAAAACAGCACACACCCAACAAATTAATTTTTCTCAAAAAAAGGTTTTGGAATAGATTAAAAAAATAGAGATTTATATATTATACAAAAATACCTTATATACTATACCAGCTGGTATACCTAAACATCGGACAGATTAATTGAAAAATTAAACAATACAGATTGAAGGATACAGGAGATTTAATGTTTTAATTATACGTGAATTGCAAAGTAAACAAAACAAAAAAAAGCTTTTTCATACGTCAGCTGAACAAAAAATCATATTTGTTAAATTTTAAGTCTGTAAGTGTAATAGTTGATAAAAAAGCTTTTTTTTTATTTATAACAGCCCCGTAACTCTCTTGTGGGTTGATTTTTGAAAACACCTTCCTAAGCTGATCTCTGCTCTGCAAAAGTAACATATTGTTACAAATTTTGTGTAATTAATGCTTAAAATAGGGTAAATAATTTAAATCTGGATCTATAAAAGGTTAATAATACTTTCTGTTGTATTTATTTTATGTTAAAATTGTAATATTCGCAAGCAACGCCGTTCCTTACATTCTAATGGCGATTCAATGGGAAAAAAAGCGAAATGTTGGCGATAAAGCCAAGATGGCATCATTTTTAGCATTCCTGTTGGCAACTTGGCTATTGATTGATCGCTGCAGAAGTTGATATGCGGTAGCACCACCAAGTGGGGAGCTGCAAAAGAGAGAATAGCACAAAACCTTTCTCCACACACACAAAAAAAACATATACATGTTAATTTTCATAGTGATCCGTTGAACGGTGTTGGAGTGAAGGGAGGTCATGTATACAAACATCCATTTATATATATATATATATATATAAAGATAACTGTTATCATTTTTTATGCTAAGGTTACCGGTCATTTTGATAGCCATGGCAACTGAGTAGTCAATGTTTTTTTTTAATTCGTGATCGGCATTGTTTTTTTCGAACCATTTGTTCGAGTCCTGATACGATTGTATATCCGTTGTACAACAGGGGGGGGGGTGAAGAAATCCTCACGTTGGAGGGGTGTACCATGTCTAATGTCCTCTTCACTTGGTCGTGATTTAGAGTTATGATTTCCATTACTAATATGTGTTGTGTTAACCTAGAGGTCAAGGTCACGGACTCGCGACAGGCATATCATGCGTTCGAGGCTAGTGTCAATAAAGACCCGCCATTAGGAGTGGACTGATGTACAATAAATCCGTCAAAGCTCAATATCCTTCCGTTAGTGGAGTATTTAGGAGAAGGAGGTGCCGTCCTTGTCACTTGACCGTTTAAAATTACGAGGTGCATCACGAGTAGTCCTCGCGTTACGTAATAGTGCGACGTAAACAAACTCTCATTCACTCCATCCATTCTAATATCTCTCGTATAATTTCGTAGTGAGACATTAATAAACAATAAATCTGCCATTTTGAATTATTGGGAATGTAGTGTTAACACAATGGCAACCTAGGGACCTGCGTATTAATTTAAAGGCTGTAAAATATATCCGAAAAGCAACAAATAATGAATGTTTTCTGGAATGACAATTTTTCTTCAAATGTTAAAAAATGTTTCTTAGACATTTGAAACTCAAAAGTAAATTGTTCGAATAGACAAAAATATCTTCAGAAACTGGAAGATGGAATATAATTCCTCGTAAACACACTCATGAGTGATAATATTTCAGCATTTATTAATGTCATAACTGCTAGATGGCGCCATCTGACAAAATGCTTGTAAAATTTTTCTTACAGTGGAGGAACGGAAGCCACAAGAGTGTGAATAATTATAGACAGGAAGATATCTGGGAATCTCTCTGATGTTATTGTTTTTGTATTTATACACAGAGAGAACATGGAGCTTTTTATGATTTAGTAGCGCTAGAAGAGTATTTATACACAGTAACTAAATCATATTAGCCCAAATATGGAACATTTGTGCTTATTGAATGATTTCTGATTTATCAGAACTGCTGTAATTCATAATTTGTAGCTCTTTTCTTTTGCATTCAAATAGGTTCTCTTGTCTGTGTTTGAAGAGGAAATTAAGATTCCCATTGGCTTAACATTGCGTTCACGAATTCAATATTGCATGTAGCTTTAAACCTAACAATTTTTATGTTAAATTTTGTTGAACATAACATAATTAAATAGATTTAATCTTGAAATAAAATGTAGTTTTGATTTTCTAAAAAAAAAGGTTCCTATAACTCCACATTTTACTATTATTATTATTAAATAAAAAAGTGCATTAAGAGAAAATTCCATCATCCCACGATATTTTTGAAGCCTTAGTTTTTAGTATTCAACTATTTTTCCAGAAATAACCATAATTATGCTAAAAGTAAAAAAAAGAAAGCGTATTACTTAAATTTAAAACCTCAACTTAAATTAAAAATTTTCTGTTTAAACGTTATGTGGATTACTCTAACCACCCGTCACTCTTTACCTTACATGCCCAACTTGATGGCTATTTTTGTGTGTCCTTAAATATTTATAGTGTTTGCTTAAGAAAAAATTACACATAATTACAACTTTTTGGTTAAACATCAATTGGGTATACTTTGTATGTAGCATAATAACGCTTAAATGAAAATGCAATGTTTTAATTGTTATGCATTGAAAAAGAGACGATTGAAAAATGTGCGAAATAGAAAATGATGTAATTCTAAGGAACGTATATTTCTCATCAATCTAATTGCGTGTTTTTAAGTATGACAAGTCAAGTTGATTTTGGTGATAAAATTCATTAACATCCTCCTTTCAATGTGATTTGGAAACTTCTTCGATAAAAACAGTTAAAAGGGTTATTGACAAAGAAATATTTATTTTCTTGTTGCAGACAAACAAACATGTTTACTTCAAAATAGGTTCGCGTGCTTGCTAAAAAAAAGTTTTTTAGCTTTTGATAAAGACTCTTGAATTAAAAATAAGCCTTCAAGGAGAAATATTTGAAGCAACAAAACCAGTCATATGAAGGGTAGTGCTTAGTGCCTTCAAAGAATAAAGTATTATCATTATTTCATTGTATAACATGTATACTTTTTTTCAAATGTTAAATAGGTCATGAAACTCGTTTGTTTCTTTAGAATATATATAAAAATTTTGTTAATTTTTTTTTCAATTTCTCTAATATTATGGAAATGACCAATTGTAAACAGACGTGATACCCGAGTGATCATGGTTTCAAACTCGTGGGTGGCCACGGTGGCCTGGTGGTCAAGGTATCGGATAGTGTTTGGCCTGTCACGAGTTCGAACCCATCACCACTAAGATGCACGTTGAATCTGCCGATATTTCAAACGTCCTACCGTTGGTGTGGTAGTTAGGAGAGCGGGTACCAACTCAGGTGTCGTCCTCGTCATTTAACATGGTTCAAAATTATAAGGAGTGTCCCTAATATCCCTAGTGTTCCTTTAGAGCAGGGTCGGCAACCTTTTAGCTGTGGGCCTGACAAACCAATCTACAAAGATGATCAGCGTATCACTCAATAGAACATATTTGAAACCATTCAATTCCCGCGATAATGCTATATAGATACAGATATTACAGTTTACATCATATATATTAATTTTACGTCAGTCAAAGATATTTCTATACATAAAATAAACAGCATAAAATATAACTATTTCTTCTACAAAGGTAAAAAAATTAAAACTTTACATATATTATGTATTTTAAAACACATTTATTAAAATAAAAAATTGATAATACATAAAATATAAGTATTTTCCTCTATTAAAATTAAATAAAAAGATAAATAAAAATATTACTGCCAACCTATAGTGCTTGCACCTCTCTACTTTCATATCGTAGAATCAAGGGTGTGATCAGTATTTTGTGAATCAATTTGACACGATTCTGAGCATTCAGTTGTAAAGCAATTTCTTTGTGGACACGAAATATTTTTCAAATGAGGAATGATTTTTTACTTAAATATATAGAACTAAAAGTGGAAAACAGAGTACAAGCAATTTTGTCTCTTCAAATAATTCAATCTCTCCAACAATGACATTCAATAATTTACACAAAATAGCTGTAAATTTATCTTTAGTGTTATTTTTCAGATTTTTTCGCGTAATTCCGTCAATGTCCAGAATTCTGAAAATATTTGCCAAATAAGAGTTCCATTAAAAATTTATCAACTTCCATCCACTCAAAAATTGACAAATTTGTTGAATAGTGCAAAGTGTCACTGAGAAATGTACCGCATGCCATATGTGGCACAGCCCTGCCCTCATCCTACTATTAACCCTTTAACTACAAACACTTTAAGTTTTACAGATGAAAACCAATGCTAATAAATCCTGGGTTTTTATAATATATAACATTTTATATACGTGTTTTCGTTACTATGAATTAAATTAATAAGTTATTCTACCTTCAAATTTTTTCGCACCTTTCCGAACTTTAAAAAAAAAAAAATTTCTGTCATTTTTGACAGCTAATTATGATTTTTTTTATCGGCCCACGAGAATTTTTCACTATTTATCTCATTTTATATATTGGACTTTTTTGTTACTCTCGTATAGAATAGGTTTATCATCCAGCCTGATCAATTCTGAAAGTTTTTTCTTTAATTTGAAGCAATTAAAAAATTTTAATGTAAAATCTCCTTTTACATAAGTAATTATTAAGTACCGATAACTAAAACATGCACTACAATCATTTAAGATGTCATGATTGAAGATTAGTGGCCAATAGGGCTTCCGGTAGAATATCCCTGTTCTGAATTTTAGTATCGAAGCTGCCCTTGGTATTTTACATAACCTCTGTTTTAAAATACAATTAATAAATAAAACTGTTGTTTGTGTTATACATTCTTCTTTTCTCATTAGTGATGCTGTAGCTCAATAATACAAGTTTTAAAATTGACATAATTTTGTTGAAATATGTAGGTCAAATAAAGCTAAAATGTCGATTTTATGCGAAAATGTCAAAATTGCATTTAGATCGAAAGGTGAGACCATTGTGACATTATGTATTTGTTTGAAGAATATTACATTGAAATTGAAGTGAGTGTATTGTCTTTCTTACTTATCGATATAATCAACCAAATTGAACCTATTTTTCAGTCAGTTTTTCTTCTTAATGTTGGTTTCTGCCATGCAAGTGCACATGTATTTTTTGATCTTCCACGCTTTGTTTTTCATAGTTAAAAATGCCTTTGTGTCTGGGATAAAACTTCTATAACTTAAACTGAAATTAAGAGTATAGCATTAACGTTCCAACTATTTTTAGTTATTTTATGACAAAGAAGACTAATAATGAATTTTTGAACGCTCTCCTATTGATTTCACCGTAGTTTTTCGAAATTTAAGCGTAGAATCAATCATGTTACCAACGCAAAATATGAATCACCAAAGCGACGGTAAATAACTTATCAAAAATATTTAAAGTGGGTGCTATACACAAAACTTTATCTGAGAACTTTAAAATGACTTTTAATTTGAAAAATAGCATTAAAAATTTGTTTAAATGTGAAATGCATTAGTTATGACCAAATAGTAGTTTGCATAAAAAATTAAGATGAAATACAAAACTCGTTAAACCTGGAACAAATATTGTGCTAACATTGGAGTATCAAGATAAATATTGGCGCTAACTTTATAAAACATCATTAGTATATATTTTTAAAACATGAAATATTAATTGATTTATTATTTTTCTTTGTATATTTATTTTTTCATCAATTTAATGGGGAATGATTGGTATAATAAACTGATATATTTTTATACGAATAATGCGTACGCATAAGTTTCTTTTCGGTAAATATTTCTCCATATAGTATTCTAAAAATAGGAGAATATTTTTTTTCTCTCTGTAAGAGAATATTCTATGTGCATTACGTATAAATTAAGCTTTTACAGATGCAGTCCGTTGGTTTATTTACGTAATTGCCATATTAGACCAAGCAGAGCAAAAAACTTAAGAGGACTTCGTACCCTTTGAACTACTTTCTTTATTTATGTATTTAAAAATTTTTTTAGCATTTTATATAATGTTTCTATTCAAGAAAATGATACGAGATGAACTTCTTCACATATTATTCACGCAATTTTAAAAATTTTAATTTTTTGAAGAAAATTTCAAAATCCTACTCCTTTTGTAAATATTAATTTTTTGACCTAAAATATTTTTGTAATATTCTTATGGGTGTTTTCAACAACTTTAGGGATCGATTTTACAATAAATTAATTAGTTTGGGAGAAAAAAAATAAAATGTTGATATGCATGCTAAAAATCAACTAAAAAGGCAATATCTCTTACATTTTAATTTTTTTTTTAAAAAAACTATTCAGTTTAAAGCAAAATGGATCCCTAATTTTATTACACGGTTTATATATAACAGGTAGGAAAAAATGGTAGTTATTGGTAAATAATTGTGGAAGGAGTAAGCATTTTGAATGCACTAATGTTTCCAAAAACAAATTGACAAAAACCATTTTAAAGTATATAATTCTGAAAAAACTATTATAATAAGTTCAAATAAACTTAAAATATCACTTTAAGATATTAGTAATACATTTTTCTTTAAAATAATTGCATTTTCTTATTTTTTCAACCCATACATTTTTATAAATGATCAATTTTTAGAGAGCATTAATTGCACAAGAGAATTCAAGAAAAATGCTAAAAAAATTTTTTTTCTGTCACGACAGAAATTTTAGTTTTTTTTTCTTCTTATAATATTGAAGTATTACATTTGTAGAAAAACATATGAGGAATAAGAACTGAAAATATAAAATTGTTAATATAAAATACCTTAATTCAAAAATTTTACATGCACACATTTCACAAAGGAAAAGAAATGATTGTATTGTATTGCCTCGGTAATATTCTACTTTACATATTACACTTTTTTTAATGTTATTATTTCACTCATAAAATATATTTTTTGATCAAAACGCTTTTTCAAGCTTTTTTTTCTAAAAAGGGGGCGTGGCTGAATTGCCTAATTTGTTTTCAACTGAAGTTTTATTCAATTTCTAACTTTCCGACATGCACAAGTGATACATCAATCGAAAGATAATAATGCAAAGAATAAGATTAAATAAAAATTAGAAAAACGATAGGTCTGTCATTTTTTGGGTACCAAGTCCTCTTAATCAGTAATAAATTACCTTTATTTGTCAATAATAAAATCAATTCTGTAAATAAATGTTATATCTGCGATCTAAAGGGAAACAAGTAATATATAAAAAAATGTAAGTCAATTTCTACTTAGATCAACAAAGAAAAATTTTATTTTAGCAACTTTTTATTAAATAGTTACAATTAATATAAATATGTATATACATATAATAGAATCACAACATTAAGTAGTTATTAATTTTTATTAGTTATCATTAAGTATCGTATTGTCATCCAAAACAATCGTGTATATAAAGTTTCAGCTTAAATGAGCGCTTTAAAATGTATTTTATTAACAATTGAAAATTCCACCAAGATAAATAAATAAATAGAGGTGTGAGCTAATAGTAGCAACTGAAAAAGGAAAGTGTTAGTTAACACAAGGAGGACGACCGAAATCAAAGAGGGATGTCACTGAGGTCTCCATTAGGTGTCTACCTTCACTAACGCTGATTTATTCATAATGTCCGTAAGTAGGGTAAAAAATTAATACAAATCACATTAGAAATTTCTTTTAATACCTCAATGCACAGGAGAATAAAACTCGGCACCTTCGACTTCGTAAGCACGCAACTTACCGCTGATCACTTTATAGTCTGGAGATTGCTACTGACTTATATAATTACCACCGTCACACATTCCACTACCATTGAGTCGGTAGCGCAATATAGTTGTTATGGTGAGCGAGCGAGTTGTTGCTGTTACGTTATTTGAGTCTGACGGCTTATTTGGTGCGTCATGTGTGTCTGAAGGCTGGATTGTTGCATCATGAGGATCTGACTTCGTTTGGTTGCTTTTGCGGCAGGTAAATGGTGCCACGACAGCTGCGCTTAGTCAAAGTTCAGCCAGGGTCACGAATAAGGATAGAACTCGGCATCTTCTGCTCCGAAAGCACGTAACTTACCACAGGACAAAATGATCACTTTAGTCTCGAGGCTGTTACTAGCTTATATAGATACCACTGCACCACACATAAACTTGAATATTGAAAAATTCGAATGGATAAACATTTAGAAATGTATAAAATTGCGAAATAATATTTTCCAATTACATTACAACAGATTCCCAGATAAAATATGTTGCATTCCAATTCATAATGAAAAAATAGGAGAACATTTTAAGAGCCACTGAAATTCTGCATACTAAAAGGAGAACTTACGCTAATATATAGTACTGTGAAGTTCTTCGCTAACAACGTTTAAAGTAAATCGTGTACTTGAATCCCGAGATACCACCATAGCACTAAATGGTGCCCCTTGAGTAATAAAACATAAATGAAGTAGGTAAAAACAAATTACTCGTTAACCCGTCAAGCGTTTAATTTTTCTACCCAAAATGTTTTTTAAAAACAGGTACATCTTTTATAGCATACAATTAAACCTTAATGGGTAATTTTAAAATTTTTACACCATTTTTATTTTTACAATTACGGAACACAAAAGCCCCTTAAGGTATCCGACTACGTTCGGAACCGTGATTTTCAAAAAGCGCATAAATGAATACTTTTTGTGATATTTAATGTCACTTAGATTAGAATACATGTATAAAATTGTTTTAAGGACATTTTGACAAAAAAATGTATTTAAATATAATATTTTGGCAAAAAAATAACTTAGAATAACCTTTTTTCAAAATGTTCTCATTTTATAAAAAAGAGTTCTATTATAATAATATTTTGCCTGTATATAGCTCATACCTCTCTACAGAGGCTCAACAATTATTTTTGAAAAATTCACATTATTTTCAGAGCTACAAACAATTGAAATAAGTATCGGCATTTTTTTTTCAAAATTTCTCCCCTTTTTTAGTCGTAAAACATAGATAAACCCACTTCTAAGGTATATATTTCAAAAATTCTAGTTGAGCCTCTGTACAGAGGTCAGAGCTATATACAGGCAAAATATTATTATAATAGAAGCATTTTTCACAAAAGGAGATTATTTCGAAAATGGGTCATTTATGCTCATTTTTTGTCACAATATTGTACTTAAATAATTTTTTATTGTAATACTATTCTTAAGACAATTTTATATACATTTTCTAATCTAAGTGACACTAAATATCATAAATATAGTCCATTTATACGCTTTTGCAAAATCACGGTTCCAAACGTAGTCGGATACCTTAATGTTTACTTTTTGTAACTGCACTCAACGTGCTATGTAGAGAATGTTTAATATATCTTTTTGAAAAATTTCATGTTTGTACTTCTTCAAATGGTTGAGGACGTTGTGTGTGTATGCACGCGATAGTACAGTTTGAAACATCATGTAATTCAAAATCTTACATCGCTATCAAAAGAAAAATATCTCGTCTCTTTTTGTGTTACACTTCTCCACTTTTATTTCTTCTCAGCAACAAACTGCACCTTGACTTATATTGGAATGTTTATTTTCAATAATGCGACCAATTTTAAATTCTTGCAGTGTGTTACCTCCTCCTTTTTACAGGTGATATTTAAGTTTTATATTGGAACGTAAAATATATGAAAAAATATTTCTGCAATATATTTCTTCCTCTTATTTGATAATTTCAAAACTGAAAATTGCTGAAGAATAATTCAGATATTCGGTAAATAGTATATGTATCGTTTGTGTATCAGCAGTATAGTATATTTTCTGTATCTGAATTTAATTCATTCCTTTACAAGGATATGTTTTTGCTTTGTTTTATTCATAATTTTAAAAAAAAATAAGAACTGCCTCTGTCCGAATTGACAAGTATTGCATACTGTAGAAATTTTTTTAAAAAAATCTCTCTCTCTCTCTGCCTCCATCAAAGAAAAATTCCCGCCTTTATCACAAAGCAAATGTCGAATTAAAAGTCGTTCAGTACTACAAACAAACTGCATTCTCATTGTATCCGACAACCCTAAAATCATGCTTTTTTTCAAAAATTGACACTTTTTTATGATTTTATTTTGTAGGCCATCTTATTAACTTAATAAAAATACCAAGATTTTTATTTTCCATTCACTAGAACAGAAAATACAAGTGTTTTAATAAAAGAAGATGCCATAACTTTACACAAGATGTCAAACTTTAAAATGCGCTTTACTCGAAAGGTGTTTTTTTTTCGAAAAACTCAATCGGGGACAGCGGTTGCTCAGAAAGTTTTGAAAATAATTTGCTGAAATTTTTTGTGAATATTTTGTAATATAACAGAGAAGAAGTGTTTTGACCTTCAGATTTATAAATCACTGTTTTATTTCAAAATTTACAATCCTTAATGTGAATATAATCATTGTTTTTTAAGCAATTTCATCTAGTAACTAAGATAGAGTGCTCTAGTTTTTGTAAAAATTAAAATATCTACTATCCTGAAGGTTTTTTCCAACATGAATAACAAAGTAACACATTAAAAAGAAATTGAAAAACTGATAAGTTGTTCAAAATTTTTTTGTATAGAGAGGGCCCCATTGATGTAATTTTTTGTAAATTTTCAGTTTTTTCCCCTTTTAAAAATGATTTTTTTTTCTGTTTTCATTTTTACTATTTTTTCCTTAAAATATACTTAATAAATCTAAAAATGACAAAAAAAATCCCCATATCTCCATTTTTTCAAAAAAAAAGTTGTCGCAAGTATTCGGATACCTTTAAAGGGATTAACTAACAACTGTAATCAACTTTTCTTATAACCTATCATTATCAGATAGTTATTACCTTGAAAGTGAAAGTTTTTGAGGGCAGACAAGCACCTGTTTGAGACTAACGGATGGTTATTGATTCGGAAATATGTAAAGAAAAATATTTGTCTGACGAGAAAAGTTTTGCTAACTATGGAACTGAAGTTTGAACATTTTGCAAACACCTTTGTCAACAAATGATCCCAGGAATAGATAAATATAGAATTCCTATAATCGTTTTGAAATAACCAAAACTATATATGTCATTTTAACACGCAATAGCTAAGTATTCATGATCTTAAGACATTCAGTGCTGGAAATTAATTTAAAATTGTGGTAGAGCTTTATAAAAAGGGGTATGCTGAAGTATTTCAAGGGTACATGAGTAGATCAGAAGGAAAAAATAATACCCAAAAGGCGAAAAAATCTAAGTATATATAATTAATGATATTCTAGGACAGAGATCGGCAAATCGTAGCCGCATGCGCCTTTTCGGACTTCTGCCTCTATGTAAATATAACTAAAAAAAGAAGAAAACAAATTTTATGTACTCTAAAAAATATTTTCTTTTCTCTTTTTCCTTTATAATTATTAGTTGAAAAAAATTGGCTTGCATTTTCGTGCATATTTTAACATTTGACTTGATGAAGACAGGTATTTATGTATTAAATTGTTTTCCATTAAAAAATTTAATTGAGAATAAATGAAATTATTAGAATAAAGCAATAAAAATTCAATTAGTAAAAATTGCATCTTAGGAAGGCTGTGTCCTTAAAGTGAATGGCCGCGATAGCCGAGTGGTTAAGGTATCGGATCGTGGCTGCCCTTGTCACGAGCCACACGAACCGCCGTGTAGGGCAGAGATGCACGTTAAATCTGTCGAGAGCTCAAACGTCCTCCCGTCAGTGTGGTGTGGTAGTTAGGAGAGGGGGTGCCAAAATTATGTGGTCCGTCGCCAAAAGCTCTCGTGTAGCTGAACAGAACGACGTTAATATTCACTCACTCACACAATCCTTAAAGTGATTCCAAGCAACATTTACTTATATGCCTGTATGAATTAAGGAGCATTCATGTGAATGGACAAGACGTGTCCAACAGAAGTGACAAAAATATTGTTACGTAGATCAGGGTTCGAGTATTTTATGTAATCAGTCTCAAAGAGCACGACAGTTCTTTTGAAGCGGTGAAAATTTATTGTCGAAAAACAATTTTTAAAACACAAGATACAGCAGCAATATTTACAAAATAAATCTCAGGTGGCCTTCATACCTTCTACGGCGTTCAGATACAACTATTAGTGTATAAAATACAAGTATGTTAAAAATCATTCACAAGCACTCCCTCGTCCTACTCAACAGCCGAAGTAATTACTATTCTCTGGTAGACTCCTCAACGGTCAAGACACTATTACAAATCGCCAGTCAAAACAATACTACTTTGTTTCGGCGAGTGACTCCATATTTATAATCTGCAAGGATTTTTTTCGAAAATTCCTCTTACGTCACAGATAGTGATATTATTATATTTTTCCAGCAATTTCAAGAAAAATCCATACGGTCGCCATCTCATCCGAAATGGTCTCCAACATGGTTCCAACATTATAATGCAAGGAATGGCATTGCATGCTAATATTACAATATTAGCATACAATAAGTGCAACAGAAAGTAATATAAACGTATGACGCATCCAGATATAAATTATTTACACTTTCATGACACAAAATTCGTAACAATACATTCCGTATTTTATGGCATGCTTCAGAGTAAATAGATTGTTGAAATGACTTTTATGTGCAAGAACAATTCAAAGTAAATTTTAATTATCATTTTGAACTCTAGATTAATATGTTATACAGAAATTTCTTCACAAGACAGGAAAATTTAATTCATAGCATTATGATTATTCGACAAGGGTTATTCATGAACTTAAAACTTAATAGAAACTTGAAAATATTTTCAATAGTTCTCAGAATATGGAAAAGGTTATATATATATATATATATATATATATATATATATATATATATATATATATATACTTCGTGTAAAACTTTATTTAATTATATTTAAAAAATATTATTAATTGTAGTCCGTGAGTCATTACCGCGACCGCTACCTGACTCTCCCTCTCCTGTGGATGCGTTTGCTTTTTTATAAATGGCTCTTGGATGCCTTAGTAATCTTGTTTCACTTAGTACTTGTCTCGGAAGTTTGCCAACTCCTGTACAAGGAGTATGAAATCTGTAAAATCTGATACATTTGAAGTGTCGATCAAAAGAACATTTTCCAACCGAAGACTAATCTAATCTCAATAAAATTTGAACAGACATTAACATTCACTGTTTTCAAGAAAAAAACCTAATTGTTGTTGTTATTATTATGATATTAATATATCATTGAGGAAGCCGTTTTTCTGAGAGTAAGGACTCAAACTTTGTGATAAGTGATATTCAAGACTAGTCTTGTCTGAAGATCCTGATTCCATCAAAGATGCTGTCGTGGCATCGCCACCTCGTGTTGTTTGAGGTGGAAGTTACACTCATTAACCAAATACTCGGGGGGTTCAAACGCAGTAGTGATGCAGACGCTATTAAGAAGGACACGAAATGAGGGCTAATAGATAATCACAATAGCCCACTGTTATTAATCTAACATTAAACCTGATTACTCTATATGCAAACAAGACAATAAACGAATAATAAATGATGGGAGCTTATTTTTAATGAGATGCAACATCTGTGTGTGTGTGACCTTTGCTTCTTCTACAACTTACTAATCTTCTAACTTCTAATAGAGAAAGTAATTCAGGGGAATAAGAGAGACTACGATTCTCCTCGTAATTCAGGAGAGAGAGAATAAGCGATCATAATCTCACTGACTATATTCTATTTAGTAACGACGCTCCTTTGCTAAGTGGCGTTTTTCTATCTCAAAGGGCCAAGTGGGCTGGATGGCAACAAAAAAAAACGAGCTAGAGAGGATAGATAGACTTCATGGATAGCCCAGTTTTATAATGCGCAACACAAAATCATTCGGGTTTTGTCATGAAAAACGGAATTGTGCCGTAATGTATACAGTCAAGAAATGAGAAGAATAATGCAATAGCTCGGGTACCCTCTTCGTGTATGACTGTTATTTAAGTTAGCAAATTCTGTTCTGAACAGTCAAATGGAACTGCAACAATAAAGATTTGCCTTGTAGAAGAGTTGATGCACGTTAAATCTGTCGAAATTCAAAATTCTAACGTTAGAGGGGTGTGGAAGTTCGGAGAGTAAGGTTCCAGTTCATACGAGTTTGTCAGTTTTTAAACTGTGGTTCAAATTTACAAAATCCTTTGTCGATACCCCTCGTATTTCTTTGAAGTAGGACCTTATTATACAATCAATGAATCTGTTGGAGGGAAGTACATAGCATTTGAGTCGCATAGTGATGTATCGACGTATTCCCTTGGCCTGCTAGAACGCGTAATCTTTCTCCAATCGAGCACGAAGAGGACATCATAGGTTGCTAACTCCTGTGTCATTCACAACCAGAGTTAACCGTCCCTGTATTGACCTAGTGAAAGAGGCATGGAATTTCATCCCACGAACTGACATCCGGTACTTGTACAGCAAAATACAAGCACGTTTTCATACTTGCATTATGGAGGGGAAGATGGGTCCACCAGTTATTAATGTACCATCACACATTTCCCTTTTGAAATGGCTCTTCTTGCGTTTACATCAACCTGCGATCTTGAAACTTTAGTTATTAATGTACAATCATTTCCCTTTTGAAATGGCTCTTCTTGCGTTTACATCAACCTGCGATCTTGAAACTTTAGTTATTAATGTACCATCATTTCCCTTTAGAAATGGCTCTTCTTGCGTTTACATTGTAGGAGATAGTAGAGTTAATACACAAGGCGATAATATCAGATTTAGAACTCTTGGGTTCATTTTTCTTGATCTGGTATTTGCTCTCGGAGGGGTTCGTGCACTGCCAAGGAAGTCGATGTCCGAAAAGAAAGAATGCGCGGGGTCGCTATAGTAGAAAAGCTGACGCATGCGCAGATTGCATTTTAGGTGCTTGCGCGAGTAAGCACTACCCGCAATTGCTGCGCATAGTACCTAAAAAAGATTCTAATGATTGGAGACCAGTGGGTGACTATCGTGCATTCAACGCCCAAACTAAAAAAGATAAGTATTCTATTCAAAACATTTTAGATTTCACTTCAGAGCTGCATGGCAAAAATATTTTTTCACATATAGATTTAGTTAAAGCCTATCATCAAATTCCTATAAATTAAGAGGTCTCAGAGGTGTTAAATTTCTCTAGAGGTCTGAAAATATAAACAATTTTAAAACAGGTATATATAATTCCTTTAAATTTAAATTAAATAACTCGAATCTTTTGCACATTATTTATAAAGGAATGGGGCTTAAGAAAAGTATAAAATGTTTAAAAATAATCATAATTTCAAAAATTATAAGCATATGAAAATAAGAAACTTTTCTATAAGAAATATTTATTAAGTTTTACGTCGCGCATGCTATTTTCTAAAAGAGTAGGTTTAATTACTAGTTATAAGTTGATTTATAAAGACAAATGTATTCTTATTACTTTGTAGCTACTTTTATATAAATAGAATAATAACTTACGTATTTTAATAAATAAAAAAAATACATTTTTAAAAAATATTTAAAAAATTGCAGTATTTTGCAAATATTTTGAAATACAAAGAATATATAATACTAAAATTAGGTAGGGTTTAAAGAGTATGATGTATTGTGTGTGTGTATAGTTCTATAAAGTTTTATACATCACAGGCTAATATTTTAGAAAACAGCGTGCGCAAAATGCAAAAAATACTTAATATTTATTATAGAACTTTCATATGCTTATGACTTTTAAAATTATTAGTATATTTTAAACATTTTATACTTTTCTGAATCCCCATTCTATTATAAATTATGTGTAAAAGATTCGAATCATTTAATTTCAATTTAAAAGAATTATACTCGTTTGAAAATCGTTTGTTTTTTCAGACCTCTAGAAAAATTTAACACCCCTGAGACCTCTTAAGAGGATATACATAAAACTGCAATCATAACCCCATTCGGATTGTATGAGAGTACTAGAATGCAATTCGGCCTTTGTAATGCTGTCTCTACTTTTCTACGCTTTGTTGATGAGGTTTCAAGAGGATTAAATTTTATTTATGCTTTTATTGATGACATTTTAGTTGCATCAACATCTGAAGCCGAGCATATCCAACATCTTCGGTTGCTTTTTCAACGGCTGGATCAATATGGACTGTCTATAAACCCTTATAAATGTACTTTTGGAGTACCCACCTTAAATTTCCTTGGTTTTCAAGTTTGCAGTTCTGGAATTAAACCTTTAGAGGATAGAGTGGAAGCAATCTTAAAATTTCCTCAACCAACCACCATCACTGAATTGCGTCGTTTTCTTAGAATGCTTAATTACTACAGAGGTTTCATTAGACAGGCTGCCCATATCCTTGCACCTTTAGTAAATTTTTAAAAGGCATCAAGAATAAAAAACGTCCAAAGCGAAAGGTCAAAATCAAGCCTGAAGAAGTGCTAGAATGGACGGACGAAGCTACTACAGCTTTTGAATTGGTGAAGCAAGTCCTAGCACATGCTACTCTGTTGCATCACCCCATGCCAAATGCACCTCTTAGCATTTGGGTTGATGCCTCAGATTTTGCTGTCGGTGGTGCATTAGCACAATATCATGAGAATGTCTGGTAACCACTTGCCTTCTTATCCATGAAATTGTCCGTATCCCAAAAGAACTGGTCTACATACGACCGAGAACTCCTGGCCATATAGACAATGGTCAAAAAGTTTCGGCACATGTTGGAAGGAAGAGAGTTTGTGATTTACACTGATCAAAAACCTCTCATTTATGCTTTTCAACAGAAAGCTAGCAAATGTAGTCCACGTCAACTTAGACACACCTGGATTTTATTTCCCACTTCTCTACAAACATTCAACATTTTCCTGGAACTCAGAATTTGGTAGCAGATGCATTATCTCATATCGAAATTGATTCCATTTCCAAAGCAAGTTGTCTCAATTACAAAGACATTGCTGCAGCCCGATTGGTAGATGAGGAAATTAAACAACTCCTGGAATCCAACTCGACATCTTTAAATCTTAAGCAACAATATGTTCCTCTGGAAGATATTACTCTTACTTGTGATGTTTCCACCAATGTTTCTCGACCATTAATTCTCAAGGATTATCGCAAAATTGTTTTCCAACATCTGCATGGTCTTTCACATCCTGGAATTTCTGCCTCTACCAAATTAGCAACTCAACGTTTTGTGTGGCCAAATATTAGGCGTGATATTAAAGCATGGGTTAACTCTTGTCATCCTTGCCAAAGATCGAAGATCCATAGGCCCACTAAAGCACCAATCGGTACCTTTGCTTTACCTGATGCCAGATTTTTCCCAAATTCACGTTGATTTCATTGGTCCCTTTCCACCTTCTAATGGTCAAAGTTACTGCCTGACAATAGTTGACCGCTTTACGCGATGGATGGAAGTGATCCCAACTGCTGATGAAACCGTATGTAGAGCTTTGCTATCTGTTTGGATATCACGTCCGGGTCACCAATGTAGGAGAGAGTAGAGTTAATACATAAGGCGATGTTATCAGATTTAGAACTGTTGGGTTTATTTTTCTTGATCTGGTATCTGCTCTCGGAGGGGTTCGTGCGCTGCCAAGGAAGTCTGATGTCCGAAAAGAAAGAATGCACGGGGTCGCTATAGTAGAAAAGCTAACGCATGCGCAGATTGCATTTTAGGTGCTTGCGCGAGTAAGCGCTACCCGCAATTGCTGGAGATCTCGCGCACGCGCAGATCGTAATGAAAATTTATGAGTATGAGGAGTTGAGAAACTCTATAACATCAACCTGCGATCTTGAAACTTTACTTATTAATGTACCGTCATTTCCCTTTTGAAATGGCTCTTCTTGCGTTTACATCAACCTGTGATCTTGAAACTTTAATCAAATATGCTACCTAGACCAGAGGTCGCCAAAGTAGTGGTCCGTGGATCACTGGTGGTCCACGCGAAAATTTCGCTGGTCCCCAGAAAAATGGGGAATATACTCAGTCATCACGTTAAGTTATGTTTTAAGATGGATTGAGATTGTGATCTTTTTCACAATTTTTTTATAAATGTATTTAAAACTTTTAAAAAATCCTGTTAGTGGTTCGCGGGATCCAAATTATGAATTTACTGATCCGTGACGTCAAAAGGTTTGGCGACCGCTGACCTAAACAAATGTATTGCCGAAGTTTCCTAACTTTGCAATATTTTTTTTTCTTTTTATTAAGATTTTTTTCCCATCAGTGTAGAAAGAGATGAGTTGTAAAAAAATAATGAATTCCAGTTTTATCGTTATTACTTGCACGCATTCAAAAAAAACTGCAATGTATTATTTCTTTTCACAATTACTCATTATTCTTCCTCTGCTTTTATTAAACAAATAATGAAAAGAGTAACCTCATAAAATTTCGTTTTATAATTTTTTAAATCTTGAAAATAACCGAAAAATCTCTAAAATACACAGTAGTGAAAAAAAAGAGTTTATTCAAAAGTCGATATAGAAATAAGTAATGAAATATTAACTACGTCAATTTTTTTTTATTTGCTTGGAAAAGAGATCGTTGCATAACGGCTTGCAACACTTACGAGTCTGCTTCGTAGAACTAACACAATCAATAAAAAAAACAGCACAGCTATTTTTATAATTGCCTTGCATTTTCAACTGTTATGTGAGGCAGCTGTACACTTATATTTATTTTCGGCCCTAAAATATGTCTCCATTATCATTTTGAAATGTGATATTCAATTCAAAAGCTTTTTCTTACCTGAAATAACTTTTATATTAATATTAAAAGGCGTGCCAAACTTCGACATTTGCTCATATGTTACTCGCATGTGACTTTTCTATTACAACTCAACTCGATGTAAAACTCAATTTTCTGTTTATTTGCTCAAACGTGTTAATCCTTTGAACAATGTCACTTGTGAATTATGAAGTAGAAAAAAATTATTTAGTCGCCAGTATTAGTTCTCTAACAAAAGGAATTATAAATAGTTTTCTTACAAAAAGTGTTGAAAATGTTAACAGTGAAGACACTCAGAGCAATAGTAAATCCAAATATCAATTAGTTTGAAAGATCATTTATTTGATACAAATATATTATTAGAATGCAAATACACTGCTGGACAATTGCTAAGGACGGATAACACTATCATCCATAGCAACCACAAAATGAAAGGAAGCAAAATGTGGAAAATTAGAATAAGTGCGGGATATTAGTAAGAAGAAGTATGAGTATGCAAATTTTTTTTCCACGTCTGTTCATCACGTGATAGCGTTCAAAAGAGCTTTAAAGGTTTTGACGCGTGTGGACAGTTGTTGTTTCAAGTCAAAGTTCTACAGGAAAGATTTAATAGACGAACTTAAAATTTTTGACATGTCTTCTTGACATCACATAGATGATTTTTTGCGTGGCCGAATTATTGGAAAGATCGAAGAAGGGCGAAAAATAACAGATGTTGCCAGGGAGTTCGACATCGCTCACAGCGTTGTTTCACGGCTGTGGAAGTCATTTAAAACTACTGGAATGTGTAGAAGACGGCACGGGGGAGGTCGTGTTAGAAGTACGACGCCTGCAGAAGACAGATATATCGTCCTATCAGCAAACAGGAACAGGCGCACCACAGCTCAGCAGGTGGCAAATCAGTTTCTTGCTGCCTCAGGAAAGCAGATCTCCCGAAAAAACTGTTGCCAGACGTTTGAGGGGAGGAGGACTATACGCACGCAGACCTGTTGTGTGTGTCCCATTGACCAGACAGCACCGTAGTGCCCGTTTGCAATGGTGTCGTGAGCATCACAATTGGACTGAACAGGACTGGGAATGCGTACTATTCTCAGATGAGAGTAGGTTCAGTCTGTCATCAGATTGTAGACACCAACTGATCTGGCGCGAGAGTGGTACTGCTTATCGTCCAGAAAATATCCAGGAAAAGGACCGATATCTGACATACAGTATCATGGTGTGGGCCGGCATCATGATCAATGGCCGCACGCGCCTACATGTGGTTGCGAATGGGACTATGACGGGCCAACGATACATTGATGAAGTTCTACTTCCTCATATTCATCTTTTCCGTGGTGCTGTCGGTGATAAATTTGTTTTTATGGACGACAACGCAACATGTCATCGAACACTCGCTGTTCAGGATTGTCTAGACAGAGAGGGTATTCAACGTCTCGTATGGCCAGCGCGTTCTCCAGATCTAAACCCCATTGAAAATGTGTGGGATGCTTTGGGGAGGCAAGTTGCTGGTCGAAACTATCCTCCGACAAACAAGAACACCCTCATCCGTGCACTCACAGAGGAATGGGATAAATTGCCTCAACAGCTGCTGGATAATGTTGTGCAAAGTATGGTACGACGTGTGGAATGTTGCATCACACTCCACGGTGGACATATCCCGTACTGATACCTTTCTTTAAGGTGCCTGCTTACTTTTAGATGCATTGTTCCATTTCTCCGTACGCAGATCAAATGAACAGATTTATTTCTTTCAGATGTTTCACAGCTTTTGTACTTTCCAGAACAATAAATATTCTTTATTCTAATGTCTGAACAGTGTGGCAACTACATTTTATCCTACTAGGCCTCATGTCTCGCTTAATGTTATGCTACATAGCAATTTGTGATCCGTCCTTAGCAATTGTCCAGCAGTGTATATATATATACATTTGTTTAATACAAACATAAAGAACATTTGTTTGATACAAATATATTATTAGAATGCAAATATATGTATATATATATATATATATATATATATATATATATATATATATATATACTGACTTTTTTAAGTTCTTCAAAACCTGTTTAAAAGAAGGTGTGCTGTTGTATATCAATGTCAATAATTTCTGAACTACACACACGTATAGTAAAATCCTAATATTAAAATGATTTTTGACCGATTAATTCATTTCTTTTAGGCTAATAAAATACCGTATATTTCGGAGTATTACACACACCGGCTTATAACAAGCATCTATATTTTTAAATTGCATTTTAGGAATATCCACGTATAACTCGCACCCCTTTTTCAAGAAGAAACTTGAAATACACATTTACGAAGTTCTTTTTCTTCATTTTACATTGTTCAAAGAACAATGTAAAATGAATAAGTGAACAAAAGAAATGTTCTAAGAACATTTTACAATGTTCTTTTGAATTCATTTATTCCAAGCATTATCCCGGGCTTTTGATCAATGATGTTCTTCTAAAACTATAACTCTAAATCCCAAGAAAAGAGGAAGGAAGACAAAATTTACATGGTATATTATTTTTGGGAGTTTACAAGGTATGTCACTTCTTTTAAATGATCAATGTTTAGATTTAGGTAGAAATACAATTTTTTTATGTTCATCTTTTCTTTGTTATTCAAGCTATCTTTTTTATATCTGGCGTATAACGCACATCCATAAATTTTGTGTGCGTTATACACCGGAATATGCGGTAGATTTTCAAAACTTGTAAAATATTTGACGATAAAACGCTGGCATGAGATTAACGTGTAAATATCCTCAAAAGATTCTAAGTTTGGGGGAGGGTTTAAGTAGATGTCCCTTATTTTCAAAAGAATGCCTCGAATATTTGACGGGGTAAATATTTCCACTGAGTTCTTTTTAAAGTTGTTTACATTAATCCATTGATAATTGTATTCTAATTCTAAGAAACATACAAAAAAATGAAAATCAGCAATATTTTTAAAATGGGATTTATTCAATACAGTTCAATAATCAACACAGTACAGAGATAGTAAATTATAATATATAGGAGTTTTTAGATATTTGGATTTCTATCGCGTCACGAAACTATACGGTTCAAAAATTCTTGCAAATATCTCATACATCTGGTATTATATTCAAGGTCAAATTTACTATTCGATGTCAGCTGGCGTTAAGAACCATATACTAGTTTATATTATTTAATTATAGATCATTTATCACACGGTGCCTAAAAGGACGAATAATGCACTGGTGTCCATAAATTAAGGTTAATTCAGAATCACACAGAAATTGAACTCAAAAATAAAAATTTCACCTGTAGAATTATCACACACATCTTGAAGAAGAATATTCAACTTACAGGAAACCACCAGATGGCGCGGATAGTACGTCACAATGACGAGAGTGTAAGAGAGGGGTATATAAGGAATGGTGGCAAAGAAGTAAAATTTATCACAAGCGCTTTAAAAGCCTTTCAGTGCAATAACCGCATATTTATGGCACAGAGGAAGCATTTAGATGATTTTTTACGTGGTAGAATTATTGGACGACTGGAATGTGGACGTACCCAACTGGAAGTATCCGAGGAACTTGGAATCGCCCAGAGTGTCATTTCTAGGCGTTGGCAACGATTTCCAAGATGATGGTAATGTGAGTAGATGTTACAGCTTTTAGGTCGCCCCGAGTTACAACGCCGAATGAAAACCGGTATATATATATATATATATATATATATATATATATATTTGGCAGTTACTGCCAAAAGAAACAGACGGAGCACAGCATTAGACCTGTCTCGTCGGCTCTCTTCAGCTACCTGTACGACAGTTTCAAGGCAGACCGTGTACAGACGCTTAGGGCACATTGGTCTATATGCTCGTAGGCCTATCAGATGTGTTCCACTTACCGCAACTCACTGTCGCCTGCGATTAACCTGGAGTAGAGAGCATGCATTGTGGACACCCCCACAGTGGTCTTGTGTGATGTTTTCCGACGATTTCAGGTTTAGTTTGCAGTATGATTCTCGCAGGACTTTAATATGGAGAGCGCCAGGTACCCGTTACCTCCAAGAGAACACCATTGAACGACACCGTTACGGTGGTGCAGGATGGCTCGCGCGTTTGGGGAGGAATTATTCTTGGTTCCAGAACTGACCTGCATGTTCAGAGTGTAACGATAACAGGCCACATATATCGGGATGTAATTCTGGAACAACATGTACGTTTGTTTCGGGGTGGCATGGGTGCTGAATTTCTGTTTATGGATGACAACGCCCGTACTCACCGTGCAAACATTGTAGACGAATGCCTTCAATCGGAGGATATCATCCGTATGGATTGGCCAGCTTACTCACCGGACATGAATCCAATAGAGCATGTGTGGGATATGCTTGGCCGACGAATTGCAGACCGTCAACACCCTCCCACCTGTCTACCAGAACTTAGGAGGGTATTGCTTGATGAGTGGTGTAATATTCCCCAAAATCAGATTGATAATTTCATACTAAGCATGCCTAGGCATTGTAAGGCCTGTATTGCATCGTCCGGGAGACATACTCCGTATTAACCATCATACTAACCATGTTATACTGTTTTTTGTAAATAGGTTCTTTTTTGAAATTTGCTCTGGGGAGTAAAAATCACAATTGTTATTAATTATGTCAAACATATAGCATCTTTTTTGCTTTTTACCTTTTGTTTAATAAAAATACTTTACAAATAAGTCAAATTTGTTTTGCTTCTGTCTCTTTCTTTGCCTGAATTTCATTATACTTAATTTATGTACATTAGTGCATTATAGAAACTGTTGTATTAAGAAATCTACACTGCTAGCCATTAAAATTACAACACCATGAAGGAAAGCAAATACAAAAAAAAAGATATTTATTGGACGTAGACAGTATTGCATGAAGACAAGATTATTAAATTTACAAACAGTTTGGGGATTTACAGGGATGTGAAATTAGTAGAAGCAGCTGCCACCCCTTGCAACTAAAACGGCCCTTACCTGTTTAGCCATGGTGTCGAACTGGGCTTAGATGACAGAAACGGGCAACTCATTTAAGAGGGTTCACCCATGTGATGGATTAAAAAATCAAAAAAAAAATTCATAAATTGCTGCCTTGACATGTCGATAATACGGTGGTAAAGAGATTTTTTTAAAATTTGAAGTCCTTATAAAAAAGCAGGTGTTAGAAAAACAGCTCTTCGTAGTGCTAAGTTTAGGTTTTCGTTATTTTAATCGGATATGTGTGTGAAACTTTAAACGCGTTTTTCTCAAAACTGTGCTTTGCAAACTTTCCTCCAACCTATCTCAAGAACAGTTTGACCGAATTATTTCAAATTTATAGGGTATACTCAGCAAACATGCACGCTCCAAATGAACCTCGATCATTCTAAAATTCAAAATATTTATATTTTTTATAACAAAAACATGACAAAAAACTCCCCATGAAATTCGAAACTTTTCCTTCAGAGGTCTACCAAAAATCCAGGTTTTGATATTTTCATTTGAGTATAGTTAATTCGGTGCATTTGAGATTATACACTCTGTCGCAAAAAAATATATGCACCCAGAAGAAATTGAGCTACATTCACGAAATTTGGTATGCATGTAGTGTATATGAAAATAAACAAATGATTAAAAATTCAGAACAAAAATATCATTTTATTAAGCGATTACAGCTTGCAAAAAGGTTAAAAATCAGTAAGTAGTAAAAAGCCACCTCTGGCAGCTATACAAGCCGAAATTCGGCGTGGCATCGATTCAATTAGATCACTTATGACCCCCTGTGGAAGATCCTGTGCCATAGTCTTTGCATCTGCGCAGTTAATTCTCCTGTATCTCGGGACGGCTGCAGTTGCCTTCCCAGCGCGTCCCAGACATGCTCTATTGGCGAAAGATCTGGTGACCTGGCAGAACCATGGTAGGACATCATATCCTTGAAGACATTGTTGGGGAGAGTCGCGCAGTATGTGACGAGCATTATCCTGTTGATAAATGGCACCTGGGCGACTTGATAGCATGGGTAGCACAATCGGCGTTAAAATATCGTCCACGTATCTGCGAGCTGTCAAAGTGCCTTGAAGGAGCACTAAAGATGATCGTATGTCCCAAGAAATTGCTCCCACACTGTCACACCTTACGAAATTGCTGTATGCCGCTCGACAATAAATGCCGGATCGGACCGCTGGCCGGTGCGCCTCAGACACGTGTGCGGTGGTCATCAGCACTGAGACTGAATCGGGATTCATCATGAAGATGACACGTCTCCAGTCTGTCACACTCCAAGTTGCCCGAGGTCGGCAAAAATCCAGTCAACACTGCCTATGATGTGGGATCAGTGGTAAGCGTCTTAGCGGACGTCGGCTCCTCAAGCCAACTTCGGTCAGTCGTCTCCTTATGGTTTCTCTTGATGGCACTGGATGTCTGGAAGGAGGTAAGTGGCGTTGAATCGATGCTAGCGACGTTGTTGGTGCCGAAGTGGCCACTCTTCTGATTGCACGATCCTCGCGATCATTTGTGTTCCTGGGACGTCCTGACCCTCCGCGACGGTACACTCTACCTTCTGTGATCCACTGTTGCCAACACCGAGCAACTACCATATCGCTCCGACCGAGCTGGCGGCCGATACGTCTATTCGACCAACCAGCTTCTCTGAGGGCTATTATACGGCCTATCAAAGTCCGTCAGCTGCTCGTACTGCCGCCGGTTACGTCTTAGAGGCATCCTAAGTCTCAATATCGTCTATCAAAGTCATCAGATTCGTTTGGATAGCCGTACGGCGCTCGTACTCATTGCTTTTAAACTCTCCCAGTTGCGCAACTAATATGCGCATAGCACATAGCCTTGTCTCATTGGCTTCGAAATTTTAATCATTTGCATATCTCTTACCAGACTACATTCTTGCCGAGTTTCGTGATTGTAGCTTGATTTCTTCTGGGTGCATATATTTTTTTGCGACAGAGTGTATATTAAAACGCCGTTAATTTTCTTTATTTCAAATAAGCTAATCAGCCAGAATCGTGGAGGAAGTGAGCGTTCATTTTTCAGAGCGCTATAACTCGCGTCCTATCAGATATTTTTGGCTAAAATCTTTTATACATACTCTTAAGATACATGTAAATAAATGATAAAAACTTAAAGTTCTGTCATTTTATTGGTCGTCAGAAAGAATTTCCTAAAAATGCTTAAGAATCAGGCCGTCACATGGGTGAATCCCCTTAATGCTACTTCAAGTCTTTACCAACTTCAACCATTTTCGCTGGAGAGGAACTGTGGGTCAGTCTCTCAGCAACCCAAGACTAAAAATCTCCAATGGGTGACAGATCTAGAAATCGTGCAGGTCAGGGTAACGATAGAGTACCCTATGAATCGGGGAAGGTCAGAAAACGACGTGCAACATATGGTCTTCCTTTTCTTGTTGGTAGAGAGGGTTTGGTAGGCTTAAAGAGAGAGAGCAATCACTGGATGTCAATTTACCATCGATCCGAACTAGAGACGTGTGCGTCGTGCACCCAATGGCTGCCCAAACCATCACACCTGCTGCAGGGCCACTATGCCGAAATCGAATTCAAGCATGCGACGAGCAATCTCCTCGGATCCACCAAACACGTATACGACCATCAAAATACTGCATGTAGAACAGGGACTCGCCTGAAGAAACATTGTACCACTCATGTATCCAGCTTCGTCATTCGGTGCACCATAGTCTCAGTCTTACTTTATGCTGTATTATCAAAGGAAGCCGAAGTAATGGTCACAGTGCTGACAGTCCAAGCTGCTATAAACGTCGTTGGACTATAGGAGCGAATATTGAGCGTTCTGCAAACACGCCTGTTTCCTTGCTAATGGTTCGTGATGTGGTCGTACGGGTTTGAAGGGCTAACCTCACAATATGTCTGTCCTCTAGATGATTAGTCATGGGAGGGTGTGAAGATCCTGCATTTCCTTTAGTATGACCCTGAGCAACCCATTGACTGCATATTTTCATGATAGTAAAAAGGACGATATCACGGAACGATAATCTACACTGTTGATAGGCAACAATCCAGCCTCTACCAAATACCGACACTCATTGGTTAGCCTTTCTTCTTCTTGTTTGAAGCATAAACAGATATTCTGAAAAAACTCTGAATACAAAGCACTTCCAAAATGAGAAATTCACTACACGACTTTTCTTTTGTGCAGTGGTTCAGATGTCGTTTCTCCTTCCTCCTGCTGCATCATCTAAATACGCTGAAATACTAATCATTTACATATCCCAGCCTCTTCCTTCTATGTGGTTTTGACGTTCGTCGGATCATTCCTTCCTAGATTTGCAATTTTAATGGCCAGCAGTATGGCTTGTTGCTCGTTTATCTTAACGGATTTTTTCTTAATTTCTTTGGAACTAATTACAGAATTTTGTGGAAATTTGGAATATCGACAATTTAGACCATTCTGTATCTAATTCTACAAAAAGTGGATTCCCTAATTGAATCATTTTTTTTTCATAAATTGTTTAACCTCTAGTAAAGACATTATAACTTAGTGGGATTATGTAAACAATCAATTATAAACTATTTAGTTCCTTTTAAGCCATTAACATTGGTACAAAGATATTCAGCTGTTATAAAAAAATTGCAAAAATTATTAAAAGTACCTTTTTTGTTCATGCGACTTTTTTTACTCTTATAACATTTTGTTATTCAATTTAATATTGCATACGTAGAGAAAACATACGCAGTGTTACGAAAAGTTTTTTGATTGTTTGCTTCTCTGTCATAAGGGTTTTGTGGCAGGAAATATGGCTTGTAGCCCAAAGAAGAAGACTAATAATGTGAATGAGTAAAAGTGACAAATTTGGCTGCCAAGTCACCTAATTTGATGTCAAAAAATATAGATGCATTTATTTCGGTGGGTTTGGGTTATTTCACCCCCATCGAATTTTGGTTTGGTGAAATTTGCGAAAGAAGAGGCAGCAATTTTTATCTTACCCAATGTGTCAAAAGAACAAATCCGATTCTAAATAAATCATTCTAGAAGTGCTCATAATAAGGTTCTCAAAAATTCTTGATTAATGCCAGAATTTATTTGTTTGGATATTATCAAGATTATATTATAGGATATTTTTTTAAAAAAAAAGCAAAGAGGCGCTTACCAGGTAAATTTTGGAAAAAATTACACGAATCCTATTTTTTTCTCCAAACAATAATATATATATATATATATATTCCTCGGCATCTATTCAACGGTCAAGTGCATTAAATGCTTTTAAGTATTCTACTAAGCGTTTAGGCTTATAATTTCCGTAAACGTCCAGTTCAATAAAATCACTTCGGACACGGTGAGCGCAAAGAGGTTAAGGCCCCTTGTTAATTAAAAATACATCAGTTCCTCCTCCCTACACTTTATATCTGGTTGACAGTTGAAATAATAGGATTTCCAAACGAGAGCTACTTTAGCTGAAAGTTTTCAGAGCTTCCAAACTATTTATTCGTAATTTGTGAAGGTGTTTTACATGGTTATATCAAATATGTTTCCTTCAATTGAAAAATGTGTCCCTACACAGAAATTAAATTAAAGTATTGCTATACAGAATTTTGCTTTAATTTTGAATAATCCTTTTTTGAAGAAATATGTTAAGTTTTTAATCTAGAAAACAATTTTATGGTGGATTACAAAACTTGAACCAAGTGAGGTTATATTTTTTTAAAAGTTTATTGTTGTGCTTTTTATGTAAAAATTAATTATTTAAATGTATAATTCATTTTACAGCGTTTTTGTTTAAAAAAATTATTTATTTGAGATTAAGAAAATAAATTATTTAAAAAAATTTTAATGAATTAATTTGCTCATTTCTTTTATAAAATCAAAATCAAGTTTCATTACATGAATAAATGAGGTATAAATTAAAATTAATTATTCAAAGCTGTTACATGACCGTCAAGATATGTTTAACGACATTTGATAGGAAAATTTATAACAATGAAAGCAAAAAAGTATAAGTTATTTGAAGAAATGTTGTAATATGTTTGAATAATTTATAAATAATATTTAAATCTTTTTTCAGATAATTAAGCTTTTTTAAGGCTTAAGTAACTCTTTAAGAATTTATGAAATATAAAGAAATTCTATTAACTAGAATTTAAAGTTAAAATTAAAAATAAATCACCAAGTTAAATTGCATAATTTACATTATATATTTTTTAAAAAATGGGGGGTTTTTTGCATACAAAAATTTTAAGTAAAAATAATTATGATTATCTCAAAGCAGCTGCATTTAAAGACTTTTTGGATTTACGACGAAGTTGCGTTTCGATAGAGTCCGATATGAACAGGACGTAAATAAGATTGGTTGTAGATCGAATTTATATTTTTGTATACGTTTTCAATTAAACAGGTTTTATAAAAGCTACATAGAATTTTTAAATCCAATCTGTGCACGCATAGTTAGTTCTTGTAGGAAAAGTGAAAAGTATATAAAGAGTATTCAGTGATGCGTGTATTATTTACTGTCCTACAAAATGTAGTCATCTTTTATCATTCAGTATTATACTGTAGCGGTACCTACATAAGCCAGTAAATCTTCGGCCTGGGGTGATCACATTTGTCTAGTAGTCATGTTACTCAGCTACGAATCCGAGCGTCGCGGGTTGTGTCCTCTTGATTTGCACCACCACATTGATGACCCAAACGTGTTCTGAACGCGCAAACTTCTGATTTGTTATGGTGTCATCTACCCGAAAAAAAAGAATCAAAAGTCGTCAGATCCACTTGACACAGTGGTCAAAGTCGTCAGACTCATTTGACGCAGCAACCAAAGTCGTCAGACTCATTTGATGCAGCAACCAAAGTCGTCAGACTCACTTGACGCAACAGCTTCTATTAACAGCAACAAATCACACGCTACATACGCTCACCATAATAAATATCTTCTTCGTTCATCTATCCACCGACTCGCTGGTGGGGCAGTATTGTAGTGGTATCTACATAAGCCAGCAACAGCCTTCGAAAAAGGGTGGTGACTTTTGTCTCGTGGTCATGTTATTCGGCTACAAATCCGAGCGTCGTGGGTTCTGTCCAACGGATTTGCACCAGCACAATACATTTATTGTGGTCGTAAAATGTAGAGAATTGTATAGTAAAAAAAAGGAACTTTTAAATTGTATTTTAGGATGGATAAAAAATTTTAACAACCGAAATTAGAAGACATAAAAGGATTAGGAGCTGATGAATTCAAGGTATAGTTTGCATACAGGTTCCGCAGTTTTTTTGAAACCTTATGCACCTACGTCAATTGAGTTTTTGAATTGCCAATTCAGGGATTAAACAGAGAAAATCCCATGGAACTTTTTAGTTGTTCTAAATCAAACAAAAATTAGATTCAGAATAAATTTAAAGAGGTTTGGCATAAAATTTCTGAGAAATAAATTCACTGAATTGAATTGTACGACTTTGATATTGTTTATTTAAAAGTAAATTTGAACTTATAGAATTCATAATATTTTGTCTGTTAACCAAAAAAGTGGTATCATCACAAGGCGTTTTCTTTATTGGAAAGTTTCTAAGGAAAGTTTACATGTCTGCCGAAAGAGTATTGTAGTAGGAAAGATCATTTGTACGTCAAAGGATGAATACAGTATCACCCCAAACTTACGTGATAGTTGGGACTGAATAAAAACCGCTTGACTCGAATTCGCTTAAGTCGGGGTATGATTTCCCATATAAATACATATAAGCTATTTTTCGTTGGGGCCGGTGACGAAAGAAAACAATCATTTAGACGAAAAATATATTTAATAAATTCTTAGATAACACAAATACAAAATCGGAAGCCAATCTTATTTTGATACAGAAGGTTTCATAAAAAAAATCTAACAAAGCAGTCTGTCGACTCAAAGAATTATCTTTTTCTCCATCAAAATTTCCTCGTAGCATGCTAACAATTTTTTTATTCCTTGTTTTGTTGAAAAAACACGCTCTTCGTTAGAGTTTGTATTTTCTAAAATTTGTAACTCTTTTTCAATTAAACTGAGTCTTGTCTAATTACCTACTGTTATTCGATCTTCTGATTGAAATGGGTCAACAGACTCAAGTTCTTCAATGTCTTGCTCTTACTCATGCATTTATATGAGTTCATCATTTGTCAGCTTCTGATTGTGGGAATCCAGCAGTTTTTGAACGTAATCGTTCTCCACTTGCCTGGCAAGATTGATGACTTCTTCAATCAAAATGCCAATTTCATCAAGTTCTGTCAATGATTTTGCCTGAGATTTAATGATAAGAAAAGACGAATCGATGAGATTTGCAAATCGCGTGGGTAGTGGGTATTATTGTACACTCAATAATTTTCATTCAGTATTGTGCTATCCGCGAATGGGAGTGACCTTGAGAATAGACTTGGCTACAAATTTAGTCGCCATAAGTCACCAGATTGCCAACTTTGCCAGAAAAACGAATGTCTCATCAAAAATACAAAAGATTCGATGATGATTATTTAAAGGGAAAGCTTAAAGGTTTTTCCCAGCTTGTACATAGAAAATACAGAGAAGTAAAGTTTGAATCCACAACATAACAACTACAGTACGTTCCATTTGCTTTACTTGAAATTGTGATTATGGATTTGAATTTATTGTTTCAGAGTATACGTGCAATTTTTTTAATCTGTACTACCGTAAATTTATTCGTGTGTGTTCATTAATTATTGTTTAAAGAAAATTAATTGTAATTACTTGAGATTTACAGAAATTACGATTGATCTCGAAAGAGCCTGTGTGTTAATTGCGTGGACATTTCCTGTATTTGAAAGACAATCAACTAATAACAATGTACACTGAATATTTTTAAGAAATTCGTGTCCTTTTCCAATTATTTTACTATCCCTGGTTTCCTTTCCACATTTTGGGGTTTCGTTGATATGCTGTTAAGCATATAATCATGTTTTATCTAAGGAATGAATTTTCAATTGTGTATCAAAACTTATATTACTTATGTGTTCAGCAGAACGCTTTTAGTTATTTCTCGAACTTTATTTTGGTTGGTTATAAATAAAAATTTTACACATTAAAAATTTTCAGAATACGGATCTTCTTATGGAAATTTAAATAATGAAATTATTCAACTACTATTTCATATCATGTACTTGTTATTACAATTTTTTATGTATTTCGGTCTGACTTAAAATTAGGAATATAAGTAAAAGGACGAAAAATGAATACAATTATATATTGAGAAACGGTCTTTTTTTCCTTTCTATCATAATGAATATCTTCTTGCTGACATGAAATTATTGTCAAAAAGATGTGTTTCAATCATCGTAAGGTTTACAAACTGATAAACATTTTTAACATTTTTTACATTAGCGTAAGTAGCGTTTATCGAGTTTGGAGAACACATAGCAATAAAATAAAGTGAATGAAAATAGTCATAAGAATAATTACAGCAATCTAAAATAATCAAGCACGAAGATATATATATCTCATAAAACGAAAAAATGCCTTAGAAATAAATAAATTCTACAAATCATGAGGAGAAATTCTGAAAATTAGTGCCTCTTACATGAGACTTGTTTATATATATATATCATGTTTTGGAGAAATTTTTGGATTGATAGGAGAAATTAAACGGGTAGCCGTTTGTTCTATTATATTTTATTTCAATATTCAGAAAAGAAGTCTGCACTCCAAGCCATGACAAAAACGAGAGCTCTTTCAGTGTTGATCAGCAGCGAGTGAGTCCTTGGTACACGTGTCTTCTTTAAGTCCGGCGAAAGTAGTAGTCAAAGTTCCTATGCAGGAGGTGGGTTGAGTTGTCCTGGTAGGAAGTTTATCCCAACTGACATTTGTGGGGCTGGAGATTCATCATATATATATAAACTCTAATTTCTTTATCCTACATTCCAGTAATATAGTCAAATTACAGGTAATGATGGCTAGCCTGTTAAAAACAATGTTTAAGCCTGCAATCTCAGTTCCTAAGATTATGAGTTTGCTATAGTAATAATGAGGTTATCTTATTTTTTATCTGTGTACTGTCTTGCTATACTTCTATTTTTGCTTTGATTCTTTAGAATTATAGCAATTATTACATATTATTATTGATTATATATATACGAATATACAGGGTGTTCCGAAACATAACCCTAAGCAGGCACAAGGTGAAATGTGCGAAAAATAAAAAAAAATAAAAATTCCCTAACACATAGTTACGTGAGGATGGGCACATTTGAAAATGTGAAAAAAGGAAGCTCTCCGTTATATCATTAGCTACTGTGACAGCAAATTTTACAATTTTGCGATGATTTTTTCATCAATGTCTTCTTACATAGCTGTACTATTAATGACAGTCACAAGTCGGACAAAAACATTTACTGTTTTACGTCGTTAATTGCTATGATAATTTTAATTAACATAGCTTGTGTGATTCAGTGTTTGAGAAAATGATGTCACCTAAATTTAATTCTCCTTAATAAGAGAAATATACCACACAACCTCAGGCAACTTTCTCGAAAGAGGACCGATTTTGTAAATATTCCAAAATGGTACAACAGCTGTTCTTTTCTATCAATAACAATCTTAGAGATTTTTTTTTATTTGCAGAATACCTTCATTTTAAAAACTCTTCTCTTAACACCTTCCTTCAATTTCACATTGAATTTTTTACTAACATGTTCTTACATTGCCGTGCTATTAATCACAATCACAAATGGAGCTTACACTTTCGTTGGTTTGGTTAAAATTAACGTTGTTTGAATCTGTTTGAGAAAATGAAATCACCTAACTTTTGGGGGGCGTAAACTTTTTACCTATACCTCACGGAAGACATCTAGCACCTTTCGACCAAGTTTTTGAATTCGACTGAAAAAAATAGTAACATTTAAGGATTGCGGATTATCCTTCAGAGAAATCGGTCAACGTGTTGGACGAAACCAAGTAACTGTGTGATGCGGATCTGTCATCGCTGGATGCAAAAGAAAATGACTGACCGATGGGACTGATAGCATCCTCCTCTTTGCACCACTGTCCGTGATGACAAGTGGATTGTGTGCATTGGAGTGATGGATCGCGCAGCCACATCACGAACCATAGTACAACAGATTTAGTCTGTTACGAATCATTCGTAACAGGCTAACCGTTTGCAGAAGAGTGGAATATCTGCAAGGCGTCCATTGCTTCGTTTAACCTTGACTGAAAACTACAGGTGTTTGCGCCGCCAATGGTGCGATGTACGGTGGACATGGACAACGGAAGGGAACGACATTGTATGTACTGACGAATTCATACCTGAAACATCACGATGGTCGGATTCGAGTTTAGAGACACCGTGTTGAGAGGCTGTTGAACCGTTGCGTTATGCATCGCCACACTGGTCCTGCACCCGGTATCATAATTTGGGGTGGTATTGGATTTCACTGCCGTACCCCTCTAGTACGTATTGGCAGTACACTGAACAGCCAGTGCTACATCTCTGAGGTGTTGGAGCCCGTAGTCTTCCTATATATTCAGTGATTGCCATCAGCCGTATTCTGACAGGATAATGCGGGACCACACATGGGACACAATGTTCAAGAGTTCTTCTTTACCCATCAAATTGAATTGCTTCCTGGGACTACTTGTTTTCCCTATCTATCACCAATCGAAAACGTGTGGTTCATGCTTGCACAACGACTGGCCCGGGATACATCACCTACTGCTACATCAGATAAAATTTGGCAATACGTGGAAGCCGCATGGACTGCTGTACCCCACGGAAACATCCAAAGCCTCTTTGATTCTATGTCGAGGCGTGTGACAGCGGTTATAGCCAATAATGGCGGCTACACTAACTACTCATTCTGTCATCATTCACACGTCGCAAGAGGGTGCAATTTTAATTGTTTGATCATTGTGCAGCATATTATGTGCCAAATAAATTTCGCTGTGATATCTCTGGTCCTTTGTTGCATTTTGTGTGGCCAGCTGTATATATAGGGCCAACCCGCGGCCCGAAGTCTGCATGTAGCCCGCCTTGAATAATTTTAAGGCTTAAGAGATCCATTACAAGTTGACAAAATACGATTATTTTGAGCAATATTTTTGTTTTTAGTGTAGCGTTTTGTAAAAAATAAATTCCATAACTGTTTCTATTTTACCACTTTGCTTTTGTTTTTATATAAACTTAAAAGTGTTGATCTATTTTTACACATACTTATGTTTTACGAGTTACGTCAAGAAGTTGACTTTTTTATGAATGACAAGCAAATACCAGTTCCGTAATTAAGAAATGACGAATGATTATTGAATTTATGCTCATTGATTTATCGATAAAATCAATTTAATATATTATTTCAATGAAAAGAACTTAATAATCAATGAATTTAATCACCTCAAAGCATATCAAAAGGAATTATTGTTACTTGAATCTCGATTGAAATATAATATCGTTCAACGATTTCCATTGATGAAAGAATTAAAAGACTCAAAATGTATCAGTTACATCAAATCCGCAAAAGAAATAAACAAACTGGCATCTACTTTTGGGAACTATTTCACTAATTTAGAGAAATACAAAAAAATATTTGAAATATATTGATCTTTCTTTTTCTGTCAATGTCGAGTTGGCCCAAGAATGTCTACCAAAGGAACTGCAATAAAGAACTAAAGCACATTTTTGAAACTTCAGAATCAAAAACAAACTTTTTATAACACTTATGTCACAGAAGAAAAATTTTCCAATTTGAGAGATCTGGCATAAAATGTTGCGAAAAATTTTTGATCAGCTTATATCTGCGAATCATTTTTTTCGAAAATTAAATTTATCAAACATACATCGCGCTCTAACTTCATTGACAAAAACCTGCAGCCTCAATTATGATACGCATGTACTCGCTTTGAGATCAACTTGCAAAAACTAAGTGAAAGAGTTGAAGAACAAATATAGCACTAATCAAATTAATTAAACGTTATTTGATTATTGCATTGTTATTATTAAACTATCTATATTTTTATACATGTAAATAATGAAAAAACTATTAATAATTCGTTCTATTTTAGATTTTCTCTCCAATAAATGTTTGTAAGGGGTCTAAATCTAATGCAAATATATATGTTTATATGCGACTCGCGGTATTATAATGTGTTTTCGAAGTAGCCCTCAAGTTTATTTGGGTTGGGGCCCCCTCTGAAATGCAACACTTAAAGTTCATAAGATATATGTGTCATTTCTTTTAAATAAAATAATATTTCGATATATGTAGCAGTTAATTTTTTTCCACACTCATCCTTTTTCAATTCCTACTATTATATAGCTCACACTCTCTATAATCTTGGTTGACTTTTCAATCGTTAATAAAATACATTTTAAAGCGCTCAATTGAGCTGAAATTTGATATACATGATTATTTTGGATGACAATACAGTAATTTATTTATAATTAATAAAAATTAATTGATTAAAGCTTAATTTTTAAAGAATTACAAATACAGCCACGTTGGCATCATTTTTGGTGATTTAGCGACCCTTTTGGTGACCTGTGTCAAAACCTTAACTCAAGTTTTAAAGCATTTAGTTGAACTGAAAATTTATATACATGGTTGTTTTAGGTAAAAATACGATAATTTAATTATAATTAATTAAAATTAATTGGCAGAAACTAATTATTTAAAGAATTACAGATACAGCACGATAGTTTCATTTTTAGCGTAATGATAATTAATAAAAGTTAATTACCACTTAATGTTGTGATTCTATCATACGTATATACGTATTTATATTAATTGTAACTATTTAATAAAAAGTAGCTAAAATAAAATTTTTCTTTGTTGATCTAAGTAGGAATTGAATTAAAAAAAAAAATTTATATTACTTGTTATTGTTAAAGTTATCATTTTTATACCCTGCGTATAACGCGCAACCCTAAATTTTGATCTTATTTATTTATTTATTTGTATTTAAAGTTCTCTTTATAAGCCGAATTTTACGGTATATATATATCACTCATAGGCATATTATATGTGAGTATGAGTGATATATACAAATATCATTCAAGCATTTTGTACACATGTATCACTCAAGTATCGTGTGCATATGTGTTTGTATCTTAGTGGGGCGGGTGGTGCAAACACCGTGCCCTTAAAATGTTACAAAAATTAACTCGCAGCTTTTCTTCCACTTGTAATTATACACTTATTTAACATTAAAATATATGTAAGAGAACAATTTTGGGTCATGAAAAAATTGAACTTAATTTATTACATAAACAAGAAATACGTTTTAATAGCAATGCTCTGTAAAAAAGATAGCGAAATGAGAATACGACATTTAATACTGAAGCCTTTGCTACTTAGACTTTCGTTTATAAACGAAGGAATAACACAACAAAATTTCAATCCAAAGAACAAAATAAAAAAACCCACCTGTTGGAAAGTCATTCTGTGAGGAAACAATGGGTAATAAGGTGTTCATTAACACAATCACCATCCAAATCACCATCACCTTTTTCCATGCATGCTCGAGAGGTGCTCTCTTTCGGTCAGCAGGTGTTCAGAACGGTCTCGAGGGACTAAAATGACCAAAAGCGCACGCCACACAAACAGCCGGCGACTGATGTTGTTTACGTTAGGGCCGTCGCCTAGGAAACCAATCAGTTGTCAATTGGCTTTTTCGAGCGATCTGTAATCACTAGTGCGAAAAATAGAGTGATCTTTGGCGACTGCTCTTTTAATGATTCATTCTTTATTTCGGCTTAAGTAAATCTCTGTATACACACATCAGCTAAATGGTTGGTTTAATTTATTGTAATTAATACAACATTCACGAAAAATATATACTGGGTTAAGCTTTAAAAATTTGTAAAAAGGAAGAAATAAGGATAAAGAAGTGCAATTTACAAGAAAGGGCTCACAAGGAAGTCGGAGGATTTTAACAGCAAGAATATTGTTACGTAGATCCGGGTCCGAGGATTTTATGCAAACCAGTTACAAAGAAAAATAACAGTTTTTTAAGAGCGATGCGAATTTATTGTCGAAATTCCAATCGTTAAAATACAGGATTCAGCAGAAATATCCACAGGGTAAATCTCAGAAGGTCTTCCCACCTTCAGCAGCACTCAGACACAATTACTAGTGTCTAAATTACACGTATGTAAAAGATTATGCGCAAGCACAGCCGAGCTAATCGGTAATCACTGTCAAAACAAGTTTAGTAATCGCTGATTGAATCAAGACTGACTCATTTCGGCGAGCATCTCTATTTCTTCTCTCGTAAACTTCGAGAAAAAATCCGCTAGCATCATAGAGAGTGAAATTAGTGTATCTCTCCACAAGTTTCTAGAATAGAGGTTCCCAAACTTTTTTGCCTCATAGAACCTTTGACAGGTTTTTCAGTTTGGGGTAGACCCCCCTACTTAGCTCATATTAAATTTTTGCAAATTCTTCGACTTAAATATGTTTCTGATACCAGGAATAGATCTATTTACTTTAAAAGATTAAAATTTTTAACTGTAGTGAAGTATAATGTTTAAAACTTACAAAAACACAAGTTAATTAATAAAATTAAAATTTACTTAATGCATAAAATAACTGTTGCATAAAACAACTGAGAAACAAACAAATGCTTTTATTGGGAGGGTGAATCTGGGGATGCAATAACAAATTTCAACATTTGGTCAGCAACATCTTAGCCGGTTTAACACTAAATATCTCCTCGGTTAATAGTGTCGAGTTTTTCTTCTCTCTTTTTTGTTTGAGAGATTCGCTAGAGCCCTGAAACTCCTTCTCAATCGCAAACATAATTAATAGATTTCTCTAGATATTACATAATACGGAATGAATAACAGGTATATCATTTTAAAGCCAAAATTGTTGAAATCCGTTCCTAAACTTTACTTTAAAATCTTCACTAGTGCTTAACTCTTGTAATCTGACATTTTTTTCAAAGAAACCATATGAATTAATTGCCTACTGTGTCATTATGATAGTCAAAACATTCTCAAGCCTAGTTTCAAAATCTAAAAAAAGGGCATTTAAATGTTGACGATATCCAAAATTATTATACTCCTTTAGCTCTAGCACACAAGAAAGGCTGAAATGTGGTCTTTGTTTTAACAAAATTTGTGCTGTCGCCTTGTAACTGCAAATTAACCTCATTCAATTTAGTAAATAAATCTGTTAAATATGTATATATAAGTCTGGTTTCCACTTGATTAAATTTCCTTTTAATATTAGTCACGATCTGCTTTATTGAGAACCACTCTCGTAGTCCCCCATTTACATCTCATGGACCCCCAAATTATTTTTTCGCTGACGTGGACCCCTTGCAGGTTGCCATAGACCCCTAGGGGTCTATATAGACCACTTTGGGAATCGCTGTTCTAAATGGATGCTGTAAGTGCAAACTACCCGAACTCGCCAACGTCGCCAAAATGGTCGCCAAAGTCACCAATTTGGTCGCCAAAAATGATGCCAACTTGGCTGTATCGCCAAGTTATTGCATCACCATTCTAACGTAAGGGACGGGCTTGTTGCTTGTGAATATTACAATTTTAAAATAAAATAAATATAACATACAGCAATATAAATGTATTACACATCCAAATACAAATCATTTACACAAAATTCGTTACAATATTTTTAATCGTACTCGCATTAAATCACAGAGGTGCTTTATCTGTAACTAGAGCTTCATACTGAATGGCGCACCACCATATTATGCCGATGCAGTATAAGTGCTTTTCAAACTTTCAATTTGTACGACCCAATTTTCAATCATAATGTTCATCGCCCACCCTTTTACAATAACAATGTATTACATGCAATAATAATGTACTTTGAAGCTGAATCTACAAAACGACCTTAATTATATATAAATCCTATAAATTATCAAAATAGATAGAGAGAAAAATTTGTAAATGTTACTTTTTAGATATTTTGAGTAAGTTATTTTTTAAATAACAGGTTAAGTATCATGTTACTTTCCCTTTCTAATTTTTAAATTGGAAAAAGGATTTTAAGCATTAAAAGAATTTTTAGGGAATCATTTCGCCTTACAGCTTCTCGTGTTGCTCGTGATAAGCCTTGGAGTACACTATGTAAGAAATCCCACGGTGTATTCCAAGTTCTCCTCGTGCTGCTGTGGCTAAATTTAGACTTTTAACCGGACATGACTGCCTTTGTGCTCATCTGTTTCGTTTTAACTTAGTGACTTCACCTATCTGCGTTTTGTGTGACACTGGACAAGACATGACTGTCGCTCATTTGGACGAGTGTTCTGCACTGAATGATCTTAACTGCATTGTAAAAAGGTATTGGAGAGCCCGTTGCCTAATGACCTGATGGTCAATGGCCTGGCATTTGTAAAATCAAATAAAATTTTTAAATTGGAACAGATTACAAAATATTATATTTTTAATTAAAGAAGATACCAAGTGTACAGGTACCTTAATACAGAAAGACTATCAACTGCTACAGAAGAAATCTTCATAGATTTCACGACAAGTGTCGAAATCAAAGGCAATTTAGCATTAAATCGCTTCTTGAATTTTCAGCAGTGGTAGATGATTAATTTTCTACATTGAAAACAAAAGTATTTCGTATACTATAACCATTTCCCCAACTCTAGTACTTATTAAATTTGTACTAAATTTAGAATTTTTTTTATGAGTTAATTATCAAATGCATTGTGCAGTCCTGATATATGTATAAGTATATTATTCGTGTAAAAGAGCATTTTACTTTTTTCATTATGTCAGAATGTATTTTGTTTTGCTTCCTTTCAGTAAATTAATAATTTTTTAAATAATCTTTTCTTGTAGATTTTACGATATACTCGCGCCCCCCACGTAGGATTATCACGCCCTCCAGGGGGGGGGGAGCGAGCCCCACAGTTTGAGAATCGTTGCAGTAAAATAATTCCTATTGACTGTCTTTGATGAGGACAGAAGGAATGATCCTGGTTGCAAGATCGCATGATTGCCTTAGTTGTGTCGGATAGTATTCTAGAGGTATGTGGAAAATTGTTATTGCAAAATAAATAAATGAAGCATACTGTTGGTTCTGTCCATTATGTGTGTTTGGGTTTGTCAGCACCCTCTACCTATAATATTTTTAAATAAAAGTGTTTTTGCCACCGCAAGAAAAATCCGATTTACTTGTGATCCTTTTCTTGCAAAAAAAAACGCACTTCTTTAAAACCATTTCTTCTTTTTTTCCCATGAATTTTTAAGTTTGGACGAACTTTTGGCTCACCCAATATATATATTTGTATGAAACCAGAACTTGTTTCATTTAACTAATCCCTTTACATTTCACAAACAATTTAATTTATTAACCTTGTGCTTTAATGACTGATATAACTAACCTAGGGGTCGTGTTCTTAAGCCTCATGAACAACGGTGTTACGTCGAGTTCCAGATCTCTCTATCTAAACTTATATATAGTATTATAAATTTTGAGAGCAAGTGTTAAAAATTTTTAATAGATTATAATTGAATACAACAACAGGTTATATAAATATGTCAACAAGGTTTCAATGCCCTCCCGTGGTATGCTATAATGCGCTCAAATATAAGTACTAGTTAAGATGTCATTTTTGTGTTTCGGCTAAAGCTCCAAATTATGAGATTCGCAGCCAAGAGCCAACAGTGAATCTCTAGAGTGACTATAATTTGGGCTCACCAACCAGACGCCGATGTTGCCTAGTGGTTATGATCACAAACTTGTGGTTAGCGTGTCACGAGTTCAAGTCTTGCGGTCAATAAGAATCGCCTGGTAGAAGGATCGAGCTCAAGTGAGTGAATATTAACGTCGCACTGTTCAGCTACACTAGGGCTTTTGGCAACGGACCAGGTAATTTTGAACTATGGTCAATTAACGTGGACGACACCTGAACTGGCAACCCAATCTCTTAACTACCGCACTACACCAACGGGAGTACGTTTCAGCGCTCGACAGATTTAACGTGCATCGCTGCCCCACATGGCGGGTCTTTAGTGGTACTGGGCTCGAGCTCATAACATGCCCGCCATGATCCAATACCTTAACTACTGGGTGTCAAGCGTTGGGGTTCTAGCCAATCAAAGACTTCATCTCGCCCGAGATGAGGTCTCTGATTGGCTAGACGCACAACGCTCAGCGCTGACAGCCTTGGTGTGAATTAAACTTCAAAAGCCAAATGCACTGGCTTTTTTCGACACAAAAACCGAAGAGCACGAAAGTGGCTCTTGTTACGCAAAAGGTTAATCAGTGACCGTAGAAGTATAATGCTCATGATTGCGAACACATGGATGGTATTGCATCGTTCGTTAGTTAAAGTGTCTCTGAACAGCCACCGTGTAGAAAGATTGATGTACATAAAGTATATCGATGTGGAAGTAAGAGTAGGATGTCAGCTCAGGTGACCTTGTTGCATGACCCTGGTACAAAATTACGAAGTTCATCACCAGTATCCAACATTTTAATTCCCAGAGTTCCACATTCAGTGACGTCTTAAGACATCTTAGGACCCTGAACACTCATTAAAATACAATGCCCCAGCTGCTATCATTTTAAGTAAACGGTATGTAGCATACGTATGTTGTCAAAGCACAAACACGTACCAAATAAATATGTGTGGTTTTCATTCTCCAAAACCTATGCACAAAACGACTACATCGACTTCCTTCTTTCGATTACATGAGTACTAATTGTCTATGGTGGTAGAACGAGGACTACCCTTGGACGACGGACATGACTAATTAATGCAATCTTGTCTCTGCTGCTTGCTGGTAAATAGTTCGAAATTCCTGTTGTTTTGAAGTATTTGTTCGGAAGTAACATTTTACGTTTAAAATTATTCGGATTATAATCTAATCTCAGCCTTCGGGGGATTAAGGCTGAGTTGAGAACGAAACAAGGTGCCACTCACGAAGCCAAGCCTTCAAAAATCGAACAGCTGGGCCCCTCTCTCAAGACGTTTCTGTTCATATTAATACGCAATCGATCAAACTGAATGAATTAGCTCGATGATTAATAGAGCCGGCGTCTTATTAGCTGGTATAATAGCCTTTGTTGCTCCATATCCCACAGAAAACTGTAACTGTGTTTTTAACAACGTATGTTGTGACGTTACATAGTTTATATTTAATTTTTGTGGATTGATTGATTGAATATTAACGTCGCACTGTTCAGCTACACGAGGGCTTTTGGCGACGGACCACGTAATTTTGAACCATGGTCAAGTGACGTGGACGACACCTGAGCTGGCACCTCCCTCTCCTAACTACCACACCACACCAACGGGAGGACGTTTCAGCTCTCGACAGATTTAACGTGCATCGCTGCCCTACATGGCGGGTCTTTAGTGGTACTGGGCTCGAACCCGTGAAAAAGCAAGCCACAGTCCGATACCTATACCACTCGGCTACCGCGGCCTTAATTTTTGTGGAAGATATCGTATATGTACCAGTCTTGGATTTATTGATACAAAAATATTATAAGAGTAAGAAAAATATATCTAGATGAAGGGAAGTGTACATTAAGGAAATTAATATGGATGGTAATAATGGTGGTAATAGCTTAGCACCTTTTATATACATTTGGGCAATTGGGAACTTTCCTGCGTTATTGTGTCCTTTTCCCCTCATAAGCCCCCTTTTTATTATAGATGACTGCGGGAAATCTCATTGGCGTATAGTAATAGCAGAAAGTGCTCAATACATTCAGTACGTAGTTCAGAGACAAGATGATAATGAACCACAAACTGTTTGTCACTCTTCTGAAATATCACTTCTAGATACTGAAGGCTGCCCACTGATCACAGAAATATTTTATTGTTCATTCAAAAAAGGTGGAACTTGCATAAACCTCACTTTCGCCCTCATCAGTGATGTCTTCGGTTTAAGAAGAGACAAATTCTTGTCCAACGAAACACTCACACTTCGCTTCCGCTGTTTTAGCATACAAAAGAAAACAAATAGGATCAACATGTGCTGCGCTCGAACTCGACTGGACATTCAGCGGAGGTCTTTCCTTTGGACTATTAGAAATTTTAGCTCTCTTAGAGAAGGAGAAAGTGTGTCGAGAGCTTTAAGGATAACAGAAAACAAGTGGCTATATCTGACTTTGCAATTGACTGAAGAGGGAAACGTTAACATGCGCTTTGCTTCAAATGTTGAGGTTCGATTCAACTGCCGCATATCTATTTTTGACATGACAGGAAAGTCTCGCACAATTTTATTTTGTAGAAGCCAAATAGATGATCCGCAACACTTTGACTTGATGGAGAAAGCTTATTTAGAGGCTAATCGTGAATCATTCTTGCCTGTAGGCATATTGACGCTTTGATTCGAGTTTGTTCTTGGAATAGGAATTGCACATGAGGAATCGAAAGTTACAGATTCGCCCCTTAAACACAAATATATTGGTGACATGGATTAATTTTTACTCGCATGTGGAATCTTCGTTGAACAACAAAAGTAACTTCTCTTCTCCTGCTACTGAAAATTGTGATGGAAGCACTGATGATATTGCAACTCACATTTTAATCTGCAACTGTTTCTTATTGTTACATTTAAATACTTCTTAAATTTTTCAGTGCCAATACTTTTTCAAGCTTTTAATAGGATTTGATATATATATAGTCCTTGTTATTCATTTAAAGCAGGGGTCGCCAACCTTTTTGGGAAGACTGCTACTATTTGATAAAAAAGATATTTTGCGTGCCACTTCTAACTTTTCCAAAAGGTAAAAAAAAAGAAAAATTACTTATTGGCTTAGTATGTAATTTTCACGCACAATTAACACATTTTTTATGCGTCTTCGTGCAGTGGAAACTTAAAAATAATGCAATAAAGACAGAAATACTTAAATTCCATTGTTAATACACTTTTTACTGGTTCAATCAGTTGAGCATAAAATAAAAATAACTAACTTAAAACATTTAATTCTAAATAATTAAACCGTCAGTACTGAATGTGGCTTTTGAAATTGTACCCAATCATATTTTTTAGGATCAGCTCTTGAAGATGCTAACAAAATTAAGTTTTCAAGCATATCAGCTAGTTTTGAGATATTTCGTTTTTATGTTTATAATAGAAAATATTTATTCACAAATATACGAATACAAATTTTTGGAGGGGGAGTCTAAAATAACCGCATTTTAATAAAACTGTGAAAGTTTTATTTTTTAAAATTGTTCGATAAGTCTTCACTTGCCACTATTAAAACTCTCCATCGCGCCACTCTGTGACTCGCGTACTGGGGATTGGTCACCTCTGATTTAAAGACAAATTGTTGTTTGATAATTGGAATGTTGTATATTTTACATGAAATATATTCAATTTTTATGTTGACTTTTTAAATAAAAAAAATTTTACTGCTACTATTTAATATTTTTAATCATATGTTTCACTGATGTGGTTTAACATTGCGATGAATCCAAATGGCTTTTCGGATGCATTTTATCGAATGATTTTAATCGTAAAGGCCGGAGTACAAACGCTCTTGTAAGCAATTTTAAAAAAATCGCTTGTTTTATAAGTTTGATTGCAATCCATTCGAAGAATTTTTTCATCTGAAGACTTAAGGAAATCACCTTTTATAATTCCTTTTTGAATTTTCTTTAAATACAATCTCGATTCGTGGTTCCATTTACTTAATTGTATTTTTGATGCATAGTTTTGTCGTGTTTTTATATTATTATTATTCGTCAATATTGACGTACAATAAACCTACAGGGGTAAAATTTATGCTAATTTGATTGCATATGTTTTGTGTAATTTTTAAATAGACTTGTTCATTGATGTTGAAAAATGTATGATTATTTTCCTTCTGCAGTTTTTAAAAAGCTTGGAAAATAGATAAAAACAAAATGTATAAGCTCTGCACTCCTTTTTGATAATTTTTAGTTCATTGAAAATGCTGATTTTGGGGGATTTTCATGCAATTTAGGACACTGTTTTTGTCATTCTAGATGTCTTAGCTGTCTTTTTCAAGTTTCTCGAAAATCTCCATCCTACCCTCTATACTTTACACTCACCATAAACCATTTGTCAGCTCATTTATTAGGCACCTTACTCTGTCAGAGAGAGCTTAAGCACTTCAAATTATTTTTGGAGATTTCTGGAAATATTTTTAAATATGAAAAGTTTTTACAATTTTGCTGAAACTTCAAATTATTTTTCACCGCGCATAAATTTGACTCGTTAATAAAAAATGCTTTCTTCTCCATAATGAATAAAATAAACTCCTCAAGTGTCACCGGCGTATATATCAGTCTCAATCACCCGGGGCGTTGCGTGCCCTGGACGTATATATCCGTTCTTCCAAAACATTGTTTTCTTTGCGCAGCTATCAGTAAAACTGTTCCGAAGACTTTTTGGGATGTAATAAAATGACCTTGACAGTGTTAGCAAAGGATTTACGGTAAAATCCGACATATAACGTGCACCTATACTTTCAAGCTGTAATTTTCAATTTTTAGGTATATTCGCCGTATAACGCGTACGTCCTTTTTTACGACGAATTATGAAATGTATATGCGCAATGCTCTTAAGGCTGTTTTCGGTTAATGTTAAAGAAAAAGACCAGAATCTGAAACATTTTCAGATGTAAAAGAAATGAAAAATTAATGATATTCTGGCTTCACTGTCCTTTAAAGAGCAGTATTTTTTATCATACTTCCCGTTTTTAACAGAGTTCATTCATTTTTTTCTGGTATAAAATGTATTTCGTGTTTTTTCTCCTATATCGTAATGTTAAATGGGCTACGCTTTCACGTATTAAAACGAAAAAGAAAATATTCATGGAATATTTTGAAAATTTTAAAAACACTATTGTTAACAGAGGTATAAGCTAAGATATTGCAAATTTCCATGGAAATTGAGGCATTTTTCTGATTGAAACTGTGCTTCGCGTTTAGTTCACGCTCTCGTACTTTTACCGAAGACAGCCTTAAGTTTTGAAATAATTCATTCGAGATATTATTCCAAACTTTAGAAAAAAATAATAAGCTTCTAGAATTACTGCCCTTTAAGTTCATAAGGTATGACATTTCTTTTAAAGAAATAGTATTTCGACGTATGTAGAAGTCTACTTTTTTCTATGCTCATTTTTTTAAAGCCCTCCTTTCTATAGCCGTCGTATTACGCGCACCCTTAAATTTCGCTCCTATCTTTTGTGTTAAAAGTGCACGTTATACGCCAGATTTTACAGTACGTGCCAATGTGAAATACAGTGGCACTGCGGAGCCAATCGCGTAACTTTTAATCGGCAGTTAAGAAATGAGATTTTAAAAAAAAGATTTAATACCTTGTCATTGCGGCTGAAAGATTTTGAGCATGTTAAACGCAATTTTAGCAAAACTTTCCTCTCCTCCTGAATGGGCAAATGAAAATATTTAGACTTCTTATTCACTTTATTATTATGGCTGCAGTTACCTTGTTGTTATGGTTATGAACTTGAATCCTACTAGGGCAGCGGCAGCCCAGTGGTCAAGGTATCGACTCATAGCAGGCATGTCAGGAGTTCGAGCCCAGTTCCCCCAAAGACCCGCCGTGTAGGGCAGCGATGCACGTTAAATCTGTCGAGAGCTGAAACGTCCTCCCGTTGGTGTGGTAGTTAGGAGAGGGGGGTGCCAGCTCAGGTGTCATCCACATCACTTGATCATGGTTCAAAATGACGAGGTCCATCGCCAAAAGCCCTCGTGTAGCTGAACAGTGCGACGTTAATATTCACTCTCACTCGCATCCTGGTTCCCCAGAAGAGCCGTCGTTTAGAGGAAGCCGATGCACATGAAATCTGTCAAGGCTCAATGTTCCCCCATTGGTGTGGTAGATAGGAGAGGGGAATGACATATGTGGTCCTCGTCACTTGATTAAGATTCAAAATGGTGAATTTCGTCGCCAATATCCCTCGTGCACCTTTTGACCCCTTAACTGTGACATACATTTTAGAAGAATGGGAAAAAAAAGTTTTATTGTTTACAGTTTTTTATATTATAATAAAAGTTAGAAATTTTTTTTTATTACAAAAATAAAATTTCAAATGCAACAACTATTATATTTATTTTTAATATTTTTACATATGCATCAAAAAGTCATGAGCTACACACACATCGTATTCAATTAGAGCAAATTAAATAAAATTTTGAAACTAAATATAATGTAACTAGTATAATATAAAAACACAACACAATCTGATTTTCAATAAATACATTTTACAAATACTTTATAGTTTACTCAGGAGGGCTACCTTAGCCCAGTGGTCAAGGTATCGGATCATGTCAGGCATGTCATGAGTTCAACCCCAGTACCACTAAAGACCCGCCGTGTAGGGGAGCGATGCACTTTACATCTGTCGAGAGCTGAAAAGTCCTCCCGTTGGTGTGGTAGTTAAGAGAGAGGGGTGCCAGCTCAGGTGACATCCACGTCACTTGACCATGGTTCAAAATTACGTTGTCCAATGCCAAAAGTCTTCGTGTAGCTGAACAGTTCGACGTTAATATTCACTTACTCATAGTATACTCAGTGGCGTAACGGAGAATATTTTGCCCCTTCTGCAGGTTTTGAGCCCCCAAGTAGGATTTTACACAGGGTAGGTACTTGGCGGCAGTCAGGCTAAACCCTTCACCCTTCACAATGCGGAGGTTACCGGGGTATACGTTACGCCACTGAATATGGTATGTCGCCAAACAGTGTAATACAAGCCCATATCACACACAGTCTTTGCAATTAACTCGTATCTCACGTCTAATCACGTCTTGCGACTAATGCCATCTATTCGGAAAATAGTGAATTAAATATCATAAGGTAGAAACGCACTCACTCTGGCGTTTTCCACAAAATAGAAACATTCATTTTTCTCCGGCCCTAAGTCAGGTCAGGCATCACAAATAGTGTACTTAGTAATTACCTGAATTGTATTCGGGCGACATTGGTAAGGGGTTAACCAGACACTTAACACGCACGGTATGCGCTTTTTACGTCACGAGATCCGAACATGAAAATGGCTCGTGGTACACAAACGATTAATCAGTGACCGTAGGAGTTAAAGACTATTTTCGCCATATGTACGAGAGCGTGAATTTGACGCGGAACACATTTTAGGACAGAATAAATGCCTCAATTTTTATAAAAATGTGTGACATTGTAACTCACGCATTCATTTGTTTATAATATAGTGTTTTTAAAATTTCAAAATTTATAATAAATTAGTTTTTCCTTTTAACATGTGAAGAAATAGCTCATTTAACATTGCGGTATAGGAAAAAAATTCAAAACACATTTTATAAAAGAAAAAAATGTGTCAACTCGGATAAAAATGAATAGTATGATAAAATGAATGATTCTCTACAGGTTAGTGTAGCCAGAATATAATATTAATATTTGAGTACTTTTATAACTGAAAAAATATTCTAAATTCGGCCCCTATTCTTTAACATTAGCCGAAGATTGCCTCAATGATCATGATTTCGAACTCGTGGATGGTATTGCTTCGTTCATTAGTTCAAGTGTTTCTATACAGCCACCGTATCAAAAGATTGATGTACATAAAATCTACCAATGTGGAAGTAAGAGTAGGATGTCAGCTCAGGTGACCTTCTTACTTGACCCTGGTACAAAATTACGAAGTTCATCACCAGTAGCCCCAACGTTTTAATTCATAGAGTGCCACATTCAGTGATGTCTTAAGACTTCTTGGGGCCTTGGATCCTTAGGAAAAAACAAAGCCCCACCTGCTACCTTTAAAACAGACAATATGTAGCGTACGTACGCTGTCAAAGTACAAACATTAACACGTACCAAATAAATATGTGTGGTTTTCTTTCTCAAAAACCTAGGCACAAACCCACTACCACTTTTCGACTAAATGAGTACTGATGTTCTACTGTGATAGGCCTAGGCCTACACTTGGATGACACACATGACTAAGGCTGCATTCACACCAAGGCTGTCAGCATCGAACGTTGAGCGTCTAGCCAATCAGAGACTTCATCTCGCCCGAGACGAATTCTTTGATTGGCTAGACGCTCAAAGCTCGACGTTGACAGCCTTGGTGTGAATGCAGCTTAAGTAATGCAGTATTGTCACTGTGCTAGTTTGCATATAGTTCGAAACTCCTATTATAGAAGATATGTCCAGAAATAAGATTTGACGATTAAAATTCGAAGCATGATCTAATCATAGCCATCGGGAGGATTGAGAAGAAGTCAAGAGCAAAACGAGGTACTGCCTCCGAAGCCGAAACTTTGGACCTGGAGCAACTAAATCTTGCCTTAAAACGTTCCTGACCACATTAAAAAGAAATCAATCAAGATGAATGAATTAGCTCGATCATCAATAGATCCAACGTGTTATTAACTGGGATAATAGCCTGTGTTGCTCCATATCACACAAGAAACTGTAATTGTTACTGTGTTATTAACAACGTAAGCATTGACGTTACACAACACAAAATCAAAAGTGAAAAAATATGGAAAAAGAACAAGAGACATAAATTTTTTTATATTTCTCATCTTCAAAAATGGAACAGACAGGCAGCAAAAAATAGAAATACAGAAGTTTTAATCAATAAGTTGCGAGCTAAAAAATTACCATTAAATAATATATATTTCCTTTTTAAAGTAACAGATTCTCCTTTGTGTGCAGATTGTAAAGTACCAGAAACTAGTGAACATTTTATATTAAACTATCAAATACAAATCACAGCGTGAAATTTTGAAAAAATTTTATCTCCAACCACGGAGAATGGTCTTATTCCTCAATAGCGAAATGTAAAACAATAGAGCATGTTCAAAAAGTTGAAAAATTTCTGACATCATCCAATAGATTCTAAAATTCCAGTTACTCTATACTCTACTTTCATCAATCTCAGTTGAAGCACAACGCGATAATTCAAATTACTAATAGACTGCAATCACGAACTGTGTGTTATAACTTGGATTAGAAACTGATCAAAATTTTATCGGAGCATTATTTTATTGGCGCTAGCCAAGTCTCCAATTTTTCAGTGTTTTCACTGAACTGAACTGAAATTGACGTTACATGGTTTAGCATAAGGCGTTCGCCAAGTCTCCAGATTTACAGTGTTATTACTGTACAGAACTGAACTGAACTACATGGTTTATATTTTATTCTTCTGGAAAATCTCGTATATGTGAAGAGGATAGTCATCTATCCAGTCTCCTGTGAAGTTTAACTTACATATATGTGCATCAGTCTTGGATTTATTGATACAAAAATGTTATAAGGGTAAGAAAAATATATCTTGATGAAGGGAAGAATATATTAAAGAAATCAATATGGCTGACAATTATGATGGTAATAACTTAGCACCTTTTACGTACATTTGGGCGATTGAGAACTGTCCTGCGTTCTTGTCTCCTTTTCCCATCCTAAGCCCCCTTTTCATCATAGATGGCTACAGGAAATCTCATTGGCGTTTAGGAATAGCAGAAAGTGATTGCTACGTTCAGTGCATTGTTAAGAGACAAGATGATGATGATGGACCAGAGACTGATCATCATTCGGCTGAAATATCATTGCTAGATACTGAAGGTTTCCCCTTGATCACAGAAACAATTGAATGGTCATTTCAAAAAGGTGACACTTATAAAATACTCAATTTCGCTCTCCTCAAAGATGTCTTTGATATAAGAAAACATGAATTCTTGTCCAACGAAACACTTACATTTCGCTTTCGCTCTTTTAGCATACATGGGGAAATAATTAGGATCAACATGTGCTGCGCTCGAACTAGACTAGACATTCAGCGGAGGTCTTTCCTTTGGACTATTAGAAATTTTAGCTCTCTTAGAGAAGGAGAAAGTGTGTCGAGAGCTTTAAGGATAACGGAAAACAAGTGGCTATATCTGACTTTACAATTGACTGAAGAGGGCAACGTTAACATGCGCTTTGCTTCAAATGTTGATGTTCGATTCAACTGCCGAATATTTATTTTTGACATGACAGGAAAGTCTCACACAATTGTATTTCGTAGAAGCCAAATAGATGATCCGCTACATTTTAATTTGATTGCGAAAGCTTATTTAGAGGCTAATCGTGAATTACTGTTGCCTGTCGGCATATTGACGCTTAGATTCGAGTTTGTTCTTGGAATAGGAATTGCACATGAAGAAATCGAAAGTTACAGATTCGCCCCTTAAACACAAATACATTGGTGACATGGATTGATTTTTACTCGCATGTGGAATCTTCGTTGAACAACAGGTAATTACTCTTCTACTCCTGAAAACTGTGATGGAAACACTCATGACTATCACAACTCTCATTTTAATATACAACTGTTTACCGATACATTTAATTATTAGAAATTTTTCAAAGCAAATACATTTTAAAGAGTTGTCAATAGGATCAGATAATTTCTGTTATTTATTTATTTAAAGATAAATTGGTTTTTTAATTACTGGAGTGTTGTATATTTTACATGAAATATATTTTCAATTTTATGTCGACTTTTTAAATAAAAAAATTTTTTACTGTTACTGTTTAATTTTTTAATCGCATGTTTCACTGGAGTGGTTTAACATTGCGATGAGTCCAAATTGCTTATCGGATGTTTTTTATGGAATGACTTTAAGTTAAAACCCGGAGTACAAACGCACTTGTAAGCAATTTAAAAAAAACGCTTGTTTTATAGTTTGATTGTGCAATCCATTCGAAGAATTTTTTAATCTTTAGACTTGATAAGAGGTAAAACACCATTTACAATTGTATTTTAAGAAAATTGAAAGCAATCTAGATTCGTGGCTCCATTTATTTTTAAATTGTATTTTGGATGCATGGTCTTGTCTCTTTTTTTATATACACCAATCTTGATATAAAACTACAGTAGCAAAATTTATGCTAATTTGAAGGCGTATGCTTTGGTTAAATTTTTACATAAACTTGTTAACTGCTGTCGAAAAATGTGTGGTTATGTTAACTTTCCTTCTGCAGTTTTTAAAGATTGGAAATTTGTGTACAATGACAAACTGATAAAAACAAAAATGTAGACTCTGCACTCATTTGTGGCAAGCTTCAGTTAATGCTTATTCTGGTGAACTTTTTCTTGCTATTTATGATATTGATTGTTTTTATAGTAATTCTAGATGTTTTAGCTGTCTATTTCAAGTTTCTCAAAAGTCATCACCCTACCCTCTATACTTTACTTCCACCACAAACCATTCGTCAGCTCATTTATTATGCACCTTACTGTCAGAGAGAGCTTAAATACTTTAATTTTTTTTTGGAGATTTCTGAAGATAGTTTTAAATATGAAGAGTTTTTACAATTTTTTGCTGAAACTTCGAAATTCAAATTATTTTTCTCCACGCATAAATTTTAACTCATTAATAAAAATGTCCTCTTCTCCATAATGGATGAAATTAACCCCTCAAGTGTCACCGGCGTATATATCCGTCGCGCTCAACTGGTGCGTTGCGTACCCTGAACTATACATCAGTCCTTCGGAAATACGATTCTTTTATTTGCACAACTATTAGTAAAACTGTTCCGAAGACTTTTTCAAATGTAATAAAATGACCTTGACAGTGTTTGCAAAGGATTTACTTTTTTCTGAGAAAATTTGAAATTTGTCGCTTTTCTTTACCCAAAATGCACAGCATACGAGCTCCTATGTTGGAAAAAAGTGGCAATGGTGAGCAAATCTCAACTTTTAATCAGCAGTTTAGAAATGAGACACAAATGATTTTTAATGCCTTATCACTGGGGCTAAAAGATTTTGTGCATGAAAAAGCAATATTAATTTTATAGCAAAATTGTCTCTTCTCTCAAATGGGTAAAGGAAAATATTTAAACTTATCCACTTTATTATTATAACTACAGTAATCTTGTGGTTATGGCTGTCCTTCTCACACAAACTTTCAATATTTCCGACCCAAAATTTAGTCATATTCATCGCCCCCTTCCACACAATAAGAATGTAATAATCAATTATATACTTTGACGCTAAAGCTACAATACGCCTTTAATCTCTGAAGTGCGTCCAGCGAAAAAAACATCTCGTTAAGCCAGTACTTTAATTGCCCCGGACGTATGAAACGTCTCTCGAAATATCTTTTCTATGCACTGCCATCCATAAAACTTCCGAAAGCGTTGGAAGGCAATAAAATCTCCTTATTGGGGTTGGCGAAGGATTTACTTATTTATTCCTTTACTTCCTCCCCCCACATACACGCGCGCCTACGTAGAGAACGGTGGCATTGGGGGCGAATCGCGTAACTTTTAATTGGCATTTAAATTAATTTAATTGGCACTTTACATTGCATTTATTGTAAAACACTCAAATTATCAAAATAAGTATTAAATTTTGTACATTTATACATGACAAACCCATTTGGGGTCACTGGTAATTATTAAACTTGCTCTTAACTTAGATTAGTTAAACTAATTATGAAATACATTGAGCAGTACTGATATATTTATAAGTGTATTAGTGTAAATGCGTATTTTATTTTTTTAATTTGTCAATGTATTTTGTTTGCTTACTTTCAGTAAATTATTAATTTTTCAAAAAATTTTTGTTTTCGACTTTTTCATATGCTGCCTTAAGGGGGCGTGCCCCACAATTTGAGAAACACTGAGTTATGGTCATGAACTCAAACCCTGGTTTCCGTGAAGAGCCGCCGTGTAGGGGAAGCCGATACACATCAAATCTGTCTAGGCTCAATGTTCCCTCATTGGTGTGGTGTGGTAGATAGGAGAGAGGGATGCCAGGTGTCGTCCTCGTCACTTGATCAATGTTCAAAATGGCGAGGTTCGTCGGGAATAGCCCTCGTGCACCTTTTAACCCCTTAACTGTGACATATATTTGAGAAAAATGGACCAGAAATGAGTGGAAAATGTTGTTGACTGTTTAGTTTAGCTTTGTCTTTTTATATTATGAAAGATAGAAAATGTTCCTTAGTTACAAAAATAAAATTTTAAATGCAATAATTACCATATTTATATACATTTAATATATATTTTTACATATACATCAAAACGTAACAGGTTACACACACATCTTAATCAATTACAGCAAATTAAACAAAATTTTAAAGCTAAACATAATATAACTAATATAATATAAACACACAACGCACACACAATCTTTGATTTTCCATACATACATTTAAGATAACTGGGCCGTCTGCGAGAAGAAAAAATGAACTTTTTTTACACCCAATTTAAATGGTACTCACTTAAATTAAAAGTAACGGAAGTAAAATTTTTAAGTTGAATTATCTGTACATTTATGCCCCTGTTAATGTAAAAAAATTCCATTTTAAATTACAATTAAATCTGTGTGAGCAATAAACACTCAACAGCTATTTTTTTTTCGAGACATGTCCTTACCTTTAGCTACACTTTGCATAAAACCCACTGCATATATAGCTAAAATATTTCCCAGAGTTTTTGCAAACATAACAATCTATAAAACGAATGAAACGAAATTTTAAAAAATAAATTTATAAAAATTAAAAAAAACTTTTTTAAATTTAGTGATTCAAATATCCTTTAAATTTTACGCAGATATTATGCTGCATATAAAATTTGTGGATTTTATAATATGCAAAATATCAGCAATATAAGTAAAGTAGATTTTAAAAAAAGTGTACCGGGATGAGAGAGAGAGAGAAACACAAAAAAATGTATTTTGAGAAAATCGCAAATAAAGATATTTTCATCTATGATTTGTAAAATATTTTTTAATGTAATATAAAGTCATGCAAAATAATCCAATTAATTATTGTATCATTTCTCAGTTTTTAAATTGTAAGTTTAAAATTCTAGATTATTTAGAAGTCTTTTTAATTACTCTTTCTCTATTTCATCAACACGTGCTGTCAATGATTCACGCCTTCTTCCGTTTAAAATACCAAAAATTTATATCTATAAGTTTTAGTATTTTTACTTCACTTTGAACATCATCATTAAAGGATGTTACAGAATTCCTTATACATGTTTTTATTGTTATAAAAATACACAAAGAAAATGTCTTTCATTAATTTAAAAAGTTAATTTGATGTCTTATTTAAATGGAACTCTGTTTTTAAAAAATTATAACATAAGAATCTATTCTAACTCAAACATATGTGAATATTTATTTTAATGTTAAACTTAATAGTTATAAACATAGAGATATTCATGAGTATTCAAATGTTAACAATAAGAAGTTAGGAAAAACGAAATATCTGCTTTACAAGCTGTGCAATTAATTTAGAATAATCCTGAATATCCACTTTGTACTAAATACACTTCATTTATAATTTACGAACTACACTGAGTATTTATTAACGTAAAACTAAACATAATTAACATTTCAAAAACCAAAAAAAAATTTTAATTTTGTAACTAACAATTTAAATTTTCCGTAATTTTTGCAGAAAAAATGTAGAATTTTCAATAAATTTGAACATATGATACAGAAAAATTACATTCTTTGAATAGAAAAATTAGTTTTTTACAATACATATTACACTGGCCTCAAAAAGTTAAGGTACAACATGTTTTTCGAAGCTCACCATAAAAAATGGCAGTAACAATAAAATGCATAGTTTACATGAATGATAATAACGAACTTTAAAAACATTAATGCAAAAACGATTGCTACAACTTTTATTTTATAGAAAAGAACGTATATTTATGAGAGAGAGAAAAATATGCAAATATCAAGCTTTCGTACTTTTGTGTGTAAGTTGTGTTGATTTTCAACAGTTGTTGGCAGTTTCGGTGACAATAGTCAATAGAGTTTAGAAAATGTCTCAGACGTCGTTTACCCAATTCGTTAAGGTGGCGGGCAGTTGGATGGATGGAAATGGGATTGTCGCAGGCTGATGTTGCTAGACGTCTTAATGTGTCTCGTAGTGTTGTTCAGCGACTTTGGGATCAATACCAATCCGAAGATTCTGTGTCCAGAAGACCTGTTCCAGGCCGACCACGAGCTACAACACCTGCAGAAGACCGTTTTCTAGCTCTTTCGGCACGAAGGAGAAGAACCACTACTGTGCCGCAGCTCGTTGCAGACCACTTTCAAGCATCAGGAAGAAGAATCTCCGCTACTACGGTGCGAAATCGTCTTCACAATGCAGGTCTGTATGCAAGAAGACCAGTTGTGTGCGTTCCCCTCAACGGACGACAGCGAAGGAACCGCTTATGCTGGGCAAGAGAACATGTTTCTTGGACGCAGCAACAATGGGCTTCTGTGCTGTTCACAGACGAGTCCAGATTTACAATGGAGAGTGATTCAGGGCGTCTACTGATCTGGAGGGAACAGCGCACTAGATACCATCAATCCAACACTGTTGAAAGACACAGTTATAGAGGTGGTGGAATCCTGGTTTGGGCAGGGATCTCGCTCGGTGGCCACACTGACCTGCATGTGTTCCATGGAGGAACCGTAACTGGTCTTAGATATCGGGATGAGATCCTTGATCCATATGTCCGCCCATATGATGCTGCTTTTGGTAACGACTTCATTCTGATGGATGATAATGCACGACCTCACCGAGCTGGGATTGTTGAGGAGTATCTGGAGGATCACGGTTTGGAACGAATGGAATGGCCAGCTAGATCTCCAGACCTGAATCCGATAGAACATCTTTGGGACTATCTTGGCAGAGAGGTTGCTGCTTTAAATCCTCCTCCAAGGTCGTTACATGAGCTGAAACAAGGCTTACTCTGTGTCTGGTCTTCGCTTCCTATTCCGGTGTCCGACAACTTAATAAACAGCATGGGAAATCGATGCCGCCAATGCATTCAAGTTAGGGTGGACACATTCCTTATTAGAACCCATTTTTGTATTGTTTTTATGCCATTTTACCACATAACACTGTGATGTGCTGTTTTCTCCAAGAATGGACTTTTCCGCAGAGATTGCTTTTTTTGTTATAAATCGTTTTTGCAATACACTTATACAAATTTCTATGACGCATTCAATAAAAACTATTTAATGCACATATCCTCCAAATTTTTGTTTCTACATTCATTCATTTGCAAATTAGACACAAAAACCCGGTTGTACCTTAACTTTTTGAGGCCAGTGTATATACAAAATGGATTTTGAAGAAAGTGTATCTGAATCATACTTACATCACAATTGTTTACAATTTTAAAATTCAATTTTCTAGCGTTCTATTTATCGCATTTTCATAAATAATGCATCTATGGATGCAGAAAAGTGCCCTCTATTTTTAAAAGTGAAATAAAAAAAATGCAAAATTTAAAGCAGTTTTACGTCCCAGTTATCTTAACAAATCTTTTATAATATAGTCAGTGACGTAACGGTTAACAACTTCTGCAAAGTCAGGTTTTTAGCCCCTAAGATGGATTTTACAAAGGCTTGGCGGCAGTCAGGCTTTGAGACCCCCTTGCGGGGGTGTACGTTACGCCACTGAGTATGGTATGTCCTATGACACGGCACTACATGCAAGCCCATATCGCACTCTTTGCAATTAACTCGTGTCTTACATCTTACCCTCTTCCATTTTTCATCGGTTTTACGACTGCATATAAAACACTGTCTGGTTGAAGTAGATTTTTTCCCCCGTTGGTGGAATGTGTTCTGGAAAGGGTCGACCTAGTAGGTGCAGCAAGCTTACACTAGGAGCCCTGTTCCTGGTAGCTGAACATGTAGCTTATTTTGTTCGACGATTGCTATTCTGTAGTTCATATTATTTTTAGCACCTCCTGCTGAATTATACATAATTGAGGAATTATATAGTGCCTGGTCTGGGAGATGGAAAAATATTTTTCTATTCCTACTATTAGCTCACACTCTTTATTTATTTATTTGTTTGTTTATTTAACTAGGTTGAATTTTCAATCGTTAACAAAATACATTTTAAAGCGCTCAATTGAGCTGAAATTTTTTATACATGATTATTTTGGATGACAATACAATAATTAATTACCTTTAAGGTTCACTCCTAGGAGAGCCCACACCCTTGGAGCGAATTACTTTGGTTGGCGATAATTGCGCCATCTTGGTAACCCTACTTTTAAACACTACATATGGCAATCCTAACTATTTCTAGCATTTTCGTATTTTGTGGGCGCGCTTTTCGAATTTCATTTTGTTTTGTGCTCCGGTCTGGCTGCGTGTGTGAGGGAATATACTTTAGAATTTTTTACTTTGTTGAATGCGAAAGGTAAGAAAGAATTGGTTTCATGGTGTATGAAGGAAGGATTGATTGCTTCGAGTTATGAATGTCCTAAATGTAATGATCGACATGATGTAACAGGGTCGGCAATAAAACGCTTTCTTCGAAATCGTACCAGCCACGCTGAATGTATGTTCGACCATTACCTCGCAGAATAAATATGGCGGCGTGCACACGATTATTCGCTTAGCGATGAGACCTTTAAGGCTTTTTTAAATTCTGTTGTTACGCTGTACCATCCACTTGGAAAAGATCAGCAGTAAGATAGTGTTTTTATATTTTTTATCTTAAATGTTTAATTTATGTACTGTTTACATATATTTTCATTACGCATCCACCTTATCCCGCTATATTCCCTTGCCACCATTGTCGGGTTCACTTGGCGCCATCTTGTTCTGGCTTGGCGCTTTTTTCGGTTTGTCGCCAAGGGTGGGGGCTCTCCTAGGATTTTACCAAATTTAATTGATTAAAACTAATTATTTAAAGAATTACAAATACAGCCCCATTGGGATCATTTTTGGCGACTTAGCGACCACTTTGGCGACTTATGTCAAAACTCGAAAAGGTTTTTTTCTCACTTTTTAAAGCATTCAGTTGAACTGAAATTTTATACAAACGATTGTTTGGGATGACAATACGATACTTTAATGAAAATTAATACAAAATTAATTACCACTTAATGTTGTAAGTCTGTCCTATGTATATGCTTAGTTATATTAATTGTAACTATTTAATAAAAAGTGGCTAAAATAAAAAAAAATTTTCTTTCTTGTTCTAAGTAGGAATTGACTTTAAAAAAAAAATTATGTTACTTGTTTGGTAATAATTTTACCTCGTTTTTTTTTTCAAATGGGTAGTCTGTAAGATGCTGCCCAACTTTATCAACACATCCCATAGTTTTATTGTAGTCATGAACCACTTTTGGTTTCACAATTTTTTTTTTATTTTTCTTATCTTCAAACAATAATTTCTGCAGTATGGACTGAAGAAATCATACAAACATCATTTTTATCATGCCATTTTATAGTAGTAACTTTTCCACGTTAAAAAACGAGAACGTCACCATCTATTAGGAAAATAATGAATTAAGTATCCTAAAATAGAAACAAACTCAGCTCGAGCTTCACAAAATAGAAACGTTAACTTTTCTCCTGCCAAAAGTCAGTTTGGGCATCGCAAATACTGTACGTAGTAGTTGCCCAAATTGTATTCGGGCGACACTGACAAGAGGTTAACCAAGCACTTCACGCGCCAGGTATGTAATACCCACTGCCTAACATTTTTTCAAGACTCCATCTAAACCGTTTTTGGAAAATGAATAATTTCTCGTGTAGCTGACTTAAGGTATCCGACTACTTGCGGCAACTTTTTTTTCAAAAAAAATGGAGTTATGGAGATTCTTTTGTGGTTTCTAGATTTATTTAGTACACCTCAAGAAAATAAGGCTAAATTTAAGAAACAAAAAATAAGTTATTACTACTAAAATGGGAAAAAAATAGGTAAAAATTGGCAAAAAATTACGTAAACGGGGCCCCTCTGTACAAATAGTAAATTAACAAATTTTCAATTTTGATGTATTACTTTGTTATTCATGTGGCATGCAGCCAAAAGCAAAACACAGTCTTCGCGCGCAGGCGCAGCTAATGAGAACTGAAACTGTGGAAACTTTTGAACTAGTGAAAGTGAAACAAAAACTTTTGGACATTAGAGCAGAATTAGAGAGAGAAAAGGAGAACGCGAGAGGTGCGCGAGCAGGCGTTACCTTCTGAATATCATCGTCAAACTTATCTGTAAAAACTTATCTACCTTTTAATTAATTTTTGTTTAATGTTAAAATAAAATAGAAGATAGACCAACGTCTTGGACCCCTTGTTGTCTCCCACAAATTATGGGGCTCGGCCGCGATGGATAAAATTTCGATTTTGAACCAAAGTCTGGACAATGAACAACAGCGTCCGTGAAGGAGACGCTCCGCCATTTTTCGGAAACTTCGTTCCGCCTGTGTAGAGGTCGGAACAAATAACAAAATAACCTGTGTAGAGGTGTATTTTTCAACGAACCCTCAAAATCCCGCCTGTGTAGAGGTTGGAACTAACTCAGTGTGAATAATCCGCCTGTGTAGAGGCCGGAACTACAATTTCAACTATATTACCTGCGAAGAGGTGACATCAGTGGAATCAACGTTTTTATTGGATACATCGCACGTGCGAGCAACAAGGGAGCCAGAGAAAAAAAAAAAAAGGTAGGATCTTTCTAAATTTTTATAAAATGTATAAAAACGCTCTTAAAGAGGATCTCATAAGAGTTGTTGAGAATCTAGACGGTACTGCGGAGAGTACTGACACTATAGTTAAACTAAAGACTAAAATTGAGAACAGTAGTACATTTGAAAGTGATCCAGATTTCGTTAAAACTTTAATTCAAAACTGTATAGATGAGAGAGTATCGCGAAACGAAAGAGAGGTAACTTCAGAACAAAAAATTGAGCTCGCGAAACTTCAGTTGGCAAAATTAGAAAAAGAAATCGAACTTCAAACGGCTAAAAATAAAGCATTAAGTTTAAATCCTGCAGCTAAAGTCGAAGATAAACAGTTCGAAACTAACATAGAAAATATAATAAAAAGTATAAAAACTTTATCTCTTCCTGTTCCCACCAGATCTGAAAATTTTAATCTGTTCTTCCAATCATTAGAACGCGCATTTTTAACCAAGAAAATAAATGACGAATATAAATCTGAAATTTTAATAAATCTTCTGGGCGAAAGAGCTCATAACGTCTTACTATATATTAAAGAAGAGGAATTAAATGACTATGAAAAACTAAAATCTATAGTACTCAGAGAATTCCAATTAACCCCTCGCGAGTGTTTAAACTCATTTAAAAATGCTGTAAAATCATCAGGCGAGACATACATCCAATTTGCTGCAAGATTGACGGCAAACTTCCAATATTATTGTTCGTTAAGAAAAGTTAATTCCTTTGAATCTCTATGTGATCTTATAATTTCTGATAAATTATATGAAACTTTAAATAAGGAAACTGCAACTCATATTGGCATTCGAGAAGCAGAAGATTGGTTTAGGCCTATTGATTTAGCTAAAGAGTGTGATATTTATATTTCATCTAGAAGCGGATCACATAAAGAAATTCCTACTACTTATGGATATACCCAAGACCCCTTTAAAAATAGATCACAAAACTTTAAACCAAAGATTAAAGAGAACTATCCCCAATATCTTGAAAGAGAAAATAAAAATTGCTATATATGCGGTGATTCATCTCATTACGCAAGAGACTGTAAGAAGCGTTTTAAATCTAAAGAGTCTAACAGCCACATCCGTAATAAAATAAACGTGAATACTTTGAAAGTCGAGAGCGAAAAACAAAATAGCGGTGAGATCGCAAATCTTCAATACGTAAACATTTTTGTGGAAAATCAGCCCGTAACAGCATTGATTGATTCAGGTTGCCAGATCCCAGTTTTAAATTCCTCACTAATTAGAGTGCAAACACCTTCCGAAAAGATCATAACATTAAGTTCATGTTTTGGCGAACAGCGTATGGTAGAAGTTAAACCCATAAATATTTCTCTTAATCAACACTCTACTAGCTTAAGTGTGAGAACGGCAATATCACCGACCTTGACCGAAGAATTTATTATACATCCCAGTGTATATTCTGAAATAGAGAAACTAGGCCACGCAAAGAGCGATGTTTTATTGAGTGAAAGTGGATCCTCTTTGAGTGCAGATTTGGGTGTTCAGTTTAATTCAAGTGTTTCTTTTCCAAATGTTTCTGTTTCAAATGTGATAGAAAACTTTAGTTATGATTTATCACATGTTAAAAACTCTAATACTAGAAATGATTCGAGTTCTCTAATTAAGGATTATAAATGTAATAAAATTAAGATTACTAAGTTAAAATTGAGTATTGTAAGAGAAAAATGTTCTGATATAGTATTGTGTAAGAAAGCCAATGGTGCCATGAAACCGAGTTCCGTGGAATTTATCTCCCGATCACCTAACCCTTTACCTATGAAGAGTGAACATCGACGGTTTGTGTTGCTCCGAAAAATTTTGAGCCTTGGCAGTGGAAGCGAAGGAAAAAGAGAAATCGTTTTGAACAGACGTCCAGAACTCTACAGAGGAAAATATCGATGCGTTCAACCAAAGATCAACTTGTTGAAAAAGTCGTTCTTCTGCCGGTGAAACACAATGTTTTCCTGTGGAACCTTCCGGATGTCGAAGAGGTGCCTTCACATGATGGAGAAACTGTCTAGTTCAGAAAAATTATGATATGTTTAATCTCTATATATTTGTCGTATAGTCCTTGTCTGTTCCGTTTTTTTTTTTTTGTATGTTTCAGATTCTCCTCTGGTCTCCATGGAAATACCGCTGCGGACAGCGTACAGTCAGGCTGGCCGTTGTGGCATGCAGCCAAAAGCAAAACACAGTCTTCGCGCGCAGGCGCAGCTAATGAGAACTGAAACTGTGGAAACTTTTGAACTAGTGAAAGTGAAACAAAAACTTTTGGACATTAGAGCAGAATTAGAGAGAGAAAGGAGAACGCGAGAGGTGCGCGAGCAGGCGTTACCTTCTGAATATCATCGTCAAACTTATCTGTAAAAACTTATCTACCTTTTTAATTAATTTTTGTTTAATGTTAAAATAAAATAGAAGATAGACCAACGTCTTGGACCCCTTGTTGTCTCCCACATTCATTTTTGAAGTGACTTGCAGGATAAGAGATATTTTAATTTTTACAAAAACTAGAGTACTTTATCTTAGTTGTTATATGATATTGCTAAAAACAGTGCTTATAAAGAGTGTTTTTTTCCAGGTATAGAAGTTTAAGTTGGCATTACTTTCCAAGATGGCGATCGATTTAACAGCTGTCGAGTGATTTATTCTCAGTATGGTTTGGCAATTCATCCAAACGATCATCAAGCAAGGCGTAGATTCGTCGAATGGGCCCAAAACGAGATTGCCGTTGTTCCCTATTTTCATAAGCGAATTTTGTTTAGCGATGAAGCGCACTTCTGGTTGAATGGCTACGTCAACAAACAAAACTGCCGCATTTGGAGTGAAGCTAATCCACAAGTGTATGTCGAAACACCGTTACATCTAGAAAAACTGACTGGTACGCTTTATGGGCTGATGGAATCATTGGTCCGTACTTCTTCAAAAACGATGAAGGCCACAACGTTACAGTCAATGGTGATCGGTACAGAGCCATGATTACTAACTTTTCCATTCCTGAATTGAAAAATCATGATGTCCAGGAGCTGTGGTTCCAACAAGACGGCGCAACATGTCACACAGCTCGTGCCACAATCGATTTATTGAAAGACACGTTCGGTGACCGCCTAATTTCACGTTTTGGACCTGTGAATTGGCCTCCAAGATCTTGTGATTTAACACCGCTAGACTATTTTTTTGTGGGGCTATGTAAAGTCATTGGTCTATGCGGATAAGCCACAAACGCTTGACCATTTGGAAGACAACATTCGCCGAGTTATTGCCGATATACGGCCACAAATGTTGGAAAAATTCATCGAAAATTGAACGTCCAGATTGGACTACATCCGAGCCAGCCGCGACAGTCCTATGCCAGAAATCATATTTAAAATGTAATGCCACAAGATTATCTTTCGAATAAAAAAAATTCATGTCAATCGAATAATACATCGTTGTTATATTGCAATTTAAAGTTCTGTACCTCTAAAAAAACACCCTTTATTTACATACAGAACTGTACATTTTGTAAAAAATCAGTGATTGATAAATCTCAAGTTTAAAACACTTCTACTGTTATACAGAACATACACAAAAAATTTCAGCAAATTATTTTTAAAACTTTTTGAGCAATCGCTGTCCCCGTTTGAGTTTTTCGAAAAAGCCACATTTCGAGTCAAACGCATTTTAAAGTTTGACATCTTATGTTAAAGTTACTGCGTTGACTTTTACTAAGACACTGGTAGTTTTTGTTCTAGTGAATCGAAAATAAAAAACTTGGTATTTTTATAAAGCTAATACAATTGCCTATAAAATAAAATCATAAAAGAAATTTGTCCATTTTTAAGAAAAATCATGATTTTAGGGTAGTCGGATATATATTAAAGCAGCGCTCCACAACCTTCTTATCGCTGCGGACCGGTCAACGTTTGATGATAATTTTACTGCGGCCCGCTGAGGGTAGAACACGTTGATTGTTTATATTTTAGATTGCTTTGATTTAACAATTTTAATTTATTGTAGTTAGATTTAAATATGCCTTCAGAATAAAATATAGTTACACCAAAAATGAATAAAAGTGATTTCCGTGGAAAGTTGCGCAAATCCGAGAGAAATGCTCCACTTTAAATAAAATGGCAATAGTTTAATGTCCTTTAGGTGGCCCGGCACCATTTGATCCATGAACCGGTACCGGTCCGCGGACCGGGGACTGCGGATCACTGCCTTAAACGTCATATTCTTTGAGGGGCCATATAGTTTGTAGGCGAATTCTAAAAATAAATTTTTGGATACACCGCCTCTTTTCAGGTATGTCATGCTTAGCGCGTAAATAGCCTTTACAGTTTTAAATGCATGAGCACGCTTTAAAATCTTTCGTATGCAATAGCATATTATTGTAGTTATGATGAAGAAATGTGATATTTAAGTAATTTAATATAAATAGAGTATTTAATATAGTACAACAGTATTTTTTTGGATGATAAAAATCTTTTTGTGGGGATGAAGAGTATAATAGCAAACATGATTCCTTTACTGAAATCTATCCTAATAATGTAACTGAGGTAGCAATTATTGTCCTTGATAAAAGGACCACATCATATCCAATGGCTAGAAAATGTAATCGTTAGCCTATGACAATATTTTTTGTGTTGTTGAACGTTGCGACTATAGATGCACAAATTGTTTTGTTAAGTGTTCAGAAACCACCTACAAAACATCGAAAGACACTGATTTCTGAAGTGTTTTGGATTTCGATTAATAGAATGTAAGGAATGTGTAGAATAGTGAGTGAGTGAATATATATTAACGTCGCACTGTTCAGCGACACGAGAGCTTTTGGCGACGGACCACGTAATTTTGAACCATGGTCAAATGACGTGGGCGACACCTGAGCTGGCACTCCCTCTCCTAACTACCCCACCACACCAACGGGAAGACATTTCAGCTCTCGATGGATTTAACGTGCATCGCTTCTCTACACGGCGGGTCTTTAGTGGTACTGGGGTCGAGAACTCATGATATGCCTGCCATGATCCGATACCTTGACCACTGGGCTATCCCAGCCCCGTAAAGGATGTAGAAACCACAGAAAAATGGCAATGCTTCTACGAAATTTTAAAATATAGGATCCAGTGAAAACATCGCACTCATTCGTGACGAAACCGATGGAATGTATAAACAATGTACTGAATTTCCTAAGAAAAAGAAGGGGAAAAAACTAAATTTACGTATGAAAAGTGTAATAAACATATTGTATTTCCTACTTTTCTTCCTTTTCACCTTTGTGTGCAAATTTTACTGTAAAAACGGTATGCAAACACCCTTGGGTATGAGATACCCTGCGCGTGAAATTCCGTTCATTTTTTTTCGCGCGAGGAATGCCGGGTTAAAGAACGACGGAAAAAACTCTCTCACTCACTAACGAGACAAAGGTTGGAAATCCAAACAAACTCAACCCAATTTCACATATTATGCCGTTAATCCAGTGCTTCTCGAACTTTTAATACTTCCGACCCAATATTCAATCATGATTTTCATTGCGCCCCCTCCCCCATACAATTACAATATATTGAGTTCGATAACAGGATATTTTGAAGCTAAAGCTACTATACGACTTTAACCTCTTATGTGCCGTCGGCGTATATAAACGTCTCTCTCAGCCAGTGCGTAAATAACCCCGAACGTATATATACGTCTTTCCGAAATACGATCTTTTCTCTGCACTGTTATTCATAAAATTATTCCGAAGGCTTTAAAGTGAAATAAAATGACCTTGACAGTGTTTGCGAAGGATTTACTTATTTAAGATTTTCTTATTTATTCCCTGTCTCTCCCCCCCCCTCCCAATACATCACATACGTTTGCATACAGTCAACACGGTGGCATTGGGGAGAGAGTTGCGTAACTTTTAATCAGTTGTTAAGGAATTAATTATAAACGGTTCAAATTATCAACATAAGTGTTTATTGTTTGCATATAATTTTTACATGTGTGAAAAGCTAGTGGGTTCACTGATAATTGTTAAACTTATTCTTAACTTGGTATTGTTAAATTAGTTATAAAATATACATTGTGCGATACTGAAACATTTATAAGTGTATTCTATCAGTGTAAATGTTTTTTTTAATTTTTTATTATATCAGAATGTGTTTTGTTTGTGTGTTCACTTTCAATAAATTAATAATTTTTAAAAATAATCTTTTGTTTTCGACTTTTCAATATGCGTCCTCCTCGCAGGGTTATCAAGCCCCCTAGAGGGGCGCGCCCCACAGTTTGAGAAGCGCTGCATTAGTCTGAATGTATCAGTGCACATGTGTGTGTGTGGTAAGTAATTGATAATTGTGGATCGGGGGTTCGTGTCCTGGTGTCTCAGAAGATTCATCGTGTACAGGGCTGATGCACGTTGAATCTATCATGGCTCAGAGTTCTCACGTTGGGGAGATGTGGAAGATTGGAGAGTGAGGCGCCAGTTTGGTTGTCATCCTCTTCAGTTGTCCGTGCTTCAGGATTATGAAGTCCATCACCAATAGTCCTCATGCCAAATTGCGACAAAAACAAAAAATAAAATCATCAAGATTGCTGCTTGCAAATTGGAATTACATATTTGAGAGTCCTCAGGCACGTTCTTTACCCTGTGTTGTTGCTTGTGCCACCTATTTGACGTAGTCAGATCGAAGCCCCTGAAACTCATTGGGGCAAAGGGCTAGTTGTAAGTCTGTCGTTAGCCGTAGCATTGAGCACCATACAAGTGACAGTACATTTTGGCTCAATTTTGAGGGAAAACACCCTGGAGGTTGGAAGGGGCCCGCCTATTTTCCCTTCCACCCGTCTCTCGAGAAGACTTGCAACTCGACAGCTATTTAAAGTACCCCATACCACAAACGCACTATACATTTGCAAACTTCCATGCCTTCTCCGGGATTCAAACCCAGACCCTACGGCACAGCAGTCAGCGTTACTAACCACTTCTCCGGTAGAGCGGTTTCTTTACCCTACTGAGCCAGAAAAAAACTGCTACAGAAGAGATGTCACATAAGAATTACTACATCTCCGCGAGTTATTTTTTTACTCAAAATGTGGCATTATAAGGATTCTTTTCTAATAATCAGTGTTGTATGTGTTATAAGTATTATTGTAATCGTCATTATATTACGTATTAATAGTAATAGTATTAGAAAATATTTTCATGCAAACGACACTAAACTATTTAGGTCAGCGTTTCTCAAACTGTGGGGCGCGACCCCCTAGGGGGCGTGGTAACTCTAAAGGGGGGGCGAGCATATTAAAAAGTCGTAAACAAAAGATTAGTTTAAAAAATTATTAACTTACTCAAAGTAAACAAACAGAATACATTCTGACATAACAAAAAATAAAATACACATTTACACTAATATAATAAACTTTTATAAATGCATCGGTACTGCAAACAATGTGTGCAAAAAGAGAGAATAACTTGAAATGTTCAGAAATATTTTAAAAATAGGGAGGAAAAAAAATTGAATCACAAATGAAAAATTCGTTACATAGAAAATACACTTCGCTGTAGAGAGGTTATTTTGCGAAGAAAATCGTGAGAATTGTTCAAGGTTCCAGGAAAAAGTTCGCTGTATAGAAAAATTCGCAATATAGAGGTTCGACTGTACTTTAAATAGTAATTTTTCAGGATGCTTTATATGTGTTCCTTTTATCAACCAGATAAATAAAGTAAATGTTCTTGCATCTTAGAAAGCCTTGGATGACTTTTTGATCTCAAAAATTGCTAGAGGGGATTTCCAGCGGTGGTGACATACATTATAATTGCATCACGGTTGTGAAAGACTTTCTAAAGCATTAGAGATTGTGTAATGTAATTAAAATTGGTAAGTAATATTTATATGATGAGAAATATAATTTAAATTAATACTTTATTTAGTATTTGTAAAATTACACGTAAAAAAATTGTGCAACATTTTAAAAGTCTTTATTCGCTGCACTATTTTAGGTAAAATATATGATTTATCGAGAATTGAATTCCAAAATATGGTAATAAATTAAGGCATTGAAATTTTTAAATTAAAATGTATGTATAATAGAATATAAATTTCTGTCCATATTTTAAATATAAAAGTCCTGCTCACTCCTACGTGATCAAAATAAAGTCCTTTTTGAATTCATAATTCTTTTACAAAAAAAATAATTGTAATATATTTGCGTGGTATCTAGTAGCACATATGTTTTTCAGAGTTTCACTGTGTGGAATAAACCTATCACACAGATATACTAATTTTTTACTATGTATAACAAACAGTGGTGCACACAAGGGGGATGTCTTAGGGGTGCGGACACCCCCCCATAGCCCATGAATTTTTTTTCAATTGATTATAATCCTATGTATATATTACGTAAAATTTAATTATGTATTTGTTATTAATCATTAATTTTATTAATTAATGCTAATTATTTATTCCATAATTAATTTTGTATTGTTTTTGTTTCCGAAAATCAACAAAATCAAAAGAATACGTTGGGCGGCGTATTGGAGCATGATACCAAAATGGTGGACTTTCGACCCTGTGCGCTACTCATAACACAAATATGCATTTATTGGTATTTGCACAATTTGTAGAAGATTTATCATTAATACAGATTACATTTATTTTATACTAGCTGGAATACCCGTTCTTCACGTGGGTGAACTGAAAAATTAAACAACACAGATTGAAGGATGAAGAAGTTTTTAATGAACTAATTTTACGTGAATTGCAAATTAAACAAAAAAAGCTTTTTGCATATCTCAGCTAAAGAAAAAAAAAAAAAAAAAAACAACTTTGTTAAATTTTAAGTATGTAGATCTAATAGCTGATGAAAAGGATTTTTTTTTTATTTATAACTCCCCATAACACTCCTGAGGGTCGATTTTTGAAAATACCTCCCTAAGCTGATCTCTGCTCAGCAAAAGTAACACATTGTTAAAAGTTTTGTGTAATGAACGCTTAAAATAGTGTAAATAATTTATATCTGAAAGTGTTATGCATTAATATTACTTTCTGTTATATTTATTTTATGTTAAAATTGTAATATTCGCAAGCATAGCCGTTTCTTAAATTATAATGGCGATTCAATTAAAAACATAGCGAAATGTTAACGATAGAGTCAAGTTGGCAAATGTCTAGCTACTTTCGCAGCTCGAGCTTTATTAGAGTTTTGTAAGATTCGCCGTGTAGGGGAGAAATGCACTTTAATACTTTATCCAACCACATTATGATTTACTGCAGTTTTTTTCATACAATATATTTTTTTTGGATCACTACATTGAAAATTAAGGGATATACATAAACAAAATACTCCACTTTGGGAAATTTAATCCGTTAGAGCTAATAAATTAATTAAAGATATTTCACTGTAAAATTAATTATATACACCGTTCACTTAAAATAAATAGTCAAATCGTTTTCTAAGGTCTTCATTAACATACAAAAACGTAAAACACTTAAATTTTGACAAACAATTTTTTCGGGGAAAAAATAATAATCTTTGCAATCCGCTGAAAACGCCGTCAGCTGAAAACGCAATATCTGCTACAAAACTATTCGCCCACCCCGCTAAAATACTCATCATAAAACCCGTGCTGCCATATATCTTGGAAGAGTGGATTTCAAAGAATATTCTTGCTAAGTATTGGTAGAATATTCCTTCTAAGTTGATGTGGTATAGCAGTTAGGAGAAGGGGTGCCAGCTCAGGTGTCGTCCACGTCACTTGACCATGGTTCAAAATTACGTGGTCCGTTGTCAAAAGCCCTCGTGTAGCTGAATATAGTGCGACGTTAATATTCACTCACTCACTCCAAAAACCACAATACAGCAGTTATAATTATTTTTATACTTAAAAATGCAATATCTGGCCTATTCAATTAAAATTATAGCGTTATAATTCACTACTAACCACAAACAAATTTTGAAAGTTTGTCCAAATGATGTAGTGTGAAAGAGAAAGTGTATTTACTTTAAGTACCAGAGAAACGATAAAAAGCATTTATTTTGAAAAAAAAGATCAATTTCTTACTACCAAATATGCATAATAAAATCATAAAAAAATGCATTCAAATAAAGAGAGATTTATAACAACCTCTCCCTTCAAAACTTAGTTTTATTCTGAAATAAAAAGCAAATTAGGGATTATGCTGATCACAGGAATTAATTAGAAGCAAGCGCCTTGCGTAGCCAAAACAAAAAGGGTTTCTTCACAAACAATAGATAGATATATGCTGCCGTGGGCTTTTGTTGCAGCGCACGTCAGAATTGCTTCCAGATGGCAGAATTTTTCCTACTTACTTGACAAATATCGTTAGATTTTGGACACTTCACACAATATCTTTATTAATTATAGCCTATTCTATAAATTACAACCTATGTGTTATTCTGATGTATATAAGCTATATTACTCTAAAGTTTCATTAAAATCCAATCAGTTGTTTTTGCGTGAAAGACGGCCAAACATCCTCACAAACTTTCGCATTTATAATATTTATATATCTAGATCATTAGATTTATTTTTACATAAATATTACACAAGTCCTGAGTAAGTTTGTTGCATTGAGTTAGTTACAAATATTGATCCAAGAAGAGCACTTGGATCAATTTTACGATATTTATCGAAGAGAATTACCGAGAATCTTTTTCAAAAATTATTGTTAAGGGGTTTGTTTCCTACACTCCTCACTTAACTGTAACTGAGTGCGCCATACTTTCCCGACTTCCTACCCCAACTGAAACTTATGAACCCCGTACCGGGACATTCTGTAAACAGGAAGCACAACGGACAGACTCAAGGTCTTGTCCACATCAATCCGCAGCACCTTCAAAGGTGTAATTTTCATTTAACCGCATTACTACTTTTAAGTGTAAATATAAACTATATAAATATTTATTTTCTGTAATATAAAAACATATGTACCATCTCCATGTCTGGCTGTTATTCGAACTCAACAAACTGCACCATTTGATCTCATCGGTGCCTCCAAATGGTGCCGTTGGTTGAGTCTTCAGTAGCACCAATACTCGAAACCGCAACTAGACAATGTTGGTAACTTGGCTACTTTATCATAAAAGAAACAGATTGTTTTAACGCACTACTTGTTGCTGTTTGGATCAATGCAATTTTTAACCTCGTAAGTGCTACGGGCGTGTATACACGTCCTGCTGATCAGGTGCCTTCAGTGCCCCGGACGTGTATACTCGTCTTTTCAAAATAAGACTTTTTGCATTGTGCTAGTCTGTTTAAAACTAGTCCCACGGCTTTGGAATACGATAAAATGACATTGACTGTACTTTTGAAGAATTTACATAGTTTGGAGAAGAGGTGGGGATTTTCCAGGGACGATGAAATTCATAGCTAAGCAATTTTTCTTGTTTTTGCGTTTGAGTGTGCTCTTTTCTATAAATTAATTGCTCTCATTTTCGCTTATCGTGTGTAATAAGAGATTTTTAATTTTTTGTTTGTACGAATAAATCTGACAATTGGGTATCATTGTACGTTACGGAGAATGGTATGCTGGTTTTTGTGTTCACCATGTTTAAGGATATGCACTTACAGACAAAAAAATAGCGCACCAAGAAATAATTGCAGGACCGTAACGAAACTTTGCATGAAGGTATATGTCGGGGAGATATGCAAATGATTAGAAATGCAGCTTGATTGCGCATTACGTATAGCCGGTAGAGGGCATTTAACTTCATTCTCAGTGGAGTATAAAGCAGGTAACCAAAACTTGTTTGAGTGTGCTGAATCTTTTACAAAGGAAGAGCTGAGGTAGACAGGCCATTACGCTGTTTTCGAAGACAATATGAGCAGCTGTCGCAGTTTGACCGAGGGAGAATCATCGGCATGATGGAAGCTGGGTGGTCAGCTAGGCGAGTAGCTCGTCAACTAGGTCGCTCTGATTGTGTTCTGAGGAGACGTTGGGACCAGTGGAACCGAGAGATGTCATTTACACCAAGACCAGGCTCAAGATGCCCTCGAGAGACCTATCGTCGATAAGACCACCACATCGTAAGAAATGCACGCGTACAGCCAACTGCTTCATCAGCCGCCATCCAAGCACAGGTAGCACCTTCCCTGTGTCTTCTGGAACCATATGTAGGCGCCTGGCTGAAGGACATTTGGGATCGCGGCACCCATTACGTGTGCTGGCCTTGACGCCCACCCATCGACGCCTCCGTTTGGAGTGGTGCCGTGCATGAGGAAACTGGACTGCAATGGAATTGAACCAGGTCGTCTTTATAGCGACTATTTCAGATTCAATATCAGCAGTGACGGCAATCGTGTTCGTGTGTGGAGACCCCGTGGTGAACGCCTTAATCCCGCCTTTGCTTTACAAAGTCACCCCGCTCCCACTGCTGGTGTGATGGTATGGGGTTCCATTACCTACAATATACGGTCATCCCTAGTATTGATCCGTGGCACCATGACAGCCTAGCAGTATGTCCACGACATCCTGCTACCACATGTGTTGCCACTCATGCAACGGCTCCCATGAGCCGTTTTTCAACAAGACCACTCTCGGCCTCACACGGCAAGGGTGTCTCAAGATTGTCTCCGCAATGTTACTACCTTTCCTTGGCCTGACCGATTCCCAGATTTGTCTACAATCGAGCCTATCTGGGATCATTAGGGACGACGAGTTGGGTATCACACGTGTTTGAACAAACTAGTGGTAAGGTTAAAGCAAATATGGAACGAAATGTCTCAAGACATCATACAGAACTTGCATGCTTTATTGCCCGATCGTATCGCATCTAGTGAGTGCAATACTGAATAAAAAAAATCGGTACCGTTATTCGGTATTTTTTAGATCTTAATACAGGGTACCGGTTTTAATACCGGTATTAGAAATTTTAGAAAAACACAGGTGTTTCTTCGTTTTATTTGCCAGTTTTAGTAGAGAGTGTAAATAACACAAATAACAATTTGTAACTTATAAATTATAACATAATATAAAGAATCACAAAAAAAAGTAAAGGAACATCTTATTTATTTAAATCGCAAAAAGTGTAAACATCACTTTTCATCCCGTGGTACCAATATAAATTTTTCAACTGTAATCTTAAAAAACATAATGCATCAGTTGTAATATCATTAAGCCTGAAACTTAATTTTGTGCAAAAATTACCTGCTGTTGAAAATGCTCTTTCTGCGAGATATACTTTTTTCAAGTATTTTCCACTATAAATCCCTCGTTTTTTCAAATAAACCGATTTCTCTTCGAATGGTTTTTTGGATTTCGCTGATTTCTGTTTTGCATTTTTTTGTGGAAATTTTTTTAGCTATCTATAATTCTAATTTTTGTTCAAGAGATAATTCTTTGTCACTGTCAACATTAGTGTCATCATCATCTTCGATAACAGTACCGAATTCTTCTGAATGAGGATAGGTTTGTGGATAAAATATTTTAAGAAAATTTACTGTTAACATAATCAAATTTGAATTGTTTAGACTCTTTTGATCCCCTTTTCATTTTCATTTTAAAAATCTTTTTAAGTTTGATATGCAAATACAATGTGAATAACGAAGCCACCAATTTCGAAATTTACGCACTTTTTCACAACTACACCCTTGTTTACACAAATACGAATATCAGACAATAAATCCTGCGCTTGCACAGTATCGGTCTGAGCTGCAATAGGATAGTTTTGACACGCCCCTTGGATGATCCACATATTGTATCACCTCTTGATTATACGATGCAAGTTTATATTCACGGTCTAATTAATGTCACCCGTTAGGGAGATACAAAAACGTATACTATTTTGCTATGTTGGCGATCCCTGAACATATAGAGAAAGAAGACAATTTTAAAAAAATTTTAGTTAATACCGAAAAACGGTATTTAAACTTGTGAATACCGGTATTACAAAATTGTACAAATGGCTCAAAATACCGGCATTCGGTATCCCGGTATACTGATATTACAATCCCTAATCTCATCGTGCATTCTCTCTAGAGGGGGTTCAACAGGGTATTAAAGTCTCCGTTCTTTAGCCTTTTTCTCTGAAATAAATGAATATTTTTCTTTGATTTTCTAATCATTTACTTATATGAAAGTAGTCATCACGTATGTAAAATTTCGTTTCATTTTGACGACTCCTTGGTGCGCTAATTTTTTTGTCCTTGAGTGTATATATATATATATATATATATACATATATATATATATATATATATATATATATATATATATATATATATATATATATTGTTATGCGCTGCTTTTTTGTTCGATGGAATTATTCAAGTTTTATAGGTGCGTTTTTATGTGAGCAATTTTCTTTTTTAATTATAATTTTTCGCTGCAATGGGATTCCACGTAACTCTTTTTAGTATTTACTAGGGGTTCGACGAAAAGCACCTTCAAATTCTGGGGATTCCGTGAGTTGAAAAAGTTTGAAGACCACTGCTGTATGCAAACTGTCGGTCACCGTTCCACCCGCTCATGATTGATGATCTCTTCGGCGATTGTTTCTCCCTCCCCCTTATTTTCTTTCCCCTCTGCGTCGCACCGCGACCCGCTTTGTAGAATCAGTGTTTTTTTGGTCTCCTTCACTCCCCCACCCCTTCCTATGTGGTTTTTTTTCTCCTTCGTTTGGAATATAATCCCTTCCCACTCGACAATAGTAATTTTCGTTCCGTTCCGGTTCAACGGCGCGAAGATAGTAAGGAAACAGCAAAACCTTTGTCTTGTGACTAACATTTCTGCTATTCCGAACTATTTTGAATTCTAAAGAAAGGATAAGGTGTAAAAGACCACCTTTTTCTATGAGAAAAAATACACACATAATTCTATAAGAAATAAAAAAGTGAATGTATTTTTTGTTCATCTGATTTGATTATGGGAAAGTGCAAGTGATGCATGCGTTTGAAAATTTGGAGCGTTTTGGAAACGTTTTGAGAATTTGGAGTGTGGCTTGGATTTGAATAAATACGGTATATGCATTCTTAAAAAGATATTTTATTTATTTAGCATATTAATTAATTTGATTAACTAATTATTTATTACTTATTACTTGTGATTTACTGTTTTGATTATTTTATTTGGGTTAAATAAAAATATCTATACCAGGGATGGCGAACCTTTATAAATCAACGTGCCATTTTTTCTAAAGAAGTGTTTAGTAAGGTATAGACGTCCCGTCAAATAATTTTGACTAGTGATTATTGGAAAAATAATAATAATATATAAATACTAACGACTCTCTCTCTCTCTCTCTTTCTCTCTTCAAAACTCTTTATTTATTACGAAAAAAATACTTTTTGTACTGTATAGATGTAAATGTTTTAGTAATTCAAATTCAAATGTAATTCAAATTCAAGTAGCATTCGTGTAATTCAAATTCAAATAGCATTAATGTGACTTCTGTTGCTGCAGATTGTGTGGATGACAAATAACTTATATTAGGATTGCTGTAAGATGTTACTTCTAGTAGAATGCATGCTGAATGGGAGTCATCTGTCAAATGGTTTCTAAGGAATTAATTATTTTTGCTGTGGTTCCCTTTTTTAACAAGAGGATTTGTGATTTGTTTCAGAATGCCGTTTTACAGACGCAATGTTCTACATAACACTGTTCCATAACAAAGAGAGGGCTGCAGTAGCCCAGTGGTCAAGACATCGGATCATGACAGGCATGTCATCAGGGCCGGCGCTAGCAGTTTCGCCGCCCCGGGCAAAGAGATAAATTGCCGCCCCCGTTTATAACAAAAATTAAAAGAGATTACTTAAACCCTCCCACACTTAATGGCAAATCAAAACGTGAGCAAAATAAATTGCTATCAATAACGTTGAAGTTTTGATTAGCAAAAAATAGTAATTTATTAATTTGTTTTTGGTACTAAATTAAAATCAGAGTTGCACAGAAAAAAAGAAAAGTCATTTCTACAGCATAATTATAAAACACAGATATTAAAAAAATACTAAAACAAATTATAGAACCACTAAACATTAAACCTTAATTACATATTAAAAATACATTTAAACCGAGAGTTAAACTTAAAAGTGTTTTTTTCTCACTTTTAATTCTGAGAATTTTTTATAAGTTCTTTAACATTAATTTCTTCTGACAGCTCATGTTCAATGGCTATTATTGTCAAGCCGTTTAGCCAATCCTCGGTAGTTGTGAAGCGTAAATTTTTTTTAAATTTTAATTTTTAGAAACTCCTTTCTCTGCTTGCCACACTTATTGGGAAAGTAAGCAATGTCCTTAAAACTATACCGAGATTTGGAGCAAAATTCAGGTTCAATATGAATTTTAAAATCTCGATTGGACATTCTTTTTTATTTAGCAAAGCCAAAACCGCTACTATCTCGTCTGCCAGGTCCAGCGTGCTTATATTTGATGAATTCCCATCAGTTAACACTGTTTCTAGATCTTTACAAAACTTAAGTACGTCGTTTTGAATAGTATCTTTTATAAATCACAGATATAAATAATGAATGTACTCAAAAGCTCATCGATGTTTTGCATTTTAAATGAACTACTATCGTCTATATAAGTGACTAAAGAAATTACTTTTATGCAAATAATATATTTTTATTTTAATAACAATGTCAATCAGAAATGTTTTAAGACGATTACGGTACATACAAGCTACGAAAACACATTTACTTAAATATGTTAATCAACATAAAAATATTCAACGAAACTGATGACATTTATATTTATGTATGTAAAACGAAAGATAAATAAAATAGAAAATGCTCAAATGCAACAAAATAGGGGTTTTTTTTTCACTTTATCTTACGCTATGTTTTAAATTCATGTGGGCATTAAACCTTAAAAAAATCTAAAAGGTAATTTGAAAATGAAAATATTGCTACCTTTTTTGTTATATGACTTTGTCTTGTCTGCATAAGCACAGGAAGCTAAAAGAATTAGGAAGTCAAATTGACACAAGATTGTCTCAGTTTTCTTCGAAAAAGGGTCTTTTTCTCAGGGTTATTCTGTCCCTTTCTTTTTCTTCATAAAACTTGACCAAGCTTTTCATCACTTTTGTTAAGACTAATCACTGCCAAAATCTATCTATTTCAATAGTACCCGAATTCACGCATACAAAGCAGTAAAAGGTGTAGGAAATAGTTGAAAGAGAAGGAACCGGATGCCGAAATGCTTCTTTATCGCCCCCTCTCCCTTCCCTCTTGGGACCAGGGTTTGGAAACACGGCTTTAAATCAATGGTGTCGGATCTTTTTTTTTTTTTTTTTTTTTTTTTACGAATTTTGATAATTTTTATAAATTTTCGCTACTTCTTTTTCCCTATTGCTATTTCGCGAATTTTATGCTACTTCACTTTAAGATTCCAATACATTTGGCTACTTTCAACTATACAGGGTGTTTCAGCTAAGATGTTACAAACTTCTAGGAGAGGTAGGGGACACAACAAGACGACTCGAAGTATATAGGCAATGCTGGGTCGGAAATGCTTTCCTAAGGCTCCACGCGCCGACAAAATTTAGGGTGCAAAACTTCAACTGGTCTTAAAAACGATAAAAATTATCGAAACGCTTTGAGTTTTGGTCAAAATTATTGTTATTATTTATTGTTTCAGAAAAAAAATTCTGAGCAATATTGCTGCTAAAACATCGCTAGAGGGCGCTTTAGACTTTGGAACGCTAGGGGAAAAAAAATTTCAATATTTTTTAAAGTTTTTTTATGGCTTTCATAAGTTGAAACTTTAACTTGAATTTTGATACCAGATTTGGTATTCTCCGGCGAAAATTGATGTAAAAATCGAACATTGTTCAGGGTACTTAAAGCACAAACGGTGCTAAAAAAACGAGCAAAATGTTGGATTTCGGTGCGGTTTGCGCGAAAAGCATTCTCTTGCTGACTAATTTGTTCAAACAAATTTTGACTTTGTTGCCAAATTTAAAACTAGAGGTGCTTCAGACAGTAAAAAGGCATTTCGACCGACCTTTCCTATGTGATTCCGAGTCATCTAGGTGTACTCTTCCACCAACGAGGTCGAGTACACCCAGACGACTCGGAATAACATAAGAAAGGTGGTCCGGAAATGCCTTCCTGAAGCAGTAAGACCATCAAAAGCCTGATACGTAGCCCAGGAATTGCAAGTGTCGTGGCAGTGAATAAAGCGAGCAGGGTTCTCGGCGAAAATTTTAGCGAGAGAGTGTTAAAGGCAGAATATGCAAATTTCACCGTCGAGAGTTGAATTAGCCGCCAGAGGAACAGAACGATAAGAAGGAGTCAGCTGGAAGGAAGCTTTTTATTTCCATCGCACACAGACTGGCTGTACGATGGCAGAGTACACGAACGCAGAGAAAGCAGATATGATTCTGGCGTACGGGGCCACAGATTGCAATGGTCGAGCCGCTCAGAGGTTGTACGCCGAAAGGCCTCCTGTCAGGCGGACTCCTGCTCATACCATGTTTGCTCGCCTACACCAGCAATTATGTGAGACCGGTTCATTCCAGAAGGCAGCACGTAATCGAGATCGGACGGCACGTACAGAATTGAACGAGGAAATTGTACAAGATATGGTAGATACCACTCCCAGTTTAAGTACACGAGGTATCGCTAATGAAATCGGGATTTCATACAGTAGCGTTTGGAGGATTCTCGATGATAGTGCCCTGCATCCATTTCACTACCAGCGTACAGTCACTAAAAGAATGTGACTTTGCACCTCGTCAGGCCTTTTCACAGAGGTACTTGCAGCAACGAATTGCAAATCCCTTTTTTGCAGCCTCCGTGTTGTTCACAGATGAGGCGTCTTTTTCGAGAGAGGGTATTTTCAACACCCATAACAGCCACTCGTGGGCAGCAGCGAACCCACATGTAACACGTACTCGGGCTGCACAGGATCGTTTCCTGGTTAACGTATGGGCTGGCATTCTAGGGGATCATCTAATAGGACCCTACATTCTGCCTGATCGCCTGACTGGTCCACGCTACCTGATATTCTTGGAACAAGTTTTGCCAGAGTTATTGGACAGCGCACACGTTACCGCTGCGACTCGTACTTCCATGTGGTTCCAGCAAGATGGAGCCCCCACACATTTCAGTATTTCTGTTCGGAATCACTTGGATGCAACATGTGGTGAACGATGGATTGGCCGTGGAGGTCCAGTGCATTGGTCCGTGGAGGTCCAGTGCATTGGCCTTCCCGATCGCCAGACTATTCCTGTCTGGATTATTTCTTCTGGGGGCAAATGAAATCCTTGGTGTACGAAACACCCGTAAACAGCGCTGAGGAACTTGAAGAATGCATCAGTGCAGCAGCCGGGGAAATACGAAACACTCCAGAAATATTATCGAATGTTCGACGCTCCATGAAGCGAAGATGTGAAGCCTGCATCACATGCGGTGGGCGTCAGTTCGAACACCTTCTTTGACAGCAGTTTTTCCTTCTTTTCTTTACTTTTTCTTTTATGATTATGCATAGCAGTTAGTAAACAGCTTTTTTCCTCCTATTTTGAGTCTTTCCTTGTGTTTTACTTCTTGTGATTTTTGGTACTTGTGTTTTTTCACCTCTTTTACTAAAATTTTTTGCTATAAAATTACTTTTTTGCAACACAGACCAACTCGAATCTCATTTAGGAGGAAAATTTGCTAGTAATTATTCGGCTTACACCCAACCACAAAATTATCCAAATGAGTTTCCAAGTTGCAATGTCTGAAAGCGCCCTCTGGCTTTGATTAATGGCTACCAAGTCAAAATTTATTTTGAACAAATTAGTCAGTAACGGAATGCTTTTCGTGTAAACTGCACCGAAATCCAACATTTTGCTCGTTTTTTAGCACCGTTTGTGCTTTAAGTGCCCTGAACAATGTTCGATTTTTTACATCAATTTTCCCCGGAGGATACCAAATCTGGTATCAAAATTCAAGTTAAAGTTTTAACTTATGAAAGCCATCAAAATACTTAAAAAAATATTGAAAAAATTTTTTCCCTGGCGTTTCAAAGTCTAAAGCGCCCTCTAGCGATGTTTTAGCAGCAATATTGCTCAGAATTTTTTTTCTGAAATAATATATAATAACAATACTTTTGACCAAAACCCAAAGCGTTTCGACAATTTTTCCCGTTTTTAAGACCAGTTGAAGTTTTACACCCTAAATTTTGTCGGCGCGTGGAGCCTTAGGAAAGCATTTCCGACCCAGCATTGCCTATATACTTCGAGTCGTCTTGTTGTCCCCTACCTCTCCTAGAAGTTTGTAACATCTTAGCTGAAACACCCTGTATATACAAGTATTAAAACAAATTTCGAAAAAAAATCTTCAAAAAAATATGTGATTTTAGCTTCCAAAGAGAATATGGAGTTGCAGTATGTTTCACCACTCCGAAACGACACGAAACGCTGTAATATCTCCCTCCCCCTCGCCTTCGCCATGAATCGGAGCCTATCTAAGCGGGACTCCCCTTTCCCACCACTCTTTTCCACTGCAAGTGATAGAAAAAAAGAAATGGTGAGATTCGTTCTAATCCCGATAGCAACATGAAAATGAACCATCTAATATTCTTAAAAAATTGGCTTGGAGAGAATTTCTACTTAAATATTAAACTGGAAAAGCACTTGTGAAAGGACAAATTCTTAGAGAACTAATTAAATTGTACAATTATCATCAATGGTACTGTATTGAATAAAAGAATAAAATTCTATATTTTTGTAATTAACTAACGTTGCAGCACCGGAATTATAAAAAATTGTATACAATGACAAAAGCAAGCACTTATCGTCTAGAGAGATTATGCAATAAAAATCTTATTAAATCCCTTTTGAAAGGTTTTCACCTAGATTCAGTGGCGCAAAGTACAACCTCGCATTGTGAGGGGCTCAGAGATTCCAGAGGGCTCAAAACCCGACTAAACGCCAAGTACGTATTAGAGCTTGGGGGGTCCAAAAGCTGACTTTGCAAGGGGCCCTAATATTCTTCCGTTACGCTACTGCCTAAATTCTTCTCTTTCCAATCAACACTACTTGTCTTCTATCCCTTTGCTTAAATTAATACAAGGATAGAACTACATATTGTTAAATTACAGCTGCCCATTTTAGCAGAATTTAAGTGGATTAATTTGCTCTTTCAAAATTATCATTGCAAATTAATGAAAGCATTAAAAGATTGCACCTACTCTTTTTTAAAAGAAGAATTTACACCAAATGTGTGATTCCCCAAGGTGACATGAGTTTAACAAGCATTTATTTGCCTATTGAAGTACTTGACAGATGTCTTTTTGAATAAACTGACACGCAAAAGTAAAATAATTTCTGCAGAATCTACAAAAGAAATCTATTAAAGCTGTTATAATTTTCTCAAGATTTCGTGTGAGCAACTTTTAAACCAAATCTCTTCAAATTAAGGAACTTTAAAAAAAGATAAAGAATTTTTCCTCTGAGATATTTTTTTAAAATTCAAATCGTGCTTTTTTTTTAATTTTTTTTATCTGCCTATAGTATTAGCAGACCAATCTAAATTATATATATGTTCTGGAGAATCGATGGAGACAAATTTTTAACATGCAGTTGAAAGGTGTTTTTCCGTCTGAATCTGAGCTTTTAAATGATGGAGAATTATTTTGGTGTCACATTTTAAATATAAAAGATGCAATTAGAAATCCATTTTTAAGAGATTTAGCTATAATTGATTTAAAGCTTTACAGCCTACCCATAAGTAATGCCTCCGTAGAAAGGGCATTTTCCAGAGTGATGTCAAAAAAGATAAAATTTAGGAATCGAATGTGACTTGAACTGTGTTTGAGCTAATTCTCAGAATCAAAATTACTTTGGAAGAATTAGGGATTTGCTGCGTTGATTTCATTCCATCGCTACAAAGGCTTCACACAATACAATTCAGAAATTTATTTAAAAAAAACACAGCAGATCACGATACTTAGCAGGAAGCATTTGAATATATTTTAAATGAATCAAATAATTAAAGCATTTTTACTTTTTTTAAAAAAACAGTTTTACAAAATTAAAAAAAAGTAATATTTATGAATTGCAAGTGAAAATCAATTCACTACTTTTTGCTACTTTTTTTCCCTCTTCGTGCTACTTTGCTGCATAAGTTTCTGGAAACTCTGCTTTAAATACTAATGAACACTCGTTAAAAAGAAATACTCTAGGACACCATAAAAAACGAGAATATTTTGCATACACATTTTTAATTGTTTTTCTTCGAATTTTTATTTTGATTCGTAGAATCCCTAGGTATACCTCGTGGAATCCCAGAGTTCCGTGGAACACAGTTTGAAGACCACTGGTTTATATCATTGGATTAATGTATTCTCTATTGGGCGTTTTTCAAAAACGATTTAATAAAATTTTTTAAAAAAATAGAGCTGACGTAAAAAAAAGCACTAAAAAGTGTAAAATTATTTTTAACAGACTTCACTGAAGTAAACTAAATCCATACATTTTTAAAATAGGGCGCCTTATGTTTTTTTTTTGGGGGAAGTAAACCTTATTTAATCGGAAAACTTTAAATTTTTTTCCACCCCTTAATATTAACCCCAAAGGTGAAAGGATTTCCAGTGGCTTTATTCACATCAAATTTTAATTATTTTCAGAAATTTTTATTTTTTATCAACCCCTAAATGTTACCCCCAAAGTTAGAGGATGATTTTTAAAGCACCTTTTTAACCATTGTACCAGTCCGGTAACATGCCCTATAAAAAAAAATCATTCAAATCGGTTGAGATATGGCGAAGTAATCGACGGACAAACATAAAAAACCAAAAAAAAAAAAGCAAAAATTGATCAAATTGATAACCTCCTCCTCTTATGAAGTCGATTAAAAATATATGAAAAAGCCTTGGGGTTAAAAAGAAATAACTTGTAGAAGTTATTTAAATATTTCTTGAGAAAAACTGAATATTTTTAATTATTCTACTCACCTTACTTTTATGACACACACAAGTTTAAAAAAGGTCCAGTAAATAGTAATTGTATTATAACGCTCTCTACTTCACTAGCAACCAATCTGCAATGCAATTATTCCATAAATAAAACAATAGAGAACTGCCGTTTTTCATTTTATAATCACGGTTAAAAGCGTATGAAAACTTGTCAGGACTGATTTTTCGAACCCACCCGCATTTTCATACATATTTCGACAAATTAAGACACACGGTAAAAAATTATATTGCAGCACTTTGTATGTGTGACCATTTATTTTAATTATAATAAAAAGAGTTATTTTGTTTTCTTTTTAAAGTATTTTTAAGTGGGGATTTATTATGCTTGTGAGCGGTGTCCTTGTGTGAATGTGTGTGTGTGTGTGATCTCTTGTCAAGATAAGCATGTGTACTAGTATCCCGAGGTCAGGTGTCCATACACTTGCAAAGTCAAATCGCCGCGTAACACAATTTTTAATTTTTTAAGAGATATAATCACATTACATATTTTACTAGAAATGGTCGAATTTTCAATTCAGTCTAAAACAAAATAATTATGTTCCACGTTTCCAATTTGTAAATAATAATATTTTAGAAAACAATTTCATCCAAATTTTTTCGTAACAAAAAAAAAGTATTTTTCAAATTCGGTCTAAATGCCGCCCCAGACATGGGTCCGGTTTGTCCGGCCCCAGAGCCACCCCTAATTTTGTAATTTTTTAAAATTGCAAATTATTGCATTAAATTGATAATTATTTTAATTATTTTATTTTCGATATTTCTCTATACGCTCCCCCCCCCAAGTAGGGTTATCACACCCTCCTAGAGGGGGACGCCCCACAGCTTGAGAAACACTGCGATAAAGATTTTATTTCAGTTTTAAGAACAACTTTGTGCAGTACTGATACATGTATAAGTAGTGTGTATTATATCAGTGTGAATGTATGTTTCATTTTTTATTATATTCGAATGTATTTTATTTTGTAATTATTTTATTAATTTGATAATTATTATAAATCTTTTATTTTCGATTTCTCGCGATAAACTCGCCCCTACCCCCCTCTCATGTAGGGTTATCACGCCCTTCTAGGGAAGCGACCCCCACAGTTTGAAAAACGCTGCGATAAAGATTTTTTTCGAGTTTTGAGAACAATTTAATTACCATATACATAAAACAAATATGATTTGTGGGTAGAAAAGCCAAGTGATTTACATAATAATTTTGCCGATAGTGAAACGAAAACTTGATAATTTTAATTCTGTGAAAAGAGGCCTGACAAAAGTCCAGGGCGACCAGGCTCGTCATGATATCATACGGATGACTATAGGAAGTCACATTGAACATTTGTAAAAACAAATTTTACTTTACGTCAAGAAACGTTAAGTGGGAAAACAATTCCATATTTTACCTTTACAACGACATCTTAATTATCATTTTCTGCTTATTCATCTGGGAATTATTAAATTTTGTATTTGGGTCACTGATTTCTGATGATTTTATGCAAGAATTTTCTAATAAATTTTCAACTATCGCCATTAAATTTCCACGCAGGTTTATTTTGTTTTTCCTTATAATATGTTGATGGCATACTTCCATTGTTCTCGAAATTAAATTTTCTTTTTTCTTTATCAGCACTGGAAAATTTTTAATCATAATAAATGTTGTAATAGGTCTTTTAGTTAGAAGATATAAATATTTTTTTCATACTGTAAGAGAAATTGTCAGAAACCAAATGTTTTTTCAAATCTCGGTTCTATTGCATCAAACTCAAGAACATATTTCCATTTTATATGAAGCATTTATTTTTCAGCCATTTGGCAATATTTTAAATTTGAATTTGTTTATAAAAGGAAATAAATAGATGAACCCTTAATAAGGGTGAGGAGACAGTTTTGATCTCTTAAATAACTTTAAGAAAAATAATTGGTTTGTTTCTGCATTTGTAACTATCTGAGATCAGAGGCCCTTGCAGAGGTGAATTAAGAACTCGGGTTGGATACCACTTTCAAGCTCGCTACTTACTGCCAAGGTGTGAATGAGCCTTTACCCCCAAAGTGTCGTCCCCCTTTTTTCCCTCTTTTGTGGGGGAGAGATTTTATTTTGTATAACTAATGTCCTCGAATTCTCCTCAACTGAAAGTGACGGTTAGGTCTTTTTCAGAAGGAAGCCATTGGTAATTAATTACTTAATGTATAAACTATAATGTACTATACATACTGTTCTTATTTCGTAACATTAGACTGTTACTTATTTTATTTTAAAAGTTTTTTTTATTTTGTTTGCCAATGATTTGTATAGCACTTTTCAATGTTATGTAAGAACTTTATTACGTATTTTAAGAATTTAAATAGAATTATCAAATACAGCAAAAGAAAAAAAATCTTAACAAAATTGAATAACTGGATGACAATGGACTTTTTGAACACACAATTCACAATACCCATAGGCTTTGGGAAATGTATATTCAAAAAGTCCCTCACAGTATTTCATTCTGTAAAAAACTATTCCCTATTTTTATAGATAATTTGAATAATTATTATACCATAATATTACTATCAAATTATCCACCATAATTTTGATTAATATTTTGATTAGCTGATAAACAAGTTTCGAATTCAAAATTTACCGTTCTGAATGATATTTCACTCTTTGATTTGTTTCAACAAACATGATTATTTTTCTATAAAAAGCTCTTTTCATTCATAATGCTGAATCAACTTTCAAAAAGAAATTTTACTTCTGCAGAAATCTATTGAATCTACTGTCAGCTTTTACAATTCAGTCTAAAGAAAGATGAAATACGTACAAAACTAAAAGAGTGTTGAGTTTTAACGCGACAACAATTAACGCGACACTCATATATTACCAATCAAAATGACTATCTCAATAGTAACTGAAATCTGAATCCGCTCCTCCACTCAGTCCCATAAAGTTCCATTTAAGTTATGAGCGATGCACGTTAAATCTGTCGAGAGCTCAAACGTACTCCCATTGGTGTGGTGTGGTAATTAAGAGAGGGGGTACCAGCTGAGGTGTCATCCTCGTCACTTGACCATGGTTCAAAATTATGAGGTCTGTCACCAAAAACCATCCTGTAGCTGAACAGTGTGCGACGTTAATATTCACTCACTCACTCCCTTTAATTTATGTGGAATAAAAGTGGCTGTGAAATCCAAATTGACTTAAAATGTATCTATCTAAACACGTTGAAATGACCTCATTCGGTCAAAAGATATATATATAATTCTCTACAAACAAGAGATAAACATTCATCAATCACATTCGAAAAAACACATAGACAGTAGAAAGATCATACAATGAAGGACACATGAGCAGCTGAGATTAAAAATTATAAAATGGTTGCTGCAGTATTATAAACATTGCTGACTTAGGACAGCTAATATATAAAATAATTTATGTAAAAGTGGGGTTGAACATGTTTTTTGGCCAGCCAACCTTTCCCCTTTATGTAAATAATACTGAGCAAAAACCTATTGAATGTAATGGATAGGAATATCTAAGTACATTATACAAGATAGAGGTAACTTACCTAAAAATATGTATATATATACATATATATAAATTATTATTATTACTATTAAATAGAGCTATCTTTTGGCACCGGAAGTGGGTCTTTAATCTACCAGAAGTGGGCTAAACTGTTCAAAAGCTATCCTGGTGAGTCTGATAACTCAAAATATTATAAGTGTATTTCTATAAAACTTTTTGAACCTAATATTTATATTATTTTTTAGAGAATGAACTAAAATATTTCTGCTCATATGAATAGTTTTTGAGTTATGGACTGTTATTTAAATAATGGTCTCATAAAGAATGTCACATTTTTTATAGTATATGCTCGATCAGCTCCAAAAATTTTAAATTTTACCAAAACATTAAAATGTTATTAGATTTTCTAGATAAATACATCTATTTTTTTTAGTAATACTTTTACTGATATAAGTTTATTACTTTTTTCTCTAATTGCTTTGAAGCTTTTCTAAAATATTGCTAAACTTTCACTTATTATTGTAATTCTTGTAAAATTTAGATAATTTTTTATAAAAATATTGCTAGTTAAATATTAGTATTTATCGGTGTTGATTCCTAAAAAAACATTTATAATGCTTAGTATACTAGCTCCGAGCGTGTTTGGATAACTTAAATACTTGCAAACCAAAGCTACCAAAGATTTTGGCATGGTATTGAAAATCAACGGGGAGAAAATGATGTGTATGAATCATCCGTTAAGCGTACAGCAACCCTTTGTGATCATTATATCATTTATTAGGGGGTGGGGAGCCGAAGAGCACTCAAGCACTGAATGACAATCGCAGGACTAGTTCAAGGAACAAGAACTCCCACGTTGCGATTAGAAAGGGGACACCTGTAGAGGGGATGGAACTCCTCTATTGAAGAGTAATGGGACACTTTTTTAACATAACAGGTAAAAAGGAAGCTCTCTCTGAGAGATGCTTTCAAGCGCATATTCTGTTTAATGCACTGTAAAATTGAAAAATTATAAAAAATAATCTGAATCATATGCTACAATTTGAAATACTTGCTTTACAGTTTCGTTCTTCAGTCGGTTAAAACTTTCCTTTCTCTGTCAAAAAAATTTCATAACCATTCACGTTATTTTAACTGCATAATTAATAGTAGCAAATAAATGTTCATGAATTCCTGCTGCAATGTCTCTTCGATACATTTTTAGATCAAACATAATCAATAGAATTCAGATATAAGTAGCTATTCATAAAATAAAATAAAAAACCATTGATTAATCATAAACTCTCATTTTTATTAACTTAAGATTGTTTAATGTTATGAAAAACCACAAAAATGTGGATGTTTGTTAAAAAAAATATGCAATTAAAATAAAATGAATGATCCGGATTTTCTTCTTTAATAAAGTATAAATATTAGTAATTGATACAGAGAGAAGGAATACTAGATAACTGTCACTCAATTAAGTCCAATTTGAAATATCAGTGATTCACTGTATAAAAGGAGTAAATGTTTTTTTAAAAACTTTTTAGTATTTTTGATGTTCTTTATTAATACCCCATTTCGTAAGACCTTATAATTATATCACGAGATCGAGAGCCTTAACAAATATTAAACTAAATTAATAGAATTTTATTTGTTGTTGTTTTCAAATGTTATCTAAATTAAATCATTGAATAATTCCGAAATTTCATTCTGAGGTTATCAAATTGCATTCGAGACACAGATTTTTCATTTTGAAGTAAATGACTTCTTATTAACTCGAAACTCTCGACAAATCTCACGATTGCTTTTCTTAATACTATTCAAAGTAAGAATTATGTGTATTATGTTGGTTTCCGGAACCATCTCTCATCGTAACGAGAGAAGTACAGTTGTTGCATCACGAAAAGACCCAACTTTCAATCATTTCAATATATATTGAAAATTCTTAATAATCGTACCATAATTAATTATTTATTTTATTTTCGCAAATACACAGGAATTTCATGTCGAGGTTTTATTACCTCACCCCCTCCCCAGTTTCTCTCTCTCTCTCTTGTGTTTGCATTTGAAATAATTTTATATGTTAGTTGTATTTTGTGTGTGTGTTAGTTTTATATGTTTTGACAACAGGGGTGGCCAACCCGTGGCACACGTGCCATATTGGGGCATGGTGGTATTGTAACAGTGGCACGTGAAGTCTTACTGAAAATTTTTTTAAAATTTTTGAAAAGATGATAAATAACCATTTTTTACAATTTTATTGAAGTAGGTTTGTTTCAAACAAAAAACCTCAAAATTTGGATCAAAATATGTTTGTGAATAAATGTTTCTTACTATGAACATTATAATATAAGTATCAGTTAAAACAGCTGTTGTGCACCTATAATAACCTATTTTGTAGGCATCTCAAAGAGCTAATCCTAATATAGATGACTCGCTAAAAAAAGTAGTAATTCCAAAGCCACATTAAGTAAATACTGAGCGTTTAATAATCATTTTGAATTAAATGATGAAGTTACTCACTTTTATTTTATAATTAACCTAATCTATTGAACTTGTAAAAAGTTTATTAAAATAAAAACCTAAGTTTGTACTTTCGTCTTATTTATTATATTATTTTTAAACTTAAAATACATAGACTTGCATTAAAAATGTGCTATTTGTTTGTCATGTGCTATCAGTTACATATATGTAATGTTCTTTGTACTGTGTATATGTTTTCTGTAGAGTTTAAGGAAATAAATTAAAATGTGTAAAAAGGTGGACTAAACTTGGAGTAACATAACAAATAATGGATATAATTCAAATATCTGGCAAATGGAGTTAAGGATTCAGGAAATATATAGTAAGAGTGATGTTCGACATTATATATATATATATATATATATATAAGAGAGAATTTTCACTAATGGTTGACGATCTCCAGAAGTACTGTACAGATTTTAATTAAATTCGTTATACAGAGTGTTTTTTTTCCAGGTATAGAGGTTTAAGTTGTCATTACTTTCCAAGATCGCGACCGATTTAACAGCTTTAAAGTGATTTATTCTCAGTTTGGCTTGGCAATTCATCATGAATAAACTCACGCCTGAACAACGCTTTCAAATTGTGCAATTTTATTTCGAAAATAATGGTCGCGATTTTCATAAGCGAATTTTGTTTAGCGATGAAGCGCACTTCTGGTTGAATGGCTACGTCAACAAACAAAACTGCCGCATTTGGAGTGAAGCTAATCCACAAGTGTTTGTCGAAACACCGTTACATCCAGAAAAACTGACTGTTTGGTGCACTTTATGGGCTGGTGGAATCCTTCTTCAAAAACGATGAAGGCCATAACGTTACAGTCAATGGTGATCGGTATAGAGCCATGATTACTAACTTTTTCATTCCTGAATTGAACAATCATGATGTCCAGGAGCTGTGGTTCCAACAAGACGGCGTAACATGTCACACAGCTCGTGCCACAATCGATTTATTGAAAGACACGTTTGGTGACCGCCTAATTTCACGTTTTGGACCTGCGAATTGGCCTCCAAGATCTTGTGATTTAACACCGCTAGACTATTTTCTGTGGGGCTATGTAAAGTCATTGGTCTATTCGGATAAGCCAAAACGCTTGACCATTTGGAAGACAACATTCGCTGTGTTATTGCCGATATACGGCCACAAATGTTGGAAAAAGTCATCGAAAATTGGACGTCCAGATTGGATTACATCCGAGCCAGCCGTGGCAGTCCTATGCCAAAAATCATATTTAAAATGTAATGCCACAAGATTATCTTTCGAATTAAAAAAAATTCATGTCAATCGAATAATACATCGTTGTCTTATTGCAATTTAAAGTTCTATACCTCTCAAAAAAACACCCTTTACGTATATAAGTTGATATAATACAGAAAATATACAATATGGGTTGTATATATTTGAATTAAGGTAATCTAAATCCATAAGTCGCACATAGCTGTGAGTGGTACATTAAAGTCTCTAGCAACTTGTACTTGACACAGCCGCCCTGTTTCAAAAGTCTCTCGAATATTAATCATCTTATTTCTTTATTCTAATGGCAATGGTTATTCATTTTATCTGTTTCAATTTTACCGAAAGTTGTAAAAAATATCACAAAAATTGCTGAGGTGTGAGAACAAATGCAGCATGAAAATTGATTTGCGAAACTTTTTTTTGTTTTGTTTTTGCATGTGAGGTTGTTTTTTTTTTACCATGCAAACATATGTAACCAAAACTAACAATTCGCCCTTTGCTAGGAGATATTAATTTCAGGGCCATATCAGCCGTATCAATGATACGGGGCCCCTAAGCTACATGGACCCCAGCATGCTTAGCTACAGTACCACTAACAAGGCTTTCATTTCTAAAAAAGGGCCCCGAATGAGTTTTGATACAGAGTCCATTCAGAACTAGATACGTCAGTGCTCTTAGGTACCTAATCTAGCTTAATTCTAAACTGACAGATTGTCAACTTAGATATTACAATTATCAGCAACTAAATGTTTATGCTTCACTTCAAGTTTAATTAATCACTGCTCCCGTTAGCAGTCTACCGCGTATCTCTCTTTTCTAGTCTGAAAGTTTCAACTTCATATACAAGTCTTAATTTGCATGGTCACTTTTTCGGGGGGGGGAGAGAAAGCTTTATATAATATGATAATTATTTAAGACCCAATATTTCCCAAGAGGATTAGTACTTTAAGAAGACAAGCGCGGGGATATAGACCCGTCACATCTTCGTAGAAGGACTGACTTACACATACTTTCCGTTTCACGAGATTTATGGTTTAGTACTTTTTTTTTTATTAAACTATATTTCCTGGGTAAGTACACTTATTTTATATTTCTAATTATAAAATGTCTATGCTTATTTCAAAGGTAGAATTTCTGTTTATTTATCATTTAATAAAAGTATTTTGTCGCTATTAGGACCTATTAACTGACCAAAAAAAAAAGGTTCTGCTCTAAAAATTGTATTTATATTTATTAATGTTTTGCTTTTTACTTTAATATAGGTAGATGAGTTTATAGTTTCAACGTTAAGTATTAGTCAAAATATGAAAAATTCTCTAGAGGGGCGGCACATTAGGTCTTTGCACGAAGGCAACAGACATCCTAGGATCAGTCCTGGGGGTCACTAATAAGTATTAAAACTTATATAAGTAAAACTACAATACAATACGACTTTAATTATAAACCGCACTAATTATCAAGATAAATATTGAGTTTTGTATATGACAAGTAGAGGGGAGTCACTAGTAATATAAATAAACTTATTTTTAATTGAATATTGATAAATAAATTCTCAAAAACTTTGTGCAGTACTATTTCATTTATAAGTAGTGTGTATTATATCAGTGTAAATGTGTGTTCTTCAGTTTTCTTATATAAAAATTATTTTACTTTGTAATTATTTTAAATTGTAAATTATTTTATTAAATTAATAATTATTTTAAATCTTTTATTTCCGATTGTTCGCTATATGCTCGCCCCCCCCCCTCCCAAGTAGAGTTTTCACATCTTCCTAGGGGGGCGCGTCCCACAGTTTGAGAAACGCTGCGATAAAGATTTTATTTCGAGTTTTGAGAACAATTTAATAACAATATACATCGAACAAAATATGATTTGAAGAAGAAAAGCCAAGCGATTTACATAATAATTTGTTCGATAAAGAAATGAAGATTTGATAATTTAGGTATGAAAATGAAACAGAATAATATATTGGATTTTTAACACTAGGCGGTTGTACAATCTCTAATTTAATTTTTTTTTCTTCCTCCAATTTTTTGCGTTCCCAAATCTCTTGCGCCCTAGGCATGTGCCTAGAAGTGGGCCTGCGTTTGATGTGAGAGTTGAAGTTTCCTGTATTCTTTTTTGATCTAACATCCGAAAATCACCAATTGAGTAATATTTGTTTCATCTTACAGTCCACAGATGGCGCGCGCACATTTCATTGTAATATTCTTTTGAGTAAATAACAGTGTGCATTCAAACTCGTTCGTGTGCGACCGGCTTTCGCTTCGTGATTCAATTTCTATTCAGACAATTTCCGACAAGTCAGGTAAGAAATTTTTGAAACATTCCTTATTCCACCAGTATCATATATATTTTAATAGCGAGCAAAAAAAAACGAACTATTTTTCCTCGTGTGTATTTTTCAGAGAAAAATTACCTCTTAAAAATAGCGATGCAAAAATCAATATTTCGTGGTTTATCAACGAAAATTCCTTGATAAAATGTGAAAATGCTAATGGATTGATTTTACTTATAACAAAGTTTTGAGGCTTATGTTAAGGCGAAGCATCCACATCATTTGCGTAGCTAGCTCTAAAGGGGGCGGCGGGGCCTGTATCAAAATTATTATGGGGCCCTTTTATAGAAAGCCTTATTAGTAGACGGTAGTTACACATGTGCTGGGGCCCCTGTAGCTTGTGGGGCCCGTATCATTGATACGGCGGCAGCTACGCCCCAGATCCACATGTATATCAATTGAATATATAAAACAACTAATCCCAACCACTGTGCTGTGGCAATTTTGTGTGATGCCAATTTTTTTTAAACTATTAATCACACTCTGAGAAAAAAAATCCGGAACCGAATCACATGCGGCCGTTATATAGAAATAAACAGGAGTATATTCGTAGTTTATTTAACTTTTCCTTTCATGGATAGACGGATAAAAAAATTGATTGAGTTCGTACCTCCATTTGTGATATCGGATACATCTGTATATGAACTTTGAATGAAAAGGAGAAACTAATTTCGTTCCATAATAATCGAGATTTAATTTTAAAAATTCACAAGAGTCAATTAGTTCATTTTGCGTTAAAATTAGAGAAGGTTATCTCATAATGGTTAAAAAAAGCTTTAAAATATTGTTACAATTTTCTGCATTTTATTTGCGTAAATATGGAATTTCGGCAGAAATAAATGTAAAAATGAAAAAAAAATTAACATTGAGATTTTTAAATAAGGTAACTAAATAAGGGTGGCATTATCATTTTTACGATCAAATATAAATGAAATAATCAAAAATCATCAAGCTCAAATTTCGCATTAAATGTATTGTTATAATTAATTTGTAATTTATTAGTTACAAACAATTCGTTTCTTTGATGTTCATATTTTATATTTAACATTAAAAATTGCTATCATAAACTATTATACATCGGGAGAGTGTGTTAGAAATAAGTAAAGCTCTTTCAAATTTATTTTATTGTTAGTGTGCCATCAAATTTTGACATTGCTAAAAGTGTACTGCATCAAAAACAACAAAAAAAATTCAGAATCACTGATATAAACAATACTAAAACCTTTTATTTTACGTACCAGTTACAATGTACATGAAACAATTATGTGAATGTTACTGTGTGTATGGGCATTTTCTAATTGAAATACAATGAAATATTTTTCATTGTTAAGAATAACAATTTACAGCACATTATACTTCTCTATTAGATTGTTATTGTAGTTTTTCTTCTGTTTATTTTCACCCCCTAGCCATAACATTGTTCATCCCAGGAAGACAGAAAGACAGTTATTTGACTTTTGTTGAGGCGGGTTGATCAGATTACAATATCAATCAATTTATCAAAGCCGCTTTACTGCCTCACATTGCCTAAGATCCTGTGGCTTAGCAACGCCTTTTAGTTAGTGCAAAGAATATCTACCTTCTACTCACTGTAAACGACTTCACCCGGATTAATTATGATTCCTAATATTCTCAAGGGGAAAAAAGAACATTTCGCGTTGCCTGTTAAGATTTTTGCTCTTTATTGTTTTTCACTCACCCTCATTTCCTCATTGATTTACTAAACTTTTTTGCATTCAAATATTTTTTTATAAATGATTAGTTTTCAAACAATTTCAAATATCTCATGACATTCAGTAATAATTTTATTACAAAGAAAAAAAGTAATGTTTTACTTTGCCCCATTGCAAAATATTTATTTTCTCCTAAAAATACACAAAAGCTTACCAAGACTTTCAGAGAAGACATTTTTTTAACTGTTGCGCATGGGAAAAAAATTTTTGAATAACTTTCAATACTTAAATACTTGAATTTTGATTTTTTTCCATTGCCTTTTATTTTTTTTTAAAAAAAACTTTTGTTGGTGCATGTGTTTTATGAATTAGTCAAACTATAAATAATAGCAAGATTTGTGTTTATAATCCGTCGGATATGGGAGAAGAGAAATTTCATCAAGCTGTATGTGGTTTCCTGGTTTCTCAAAATAGTCTTAAGCTAATATAAATTTCATTGGAAAATACTTCTTCATAAATTTCATAAATATGATTTAGAATATATTTCCTTTGTTCCTTTTTATTTACATTTAATTTTGTTTAAAATATCTTCTGCGAATTAGTTTTGTACTTTTTATAAATCGTTTCGTAGTTATAATTAATTATAATGCCAGATATTTTTAATATATATTGTTGTTTAATTATAATGCTAAATATATTTTTAATATATAAATCGTTTGTTACAATGTTTCACTGATGACTATTTCAGTAATTTATTTAAATTGAAATTTATGTAAAAAAATAATTATATAGCACAAATTTTATACTTTTTGTTGGAGTTTGTACTGATATACATTTTAATGCAGTAGTGTTTGGAGAACAAAATATATGTTGGATGACATTGATGTTTTGACTTTATTCAATTCCTACTATCACAACTTACTCTCTCTCTGTATATATATATATATATATATATATATATATATATATATATATATATATATATATATATATATATATATATACAGTACAGTCCCGCTAATCCGAACACGCCTAATCCGAACATCCGGTTAATCCGAACGGCTCCACGGAAAATTGTTTATAATTTTAAGGACGAAAATCGGTGAATATTTCAATATAAAACAGTGTAAACCTCTTAATTCAAAACAGTTCTTTATTTAATATTCACGCACTGTACATCAAGTTATGGTACAAATTTTAAAATGGAATAAACTACAGATTGATTGAATATTAACCTCGCACTGTTCAGCTACACGAGGGCTTTTGGCGACGGTCCACGTAATTTTGAACCATGGTCAAGTGACGAGGACGACACCTGAGCTGGCACCCCCCTCTCCTAACTACCACAGCACACCAACGGGAGGACGTTTCAGCTCGACAGATTTAACGTGCATCGCTGCCCTACACGGCGGGTCTTTAGTGGTACTGGGATCGAACTCGTGACCAGGCAAGCCACGATCCGATACCTATACCACTCGGCTACCGCGGCCGAATAAACTACAGAACAGAACACTAATGTTTAGTATGAAAAATTGTACAACAGAAGATTAAATATAAAATATGTACAGTATTTTTTTCTGGCGCAACGAAGACAGTCTTTTCGATGATGCGTAATTTTGCCAGCGCCTCATAAATAACACATCAGCTGGTGTAGTGTCGGGCTGTTTCTCCAACTAGCGCTGGGCAAGGGCAGCGGTGCCGTCTGCATGTAGCACCACGTCCTTCTTATCGCATTGCGTCTCGTCGTCACTCCCCTCCTCCTCCATTGGCTCTTGAGTCACTGCCGCAGCTATGTCGTCATCAGTCAGAAATTCGACTGTTTCCCCGTCTTCTTCCATCCATTCATTGATGTCTCCAACAGATGCTTTGCCAACATTAAACTCTGTAGCCAATTTTGTCACACCTTCACCTGTATCTAAATGCTTTAGAACCTCTAGTTTGTCTCTAAGATTAAGTGTTGAGTGTTTACGCTTACTCGCCATAACAATCTGTTTACGTACACTGTATCACAGATAAATGTCCAAAACACACAACAAACTGTTTTCACTGTAGAATATCACACTGTAACACTGTTATTAACACAGAGACAAAAGCGGGCGACTGTAGAACGAGCGCGGAACGACTGACGGCCAACAGTACGGACACACGCACACGCAGTCACACTGACACACTAAGTTAGGAGTGGTGGAGGGAGGACACACGCGTCGTGGAGTGAGAGTACAGTCCACGCGGCAAAAAAGCGGGCGCGTACGCTCACATTACCACAAAATACATAGACACAATAGACCCGTACTTCCGGTTCAAATAGTGATTTCGCTGTTACTCCGGCTAATCCGAACAATCACGTAATCCGAACAGGGGTCGGTCCGATATTGTTCGGATTATCGGGACTGTACTGTATATAATCCAATATAAAAAAAATTCAATATGTAATCATATACATATACATATACATATATATATAAATTTATACATATATACACATATACACAAATATATAAACAAAAATATAAAAATAAACATATAGTTATATACCTAAGATAACTAAAAATAGGAAGAAGGCACGTAGTATAAAGACAAATTCCTGGCCTTAGGAACCAGGATTGCAGGTTTAAACAAGTTTTGCGGCACCAACCTTCTCCTGTAATTTGTCATACTATGTACCAAGAGGAAAGGAAAGAATTATATATGTAGAATTTAAATATTAAAAAATCATTAAACTAAATAACTTAGGAACATAAACATAACCTACTATATAGTTGATGGATTATTGGAGTACCTGCTTCCCGCAGGGAAGCTCAAACTCCTATCATGAAATACTGGGTGGTTACATGGGTTCAGCTTATCTCTTAGCCCTTTGCTGCATCATTATAAAATTTTGTGTGATTTAATAAAAGTAAAAGTAGTTAAGAAATTAAAATGTGATAAAATAAGAATTTAAGTGTGTGAGAAATTAATTAGAGACTTGAGTATTAAATTAAAATGCCTGAGTGTTGAATTAAAAAATTTGCTTAAAGTTCGCCCAAAATGGGCGCCTATATGAGTGAATTAGTGAGAGTCTGTGTGGTCCAATCAGGGGGCAGCCTATCGGAACCTGTGTAACCTACTAATTCGGAGTTAAAACGATGGCCAAGAGTGCAGCAACGTGTTCCCGCCAAATAGGGGTGAGAGCAGAACCGCATAAAATTAATTGCGATAGGATAATAAGAAATATATATATATATATATATATATATATATATATATATATATATATATATATATATAGATAGATAGATAGATAGATAGATAGATAGATAGATAGATAGATAGATAGATAGATAGATACTTCTAAAAAATCATAAAAATAATAATCATATAAAATTAGCGTAAAATATAAAAGAAACTCAAAAAATATATATTAAAAAATTTTTAATAAGCATGTGGCGCCATCTATTTAATAATTGTAGAATAAATTAGATATTGTCTAAATTTAAAAAACATTACAAAACATAATAACAGTAATACACATTGTATCATAAAAAACCATTATAAATATAATTACAAAGAAAGTTAGCAGGGTATCCATGTTCAATACAGTGATTAAAATTTTTTTAAGATTTAAAAAAATATTAGCTTTATCGCTAACTAATACATTATTGCGATAAATATAGTTAAAAATAATATTTCTTTATATAGATATTGATAAATTAGAATTCCAGTAAGGCACTTTGATGATGTTAAAATTAAGGGCATCTCTTTTATCATAAATATTACTATGTAGTTTCAAATCCTTAATATACAATGATACATCTAGGTAATTTGTTTTGATTGGATTATTATTAATTTTAACTAAGTTTAAGTAGGACGGATAAAAATTAATAATGGGATTTAAATTATCATTTTTACCAAAAATAATTAAATCATTAATGTATCTAAAAATGTAGTAGTCATTATTAATAACATAATTATATTCATAAAAATGTAAATAAAGATTAGCCAAACTATTACTAGCTGGGCCCCCTTGTGAGAGTCCTTTCTCTTGTTTATATAAAGAACCATTAAAATTGATGTAATTTTCTTTTAAGACAAAATCTATGAGAGTTTTAAATTTGTTAAAATTAATATTAAGGTTATACATACTGTGGTTTTCTAAAATTACTTTAATAATATCATATAAATCAATGGCATTGAAAAGATCTTCAAATTCATAACTATGAACTGAATAAATATTTCTATTATTAAAAAAATTATAATCTCTTTACTATTTTTAATTATAGCTTTATTACATTGCTGATTAATAAAGTTTTGTATAATTTTATGAAGTAATTTGCCTGCAGTTGTAATATATGTTCTAAAACCATTTGTCACAGTTCTAAATTTAAACCGGACTTTTATGGAATTTTGGAGTTAAAAAAATATATGGATACTTTTAATTTTAGGAATACAATAAACTATTTTTTTTATAAAAAGCAATAATACGATTACTAATTTCATTATGTGACAAATCTAATTTTTTAAAAGAACCATTATTTATATAGAAAGTGATCATAAAGAATATTATAATATAAATACTTACAAATCACAGCATTTTGTTACCAGGTACTTTAGCAATGTAAACTATGATAAAATTCTTTTGCAATTCATAAATTTTCTGTTTTATATCTTTAAAAGTAGTTTCATATTGAGAATGGTGACTAAAATTCTTAAGGTCTTTTAAAATATTGTACTTATACTCATCAAATGCCTCAATAGGTAGTCCAAATTTAATTGCAGATTTTGTAATAAAATTATCTATATCTTTAATAATTTGTTTTTTAACAGTATTGTTGTTATTAGAAACATTTAATCTAAAACTAGTGCCTTTACTCATTATATCTTTTAAAATATTATCATTGATTATGTCTAAGTTGCCAGTAACTACATGTTTATGATGACCATCAATAAAGTCATTATAATTTTTACATATACAATCTTCTATATTAATAGAGGGCGAACTATTGTTGTAATTAAAGATAAATCTGCCCATCCTTTTGTTATATTTAAATGCTTTTTTTACAACCACCTTTATAACCGGAAAAGTGACAAATGTCTATTAAATACATTAGAAAAGTTAATTTTGTCCAAAGTTTTATTCATGAATAATAAAGTGCAGTACTCTGTAATAGGTTCATTAATTTTCTCAACATTAATATTGAATTTATTAACTAGATAGTTAAGAATGTCTTTAATAATGTGTACTGCATGACAAACCTTTAAGGAATCATTATTTAAGGATTCATATAACAATGCAATTTCATGTTTATTAAGACCAAACATGAAGTATTTGATCTTCTTGATATTAAAGTTTTTTTCAAAATCATCAATAAGAACTCTAATATTGTCATTTAATGAATTTTTATCTGTATTTTTCCTTTTAGTTCTATTACTTCTATATAGATTTTCTTTTAGAAGTATTGTTTAATTTATTGGCATTATAAAAAAATTCTTTATTATTATTCTGTAACATTATTTGCAAAGTATTTTTAGCAAAATACAAAACATTAAGGCCATATGGATAGATTGTATTAAAACTCCTAATAAAGTGATTTTCCCACCATCATCTGTGCTTATTAATTGGAGTAATTTTAAGGATAGACAATTAAACATTTTTGAAATCATGCATATGAAAGTGTCTAAGTTCAATTTTATTAGAATTATTGGAATTATTAAAGAATTTAACATCATTTCTATGCTGATTAATCCTTAAGTTAATAGTATTGGAGGTCTGTCCAATATATTTATAATGACATACTTTACAATTTAAAAGATAAATACAATTAAAGGTTTTACAAAGGTTAAATTTAGAATCACAATCATATTGATCCATATTTAACATAGTACATGTCTTACACATCTACTATCTCTACATTTATTGAATTTTAACTTAAGACTATTATAAGATTGAGTGTTATCAAAATTATAAGAAGATAAATTATCAATAATTCCATGTATAGCAGGACTCTTAATGTAACATTTATTAATATTTTGAGAAATGTGATTACTAGAATCTAACAAGTTTTGTTTATAATGATTATGATGGCCATTAATGTATTTTTTGTTCCAAAAAATTCTAGTCTTGATTAGTTTAATATTAGAATTACTATTATGAATATTTAATTTTTAACAGAACTCAGATCCTTTCCAAAATTGTTATTGGAGAAAGAGGGAGAGTTATGAAATTCCCTCATCCTAATAACTAACAAGTCAAAATAGATATATTTCTGTAAAATACAGAAGTAGATACCCAGTCAAAAGAGAGTGTACAAAAGCAAAACAGAAACAAGTTAATTTATAAAAACAAACTTGAAAGTAAGTTTTAAAAGTAAGGTCAAAATAGATAGATATTTCTGTAAAAAAAATCCAGAAATTGATACCTAGTTAAAAGAGAGGGTGCCAAAGCAAAACAGAAACAAGTTAATTTATAAAAATATATATATATCTTGTACAAATTTTCTCAATCCTTCATAAAATACTTTCTATTAATCCAATTAATTTCAAATATTTTTGAAGTTAACTTCTTATGGCACGGTAGGGAGAAATTTCCGTTACGCGTTACCAGTTACGGTTAGCGATGAACGTAAGGTAGAAATGAATGAAGTTCCGCATCCCCCCCGTTTTAAAACGCCATCTAATTCATACTATCTATCTCAGACAAAAAATAATTACAGAATCGGAAAGATCATTTTTTTCACCACGATATGGTATATATTTTTAACAAAATAATGATATTTTCTATTTTTTATGATTTCTTTTAAAATGAGTCAAAATTGATACGCTTTTATAAAAATGGTTTCTAAATCATTCCCTTTAAGTTTCCTTCCGAGTTAATGAATTGATATTTTATTCTAAACAAGTTCATGCTTTTTTTCTTTTAGAATCAGTAATAAAAAAAAATATGACGAAATCTTTTTTTTTTTTTTGCGATTTTTCAAAAAATACTGAAATTTTAACTAAGTATTTAATAACTTCATTATTTATAAAAATAATCTAACGAAACTTTTTTTTCCATATGTAGAATAGTATTATCCGTAATCTGTTCAAAGATTGAAAAAATAGATTAAATATTATGGCTTTTAAAATTTCTTTTGTGTTTTTCGTCTATTTACCCTGGGCTAGCACCCACCCCCCTCTCCTCATTCAACAGCAGCTTTAACAAGCCTTTCCTCTTTTAACTTTGCGATACATACTTTGTTTTGTTTTTACGTTACCTAGAAGTTAAATTATAATCAATTTTATGAATTAAAAAAAATCGGAAAAAAGTGAGTCTTTAATCTACCCGAAGTAGGCATTTAAATGGTTCAAAATCTGTCAAAAATTAGTTTAAGGAGAGTTTGTTGGATATGCAGTTTTAAAATTATTTAAGGAAATAATACAAGCAATATATTGTTTTAAAATTTAGAGGCAAGACAACATTTCTTCCAACAGTTTGGCAATAAAAGATTGTGTTTACTAAATTTCCAATCGAATGGAATTTCTAAATCCAGTTTAAGAAGTGAGTTTTTAAATCATATATATGTTTTGGTGTAATTAATTTGATTGTGGTGAAACTGTTATATAGGGCTTCATTAATTTGTATTTTAAGACTACAGTGGGCAGTAAAGTTTTTTACAAACATGCCCCAAATTTTTACTGGCTGTATGTAACTTAGAACTAAAATCATATAAAAAAAATTGGTAAGAAAAAAGTGAATAGTTTTAAAAATTTAAAAATTTAAAAGCGTTCCATGCGTTTTGATTTTTTTTTAAATTTCATATTTTCACCTGATTTAACTTCTTTCAGCAATTCTTTACAAATGCATGCAATGTAATGTTTTATATGATAATTTACAAAGTATGGGTAAAAGCAAATTTTTATATAAAAATTTCAAGAATTTTAATGATTTCCTACATAAAAAAACTTTAATTTCTTCTTTCACCGTATCACTATTATTACACTGCATCCAAGAATTTATAACTGTACATTAGATGAATACTTCTGGAAAGTTTGTTGTGTTATAATTCGATAAAAATTTCAACGCATGGAACATTTTGCATTTTTGTTTCGAGGCAAATTTTTGATTCTGAGAAAAACATCTTTTTTTCATTTTAAGCGAAATTAATTTATTTTTTTAAAAAAATTAAAGATATAAATATAAACTTGAAATTGAAAAACACTAATATCATAAAAATATAAGATAGATGCAGAATATATACATAGAAGATTCCGCAATATTTATTGCAACAGTCACATTTACACGTAATATATATAGTGATAAAAATTGAAGTAAGCAAGAACGTTCTAATAATATCTAAAGTAAAAATTAGCAGAATATATTTCATTATTATTTCATCAACCAGATAGTATATTACGTATTTCATTAATCACAATGAGTAAAAATAAAGTATTTCTCTCAATGGGATTAAATTACAAAAATTCAACATTTTTGAGGAAAATTTTTAATTTTTGGAAAAACAGCTATTTTTATTCTATTCTCAAGGAAAACAACTTCGTTTTTTTTAAAACAATTGACATACATATAAATTTGGAGAAACACTAATATCAGCCAAAGAAGTTAACTTCGAACGCATGTTCACACTGATACACGTGGCCGCGGCAGCCGAGTGGTATAGGTATCGGACCGTGGCTTTCTTTGTCACGGGTTCGAGCCCAGTACCACTAAAGACCCGCCGTGTAGGGCAGCGATGCACGTTAAATCTGTCGAGAGCTGAAACGTCCTCCCGTTGGTGTGGTAGTTAGGACAGGGGGGGCAGTTCAGGTGTCGTCCACGTCACTTGACCATGGTTCAAAATTACGTGGTCCGTCGCCAAAAGTTCTCGTGTAGCTGAACAGTGCGACGTTAATATTCAATCAATCAATCACACTGATACACGCTTTCTTTTTTTAAAAAACTGGTACTGGATGACAGTTGATATTAATACAGTTTTTTCCAATATGAATTCATTAATTAAACTAATTACCATTTCTGACGCCAACTTAGATTCGTCTCCATTGTTGTAACAATGTAACTGTTAAAACTATGACAAAAGTTCGTGTCGAAAATTGGTTTTTCAACCAAACAAGCCAAACCGTGTGTGTATTGTTACAACAATGCAGACAAATCAGGCTCTTTTTTTAATTGCTCTCTTCCCTATATATATATATATATATAGGTGGGGAATTATTACATATATATATATGTAACAATTCCCCCTAATATCCTTTTAATTAACTCTTTTAATAATATTCAAATAATCTTTTAATGATTTGGTTCGAAACTAACACCCTGATCTTAATCGTAATCGACTAATATTATTACATCATAAATCCCTTTCCCGCCCATTGTAACCAATCAGAGCTCTTATTACAAAAATGTCACGTGGTCTTCACCGTCGAGTATAAAAACCGATGTCTCTGGAAATCTCTCTCTTCACTCGTTTCTCTGTAGTCATGTAGCAGGCTGCTTTGTGTTGTGAGTTGTAGTTTCGTTCTCTGTGTTGTGTCATCCATGTTCATCGTAATTAATATGCCTACGTGTTTCAAGATATTCAATAAATTGGATTTACTAATTTAACAGACTGCCTCGTCGATCTTTCCATAGGAAATGCATCAACACACAGGAAAATCACATCACCGGTCACGCCGTATCTTTGGTGCGCCATTGTTTAAATCAACCACTCTCCAGAAATATTACACACACACACATATATATATATATATATATATATATATATATATATATATATATATATATATATATATAATATATTATATATATATACATATATATATACATATATATATATATATTATATATATACATATATATATATACTAGGTGGATGGCCCGGCGTTGCACTGGTTTTTTCAAGTGTACAGCTTTATGCCTTGGAAGGTTCCCTTTCCTTTTCAGTGTCAGCATTTCCTGGTGTGTGTGTGATTTCTGTATTAATGTCATTAAAATACTCTTTTTCGAAGTTTCTTCCAGGCCTTTGTCCTGTCGGGCGGGTCTGTTTTTTCGCCACTTAGCTCGTCGTTGCAAGGGTTTTCTCCGTGGGTACAATTTTATCCCCATGGAAATTTTCCCTTTCTCTCTGGACACCAGTACTTCTGTGTGTGTGTATTACTGAGCGGTTTGAGTGATTTCTACATTTATCTCAATTAAATCCCCTTTTCAGAAATTTCTTCTACTTCTTCTCTTTGTCGGAAAAGTTTCTTTTCCATCCGTTTATGAGTTTTTTCAAGTATTATACCCCATTTTTTTTCACTGAGGGATAAGATCTTTTTTAAAAAATTTCTTTTTTCGATTAAAAATTTACAAAGCCAATTCAATTTTGTTTTCAAGAAAACAGACATTGTACGAATTTATTATAATAATTTAGTAATAAATAATAAAACGCAATATAAGTTTTATTGTTAAAAAAATGTATTCATTTATATCAATTTTCGTTAAATAATGAATAAAAAAATGTGTACCGTTTGCTATGAAACGACTGTTTTTATCTGGATGTTTCATTTTTCGATTAAATAATATGTAACTATGAAAAAAGAACTATGAGGGGGGGCCTAAAAATTTGTTTACATTCCTTGTATAAAAAAAGATTTTAAAGGAAATAGTACTATTTAATAAAAACAGGGTAGCATTTTCCTATATTTTAAGGTTTTTCAGTAAATTATTTCTCTAAAAGAAAATTATTTCAGTTGAGATGTATTATTAAAAACTAAGATCATATTAATTATTTTACAATGAATACTTTCCTAAAATTCAAACTATTAAATTGGATTTTGAAAATTACTGGAAGATTTATTTTTTACACTCGTTATAAAAGAAAAAGCATTCAAAAAGAAAACATCTTTTATCTGCTTACGTACTCTCCGTAAGTTTTTTTTCCCGCAAATGCGCTATAGGCGCTCAAACTCGTGTGTTCTGAGGCAGCTTTCCCATAATTAACTATTAGTGGCATTTGGCGACTTTTCCAATTCTTTTTCGTTGTATTTTTACAGCTCCCCAAGTCGGAAAAATTACATCTTTAAAAATATTTTTTGTATAAAGAAAGCAGATTTTTTTTTAATTACAAAAGTCCAATTTTTTTTTTGAAGTTTTACAATATTTTGTTTCACATTAATTTGGCAACGTTGGAAAAACTTAAAAAATGTACCAATCTAATTGAAAAATAGTTTTATCTTTTTTTAGGAATTTAAATTAGAAAAATTTAAAACATTGTAGAAATTGAGATTTTAATAATATATTTCAAGTTAATCACATGTTAAAAGCATTTATTTTTAAACAAAGTTAATTAATACAGTCAGTAGAGCAACGTCATGAAATTCCATTTTGGCTAAAAACTGATTTTCGACGCCAACTTTTGTCACTGTTGTAACAATAACAGTGTTACAACAATGCAGGCAAATCAAAGTTAGCGCCCAGAACTAGTTATTAAAACTGGTTTTAATTAATATACTTTTAAATAATTGCGATATCGGACGGAATTGTAAATTTAAACCATTCTCGAATACACTGGAACAGATACAAAAAATTTCATCAAAATCGGTCCAGCAGTTTAGGAGTTTACTCACATACACACGCACAAAAGCTTTATATATATTATATAGTAGCTTTCCTGACGGGCGTTGTCCTGTACACACGTCTTAAATCCGAAATTACAAAGTTTTTGAATAAGTTGTAACAATGTGGACCGTTTTGATGATTTTTTTACTAAAGAAAGTTATTACAATACCTGACATTATCACATGTACAGTTACCACAATTCGACCTATCGATTGCCTGTGAGTATGTATTTACTACGAATTAAGTTGAATGTAGAAGCTATTCTGAATAAAACTTAAACTTGTTTTGATTAAAGGGGGGAAAATATAAAACTCGAGCTATTTTCATAACAGGTAATAAAAAAAAATGCACATAAATACATTTATCGTAATGTCATTGAATGTACAATGTTTTTGGTTAATCCTTGAGGGGTATTAACAAACAAATGCGTGGGTTTGCCAAACCTCGGGCATGCTACATATAATTAAGCTTGAGAAAAGCAAGGGTTTTCTAAATCTAAGCCACAAATTATCATTGTTTGACGTTGTGACTTATTAATGGTCATAGCAAATGCCAAGATAATTGGAAATTGCAAACATTTGAATGGGTAGGTGAGACTGAAAGAATCATTGGGATCTGTGGTAGAAATACAACTTCACCTTAAAGTTTGCCGCTCAAAAAATAGTGGCCTCAAGAATATTGTCCATGATTTTTATGAACAATTGCGCACCCTTACATAATTTTGGCACATTTTTAACTAATTGCGATACCGGACCGAATTGTGAATCTAAATCATTCTTGAATCCACTTGAAACCAAACAAAGAGTATCATCCAAATCGGTCTAGCCGTGTAGTAGTAGTTCAGTCACATACATACGCACAGAAAAATTTCATATAAAAAGATATATGCCGTATCGTGGCGAAATGAATAATCTTTCCGATTCTGTAATTATATTTTGTCTGATTTTGAAGAAAAATTAGTTCGCAATTTTAAAAAAAGGCGAAAATATTGGAAAATTCTCCCCTATTCTTTTTTTTTCCTTGCCGCGCATTAGCAGAATAAACAGCACATATAGAAATAAAACAATTATGCATTTTAAAGTTTTTAATTAATATCTTTTTAACTAATTGGGATATTGGACCGAATTCTGAATCTAAACCATTCTCGAATCCACTTGAACCCACACAAAGAATGTCATTAAAATCGGTCCAGCCACTTAGGAGGAGTTCAGTCACATACACACACACAGAGGAATTATATATATAAAGATTATTTGAAAGATATTAATTAGAAACGCTAAAAAGCATGATTCAGCTGCATTTTTGTATTAATGAAGACCCGATTTGGCTAAAAATTGATTTTCGACGCAAACTTACGTCATTTTTATAGCAATAACGTTGTTACAACAATGCAAGTAAATATTGAGTTGAATGTTTTTAATTAATATCTTTTTAACTAATTTGCGATATCGGACCGAATTGTGAATCTAAACCATTCTCGAATCTACTTGAACCCACACAAAAAATGTCATCAAAATCGGTCCAGCCGTTTAGTCACATACGCACAAAAGATTTTTATATATAAAGTTATAGTTCAAATTTTCAATCGTTAATAAAATACTTTTTATTCATTCATTCAAAGTAGAAATTAACTTATTTTTTAATTTTTTATGTATTTCTTGTTTAATGTATAACTCATAAAATGTTGAGAACGAATCCATTTGCAAAAAAAATGCTACGCAATTGTAAGGATGAATTTAAACTTTGAACATTCACTTAATAATCCATTTTAAAGCATGATCTAAAATCATAATCTAGAAGTTTCACTCTTATTTTTAGTTTTTTATACTGTAAGTCAGGGGTGTCAAACTTGGGGCCCGCGGGCTGCATGCGGCCCACAATGAGCGTTATTGCGGCCTGGTCACTATATTGACACACAATAATGAATAATAAAATATCAATATTTCTCCCTCAATAGGAAATATAGTAACAGGAAAGAGATGTCAAGTGTACATATTAAATTTTTCTTGTTTTTTTTATACATGTTTATTATACAGGGCCGATCCTAGCCGATGTGCAGCGCTTGCACTGCACAAGGCTTTCCAAAACAAGGGTCGGCCGCATATAGTTCTATCAATCAAGCAAAATTTTGTGCAATTTTTCAATATAAAGCTTATAGTAAGTTGAACAAATATGCTGAATTTTAAATAGTTATTGAAAAATCAAAATAAGTCTCGATTTCCCGATAGATAGCATAGTTTAAGAAGAATAGAATATTAGTGCACAGTGTATTTTTGATGAGTATTTTCTTATACAGGCCTTGAAAACTATACGCACAAACTAAGAAAAGTGATATAGAACCACCCTGTTTTTGCATTGGAAATCAGACTTATAATATAATAATAAATAAGGGTCTATTTTTTTCTTTAATACTTAAAACTTAGAAATTTAACAATTTTTATGAATTTATTCGAGGAATAAATGTAGCTATATTGAAAGCAACATCTAAGAGCATTGTCCCGCGCATGGTACAGTCAAGTGATGAATTGGGCACGCTTTTCGTAGATTCATATTTTGCAGTTAAGTATAGTTTAAACTAAGTAATTTAAGTCTCAAAATATAATCGATAAACAAAATTCCCTTATGCTTAGTTTTAAGAAGAAATTCTTAGTGGTGGAAAACTACCCGGAATAGAAACTTATCTATAAGTGAATTAGAAAAAATAATGTAGACCAAAAAGTAAAATGTCACTTCAAAGCGCTTTCAAAATAAGCATAGAAAAACTGTTAAAGCATAAATACCTGAACTTACTAGCTTTTAAAGTAACTATAATTAAAAAGTTTCATTCAGTTAGCTGTAACTATTACAATAGTTATGTTAGGTAACTATACTAAAAGTTTTTTAAATATCTTTCATGTACAGTGAAAATCGCTTAACACGAAACTGATGGGATTGAAATATTTTTTCATGTTGAAAGAATTTCGTGTTATTGCCAAAGAAAAAACAATGTATCAACAATATATATTAAGTTTATTAAAGTTTATTTTATTTAAATAGACATGCATACATGCATATATTTAGCACATTTTTTTTTTTGAAAAACGAAACATTATTTGAGTTTTTGGAAAAATAATTTGCGTCGTTTTCTTTAGCATCAGATTGTCAACAAATTGTTCGATATTGCCCATTTTGTTATTCATTTCATCACTGGAATATGCATCTCCGCATACTTTTCATGAAGTTCCTCATTTCGGATGGGAACAGGAGCTGCATTATTCGTTTTCTTCGTTGGAATCTGCATCAAAGATATTTTTTTAACTATGAACGCACTAAAAATCCTTTGTCTGCCATAATTGGGGCTCTACACACAATATCATCTCCTGCAATGAATTCTTCCGATAATACAATAGGACAGTCCAAGCCAGCCGGTATTTTCCACATTTTGTTCAATTCCAGAAAGGAAATCTTTTCGTGTAAGCAATTTTCGTTTCGTGTTAATAGAAAAAAATGCGTGGAAATACGTAGGAGTTTGTCGGGACCGTTGCATTATTTTGTCTTAAGCGTTTTCGAGTTAAACGCAATTGCACTGTACTTTTAAAATCTATTTTGCTCTAACTTTCATGTGAACGTTACTTAGAAGCAATCTTACTCCAATCTATCAGTCCCCCCGCTCTAATAGATTCATACATAACTCGAACAAAGCCGATTCTAGAAGCACACTAATTTCTTAGGGCTGGGAAAATTAGTTTCCCTCGTCTAAAAGCAAATCCAAAAACCTGACGTTCTCACGAGCATTTTTATTTGAGATTTTTAAAAATCAAAAGTTAAAATAGACAATAGATTGGCGATGAATTCAACCATTTGCGAAATTACAGGTTTACGCTTGAATAAATTTTGTAAGCAATGCCGTTTTCTATTCGTAATGTGTGAACTTCTGTAGTGTTTGTTTTGAATTTTAACCGCTATTTTTGTGTGAGAAAAAGGTACGAGTAAACCAGGGTTTTTTTTTTGTTCAACCGATCTTTGACAGCGATAAATTACTATAAAATACTTTTTTTCATTGATCGTAATAATGTTCACATTAAAAACAAACAACTATTTTTATCTCTTCCATACAATAGGTTTCCTTTTTTTATTTACTTTATGAATTGCAATACGGAACGCTGCTTATGTACTCCAGAATAATGAAGTATCGTATTCTGAGAAATTTAAGACTAAGTAAAAAGGATTCGCATGAATGACACGTTTATACCCCCCAAAAATTACGAGAACATTCGGTCTTCTCAGAAAGCATGAAAAGTTATTTTACAGTTAATTATTAGGTAGTCTTTGTAAAGGTCTGCCCGACGCTTCTGAAGGTATGGGGGAAACGAAAGGAAGGCTAGCCATATTCAAAATAACTCGAATTATTCACAGTACAAACAACAACAAAAATTAGATTAATCAAAGTTAAGAGATGCACCCAATTATCAAGTATGAAGAGCAATTAACGAGGTACGCGAGATATGAGAAGACTTTAAATAATTAGAACACTTACGTCTATTCAATGGCTTTTACCACTTAGGTACCTATTCTAGCTTAATTCTAAAGTGAGAGATCGTAAACTTAGATATTAAAATGATCAGCAACTAAATATCTACTTCTCACTACAAGTTTAATTAATCACTGCTCACGTTAGCAGTCTACCCTATCTCTCTTTTCTAACATGAAAGTTTCAACTTTATATACAAGTCTTAATTTGCATGGTCACTTCTTCCTCGGAAGAAAGCTTTATATAATATAATAATTGTTAAAGACCCAATATTTCCCAAGAGGATTAGTACTTTAAGAGAACACGTGTGTGGATAGACCCGTACACCTCTTTGTAGAAGAACTGACTTATACATACTTTGCGTTACACGAGGCCGCGTAGGGCAGCAATGCACGTTAAATCTGTCGAGAGCTGAAACGTCCTCCCGTTGGTGTGGTGTGGTAGTTAGGGGATGGGGTGCTACCTCAGGTCTCGTCCACGTCAGTTGACCATGGCTCAAAAATACGTGGTCCGTCGCCAAAAGCCCTCGTGTAGCTGACTGTAAAGTGCGACGTTAATATTCACTCACACGTTACACGAGATTTATGGTTTATTACTTTTTTATTAAATTATATTATCTGAGTAAATACAGTTATTTCATATTTCCAATTAAAAAATGTCTATGTTTATTTCAAAGGTAGTAATTTTGTTTGTTTATTATATAATTAAGGTATTTTGTCGCTATTATGACCTATAAGCTGGCCAAAAAAAATAATATTTTACTTTTTACTTGAATACAGATAGATGAGTTTATAGCTTCAACTTTAAGTATTAGTCAAAATATTAAAAATTCTCTAGAGGGGTGGCAGATTAGGTCTTTGCACGAAGGCGGTCGACACCCTAGGATCGGCCCTGTTTTAATAATGAACTAGCTGGTATACCTGTTCTTCGCACGGGTAAATTGAGAAATTAAACAATACAGATTGAATAATAAAAAAGTTCTTAATGAGTTAACTTTACGTGAATTGCAAATTAAACAAAAGAAAAGGCTTTTTGCATATCTCAGCTGAGCAAAAGAAAAACATATTTGTTAAATTTTAAGTCTGTAGATCTAATAGCTGATAAAAGGGATTTTTTTATTTATTTATAACTCCCCGTAACTCTCTTGTCAGTCGATTTTTGAAAACACATTCCTAAACTGATCTCTGCTCAGCAAAAGTAACACATTGTTACAAATTTTGAGCATTGAACGCATAAAATAATGTAAATAATTTTTATCTGGAAGTGTAATGCATTAATATTACTTTCTGCAGAATTTATTTTATGTTAAAATCTTGCCACCACCTTTCCCTTCGTAATCTAGTTTTATTATAACATAAAAAATAGTGATTGCACTGATCGAATGAATAAATTAAAAGCGAGTGCGCACTGAGGCATGGCGTAGACAAAACAAAAGGGAAAGTTTTGCGTCACACAGAAAAGATACATGCTGCCACGAGCTTTTTTTGCAGATGGTACACTTTTTTTCCTACTTTCTTGACAATTATCGTTCTATTTTAGAAACTTCACACAATATCTTTTTAAATTATATCCTATGTGTTATTCTGATGTATAAGCTATATTATTGTAAAGTTCTATTAAAATCTACTTAGTTGTTTTCCGTGAAAGAATAACAAACATCCATACAAACTTTCGAGTTTATAATATTAGTAAAGGTTTTTCGAAATAAACCTGCGCTTCTACGAAATTTGATTTTCTTTGCGTTTTAAAACTGAATTATTTGGCCCAAGTCAATATTTGAATTTGACATCCTTGCTGTAACTAATTCTCCAATGGGCTCACTTTCACTTATCGTACTTGTCCATGTAAATATCCAAACAACTGATGTGAACTGTATTTTTAATTTTTTGTATTTAACGGTACTTCTGGACGCAGTCAAGAATATACTTTGATGTTGATGATTCCATTACTTTCTTAAGAGGAAAAGTCGAAAGAATTTTAGTAGTTTTAATGATTCGTTTGCTTAGAGTACAATTAATTAAATCTTAGACAATATCTTGCTTTGTCACTTACAAATTAAGTTGTTTATTTAATTAGGTAATTAGTCTGTTTTACAACCTTGCATTTTTCTTTAAGCTATTAAATCAGTGTTTACATTAAAATGAGATTGACGTTTTCAAGTCGAGAATTTGTTAAATCATTCAACTAAATAAAAATTACAATATATATACCTTAAATACAACTTACAACTACCTTAAATACAACTTACAAGACATATATTCAACCAGTTCTAAATTATTGCAATGAGGTGCTGGTCTCTGCCTCAGAGAACGTTATAAAACTTCTTGACACTTTCCATAACCAAGCCCTTCGCATGATCACTGGCGGAGTTAAAACTACTCCAGTACTTGCCATACAGTTACTTTGCGACCTTCAGCCATTCACTAATATAATTGAGAAGAATGCTGCTATTCTCTTCAATAGACTTATTAGACTCCCAAATAATTCATTCTGCCGGGACTATGATTCCTATGGAGGACGTAATCTTAAGACTCAAAAGGGCTTTATTCAATGTGTTCGTGAGAACATTCAATATAAAGTCATTAATGATGTGCCCTTTGAATTACTGTCTTTTGCTAACCCACTCGACTACGCAACACTCGACATCAGATTGGACCTTGTTCTGAATGTGAGAAAACGTGATCTAAGTCCTACTGCTCTTCACGCTATAGCTTTGGAAACTATCAATACCCGCTTCCCACCGGAGGAGTGGCTTCACATTTACACAGATGGCTCACTCTTGGACTTTGCCCAAGGCACTGGCATTGGTGTTTTTAGTCACCTCTTCTCCTTCTATTTACACGCCGGCCCTTTGACAACTCACTTTGATGGTGAGGTTGAAGCTATACATATAGCCCTTCAGCAACTTGCTGTTCGTCTTCCCCCATTGAAAGAGCTGTAATTCTTTCAGATTCTACTTCTGCCCTTCAGGCTTTGTCCAACTATAATGAGAATAATTGTTTACGTGTGCAGAACTGTAGAGAACTCCTGGGAAAGATAAAAGGAAAGATCGTCTTTCAATGGGTACCATCCCACTGTGGTCTTTGGGGAAATGAGAGGGCAGACTTTTGGCAAAAAAAGGGAACGGGTATCCTTCAGAACTTTCGCAGAGACCTGACACTTTATTCTGCCAAACTGGAAATTAAAAGGATTTTTAGGGAATCATTTCGCCTTACAGCTTCTCGTGTTGCTCGTGATAAGCCTTGGAGTACACTATGTAAGAAATCCCACGGTATTCCAAGTTCTCCTCGTGCTGCTGCTGTGGCTAAATTTAGACTTTTAACCGGACATGACTGCCTTTGCGCTCATCTGTTTCGTTTTAACTTAGTGACTTCACCTATCTGCGTTTTGTGTGACACTGGACAAGACATGACTGCCGCTCATTTGGACGAGTGCTCTGCACTGAATGATCTTAACTGCATTGTAAAAAGGTATTGGAGAGTCCGTTGCCTAATGACCTGATGGTCAATGGCCTGGCATTTGTAAAATAAATATATATACATATATGTTCACACTTCCCTTTACGAACTAAGGTTCCGTGTCCTATTCAATACATTTTATGTTATGTACAGTTCACGATATATTTTTATATTGAGATTAAAATATCTATGGAATTCCTTGCATAAAAGACATGAATACCATTGTAAAATTATTAAATTTGAAAAATGTCACTACATACAATAACTGCATATATCACACAATTTCACAATTCAATACACATTTTAAAGCAAGCCTAATTTAAAAAATCATAGAAGCCGTTTTAAGTAGGTAAGAATTTTTTTTTTCAACATTAAAAAAAGATTTTTCCATTTCTGCTATAGATAACTAGAAATCAAAATCAAATATTCTAACAGCCTGCAGTTCAATCACACTATAAATCTAATTATTTTTCCATTACAGTTAAGTTAGAATTTATTTTTTCTTGGTAACAAAGGATCAATTTAGGCCAGTGCTTCTCAAACTTTCAATACTGGCGCCCCCCTTATCAATCACAATTTTTATCGCGCCCCCCTTATACATTAGTAATGTACTGAATGCAATAATAATGCACTTTTTTTTTACGCTAAAGCAATAATCTTAATTATATACCGTACAAATTCATGACATAAGTATTAAATTTTGTATATGTTGCTTTTAAGCAAATATATATATATATATATATATATATATATATATATATATATATATATATATATATATATTAAGTAATAGGATAATTATTACGTTATTTTTCCTTTCTCTAATTTTTAAATTGGAACATATTGCAAAATGCGGTGGCTGCTTAGAAGACAAAATATAGATATCAGCTTTTTTTTAGAAAGAACTCAGTGGGTCAATTTCTAATAATATATATAAGCATTCCTTTGAAAAATTTGCTCTGTAAGACAAGCCCATGGAAGTCGCTAATACTTATTAAACTTGTTCTTAATTTAGCATTAATTAATTAGTTATAAAATATCCCAGCAGCACTGGTAAATTAAAAGTATACCGGCTGCAGTACCCGCTATTTGCACGAGTTCATTTATAAGAAAATAAAACTTTATTGATATAATCGCTGAATTTTAAGGAGAGTGTAAAGCCAAGTGCGCAACAATGTTTACAAAAATGTAAAATGATTTTTTTAAATCATTGCTCAAATTATAATTAGTTTTAAGCGAACTGTAATTTTAAGCCTCACAGAATTAGCATTTAGAATTGATGTTGAATAATGAACAATAATATAAAATTCCTATGAGAAATAATTGTATTATTTTTAATACTTAAAGTGAAAAGACTTCAACATGTTTTAAACCTGGAGCAGGCACGCACTCGATACTAATGGTCGAGTGGGGTTATTGAGCCACCCTCATCTTTTTTCTAATAATTATTTTTATAGTACACAATAAAAATCGCAATTCTAGTGAATAATTTAATTAAGAGAAAATATACTCACACCCCTACTTTCAAGAACACAGAAAATATTTCGGAAAAAAAGTTATCAAACCGGGAACTCAGTCAAAACAAGTACCTCAAGATTGTAAAAAAACGTTTGTCACTCCCAAAAAAAGAGGGAGATATGTGACAAATATATTTTAGTTCACACGTTAAGACTGTCAAACAGGAGGATAGTGTCGGAGCCATTGGTAACAATTAAACAGTTTTGCCAGAATTACCGATTTCGTGCACTTTGTGCTCGGCGTGACAGCTCCAGAATAAAAGTGTATTAATTACAATATGGATGTTCAAAAAAAATTATGTAAAACGTTTTTCATTATGCTTTGTTATATGTTTGGGAATAACTCATAGAGATAAATCTTGCCCAAGTAATCCTTCAGCTCTCTGTGCTTTTCCATAAATCATAAAAATATTTTAAAAGAAAAAAATCGCAGCAGAAATAGTTTGTTTGCAACTTCCCTAAATGAAAAAAACAAATACATAAGAGCAGGGACGTAACTAACCGTAGAAGTAAGTTCGAAGGTCAAACCGCAGCAACTACATTCTGCTGCCTACAGCTGATGACAATAATATAACAGTAATGAATTTTTTATCTTCCTAAAAATTTTTTCGATTATGGGTCTCGGTTTTGTTTTTTCTCATTTTGGTTTGTAAAGAAACCGTAATAGAAGTAGAAGCTTTAATTTTTTTATGACGTAATATCGCAGATATATAAATTATATCGGTGTAAATGTGTATTTTTTTATTTCGTCAGAAAGTATTTTGTTTTACTTCATTCCAGTAAATAAATTTTTTTAAATCTTTTATTTTCGATATGCTCGCGCCCCCCTTGTACGTTTATCGCGCTCCCCCAGGGGGCGCGCCCCACAGTTCGAGAAACACTGATTTAGGCTGTTTTAGACACAAGATCGTGAACTTAGGCGGAGCACATTTTCAAACAGAAAAAAATGCCTCAATTTTTTAAAAAAATTGTGACATTGTAACTCATGCATTTGTTTATATATATATAAAAAAGGGTTTTTAAAAACTTAAATACTTCATAAATAATTTGTTTTTTATTTTAACATGGAAAGGCATTAAGCATTAAGGTATAGGAGAAAAAATGTGAAACACATTTTATAAAATAAAAAATTGTGTAAACTCGGATAAAAATGCGAAATGTGATAAAATAAGTGATTCTCTACAGGATAGTGGAGCCAGAATATATAATATTTATCTTTGAGTACTTTGATATAGGTTTTAATATTCCAAATTTGGGTCCTATTCTTTAACATTAGCCGAAAACAGCCTTAAGAATATCGTGACGGAAGTTTTGATGATAATGAACTCGTGTTCATCGAAAATGAAAAAAAAAATTATTAACCGAGGAGATTAAAAGTCTTTCACTTCTCGAAACTATCTAATTAAAAGACACTGAGACATCTTTAAATATGCAAAAAGAATAAATACACCATTCGCTTTTTTACAACACATTTATAAAACATTTAAAAGAGTATTTATTGTTTGATATAGGTAACATGTGTAAATATACCTATACCCTAAATGTACCTATACTATACCCTTTGTTTTTTGCATATTTTAAATTGATTGAAAATATGTCATTATTCAAAAACAATTACAGTTGAACCTGTTTTTGTGCAGTAGATAAGGACCGCATAAAAAAACGCATAAAAAAATATCCAAAAATTTCATAAATTCTTACAATGAACTAATTCGTGGAAATACTACAAAAAAACTTTTTTATGCGGTGGATAGGGACCGCATAAAAAAATCGCATTTATAAAATATGCCAATTATTTACGAAATCTATGTAAGAATACTTCCATAACAAAATAAATAATTAAACATTACTCATGGAAACATTTTAAAAACATATAGTTTTTCATTGTATACACGGATAAGTTTTCAAAATGCACATACATAATTCATTGCTACTGATCGCAATCCAAAGTCCTGTAATGAATAAGTTCAAAATCGCTTTCGTCACTTGAAGGTGAAATTTCAATTGATTTACTTTTTGGCAACATAAAGTAAGAGATAAGTTTTTGTGACGAAGGACGGTTGGTCAGTTACTTGAAAATGTCCCGATAACCAGCTATACATGATTGAAGCCCCTTTTTTTGAATTTTATACTCCTTTCATAACTGGTACCTATTTTAAGAAAATGCTTTTCGAATTTGTTGGAAAGCTGGATCTCTGCATATTTTTATCCGCTCTCAAAGAATCCAGTTCTCTTCTTGTGAATAATCTATCAAATTATTCATAATGTCACTTTCATTAAAAGTTTCGTCTTCAATCAAGCGCGGGCTGCTGGAGCGTTGAGAGAAAACAACTGAATGCGTATTGTCGGAAGACTATTTATAACAAATGAACAGAGCGTCTTGAAATGTCTACATTTCACTGGCGTATTGTACACCCCCGCATCACGGGAGGGGGCAGGACTCTAAGGGCCCAATGCCTGACTTACGCTAAATACGCATTTACCCAATTTACACTGGTGTGCAAAACTTTAGCAACAGGTGGGTTTATTGCCATAACTTCACGAAAAATCATGTGAGAGACATGAAATTCAGAAATGAGGGAGAGTATTATGTACGTAAAGGATGACGAAAGCATCGCCGCTGAAAAAGAAATACAATGCATATGATATGGAATCAAACAAAAACAGGCTTTATTGAACGCATTGTATCGTGACTCATGATGGTCTATCCAACAGGAAGAACAACAAGCAGATGTTCCTTAATATGGTATATGCCCTCCCCTCACTGCAATGGTTGCTTCCCTCCGTCTCCGCATACTCAGAACCAGCTGGTGCAACATTTCTTGCGGTAGAAGTGCCGATTCTTCAATCAGCATCTGTTTGAGTTATTGGGTGTTCTCCGAATGAGGTAAGCGTGCTGCAGTACGTCTCCCCAAAGCATTCCACACATGTTCTATGGGATTTAAATCTGGGGAGTACGCTGGACAATCCATTCGAGTGATATCTTCACTTTCCAGAAGCTCCTAAACAGCAAGAGTCCGATTTGGCCGTGCATTGTCATCCATAAAAATTATGTCTGGCCCAATGGCACCTCGGAACAGACGCACATGGGGAAGAAGTACCTCCTCACAATAGCGATCCCCGATTACAGACCCTCTATCGAAAATGTGGAGCTCAGTTCGCCCGTTCAGCATAATACCTCCCCAGACAAGAACTCAAGGACCACCGTGATGGTGTCTTTCCTTGATGTTACTGGTATAAAACCGTCCCGATTTCTCTCCAAATCAAAACTCGTTTAGAATCGCTTCTGGTACTGAACCGACTCACATCCGTAAAGAGGACACGACTCCATTGACAGTTGTCCAGTTTTTGTGCTCTCTGCATCACTGTAGACGGTGGCGTCGGTGGTCAGCTTTTAGCGGGAGGCAGTGTTCAGGACGGTGGGTAAATAGGCCCCCTTTGTGAAGGCGTCTGGCCACAGTAAACCGCGACACTTGTTGCCCCGTTGCTGTAGAGAGTTGCTGAGCAATGACGCTTGCTGACTGCCGTCGGCCTCTTTTCGCCTGCAGGATGATATATCGGTTATCCCTTGCAGTTGTCCTCGGGCGGCCACCACCAACCTTTCTAACAGCTGTACCTGTGGTTTGGAACGCTTTCCAAGCGCGCGAAATGACACTTTTGTTGATTCCGAACTCTGCAGGTGATGGTACGCTCCTCCTCCAGCTTTCCGATCATTCTTCCACGTGTGAAGTCGTCCAGGTGATTTCTTCTAGCCATATTTCACGAACTGACTCACTGGCACTTGCAGCGAATATGTTGAATTGCGTCTGCGTCCTTCATTTTATTTTACTGTTGAACAGCACGCGCCGACATCACGCGTTTTGCGTACGCTCACGTCGCTTCTGACGTTTCGTTCCTGATATTTGCATACGCACGACGTTTCTACTGACTTACGTGTTCACTGTACTGATCTCCAGACCCCCTTTTCTGCAATTTAATGGTTATCTCTCTGCTTAATTTTTACATTGTTGCTTAAGTTTTGTACACCAGTGTATAAAGTATTGAAGGCGAAACCTGACTTTCAGGGGGAGGAGGTCCTAACATTCTCCGTTACGCCACTAGTAAATATTACAATGGCGCCAAAGCCATTGAAATTCGTACATCGCATAAAAAAATATCGCACATAAAAAACCGCCCAAAAATAAATTCGCACAAAAAGGAAATTGCATGAAAAAAAAGTCCGCCCAAAAACAGATTCGACTGTACTTCAAAATATTCAGATAACTTGGGAATTTTCCAAACTAGATTTTTACATCCTTTCGCACTTTTATATATTTGGGTAACTCTAGGTACAAAAATTTGTATTTTAAACAAATTAGATATAACTTGAATGAGTGCGTGTTGATTAACGTAGCACTATGGAGCAACACGAGGGCTTTAGGCAACGAACACCTTATTTTAAAACTCGGTCAAGTGACCAGGACGGCCCCTAACCTGCCATTCCTCCTCTCGAAACTGCCACATTACTCCAAAGCGAGGATTTAGAGCTTCCATAAATTTAACGCGCATTAATCTCTCCACTCGGCAGGTCTTGAGTGGCACTACGGCTCGAACCCATAACACGCTGGCTACCAGTTCGTAAACATTACTATTAGGTCATCTTGGCCAGAAAGAGAGGTTGAAAACAAACGATAAATCGTGTATTATGCCAATGGACTGGACATATTCAACTAGATCCTAGAGCATATATATATGCTCTTGATTAAAAGATTGATAGATACCGTCGTTTTTATTTCGTTAATAACATATTACCACAAAAATTGCGTGAGTTTTATCACAACCCTTACAATCTTATTTGTACCTCTAAATCCTCGCTGGGTGAGCACAGTCTTTACAGAGTAAATGAGCTTACCTAAAAATACTCTTTGACAATTTTATACAGCATTTTAAAATAAATTTAACAGACAAATCTATTTCACATACAATGAAAATCGTTTAAAACAAAACTGAGAGGACTGAAGTATTTTTGTGCGTTAAAATAATTGTGTGTTAAAGAATATTGCAAAAAGAAAAAAAACATACATATTCAGCAAAATTAAGTTTATTAGAATACATTTAATACATTTTTTAATAAAAATCAATGAAACGAAAACATTCACACAAGAATTTAATGAAACTTAACACAAAATTTTTATGTTTTTTGAAACACAAACATTTATTGAGCTTTTTGGAAAATAATCTGATATCTTTCATTGCATTGTCTTTCTTAGCATCTCTCTCTCTCTCTCTCAAACTGTACACAAATTGTTCGATGTAGTCCTTTTTGTCATTCATTTCACCATTGGAATAGGTGCATATTTTTCAGGATGTTCTTCATTTCGGATAACGTGGGAACAGGAATTGTTCATTTTTCATTTCATTTTCGCCTTCGGAATCTGTATCAATGATATTTTAGGAGCTGTTAGGATTTGTCTTTGATATAATTGGGGCTGTACATGCATTATCATCATTTGCTACAACGAATTCTTTCGATGATCCAGTAGGACAGTTCAATAAAACTTTCAGAAACTTTCTGAAACGTTTTATTAAGTGTTTATTTTCAGAAGCGAAATTTTTTCGTTTTAAGCTATTTTCGTTTCGTGTTAAGAGAAGAAAATGCATGAAAAACATATTCTTTCGGGACCATCGCGTTATTCCGTGTTAACTAATATTTCGTCCTAAGTGTTTCGCATTAAGTATATTCCGTTGTGATTTTAGCTTATTGTTAAAAGAAAAATCCTTCATAAGAAGTCAAGTAAAATTTCATATTAGAAAACTATTCTAATATGAAATGTAACGTTCTATAATTCCAACATGAAATTTGATGTTCATTAATTTTAATCTTTGCATATATTTTGAGTTTCTAATCAAAAAATTACATACACAAGGCAATGAAATAATAATAATAATAATTACAATCTGAAAAAAAAATTGCGGAATCATCTATATGCTAAAATTTGTTTAATTCTCAAGTTTTTGTTTTTCCATGAATTAACCGAGTATTAGTCTTGAATGGTGGAAATTTTCCTTCTCTTCAATCACATCCAAAAACAAGTAGTCAAAGAACAAAGAATTTCTGCTTAAGGTACAGACTCAAAAACAAAAGTACAAAACAGACCCAAAAATTTCATCAAATAAAACTATACTTACAGAGGCTACTTCAAAAATAAGCCGGTCGCACAGTATTTTTTTTTCCTTTTCTTTTTTTTTTCATCTGAAAGTCTGCTTTTATTTGTGTTCAATTCACGCGTTGTTTATATTTAGTCTAAGGTACAAGAACCGGTTGACTTCCCACTAAACCTTGTATTTCAACGAAAGGCAATGGTTCTTAGAAAAACGATATAGAAAATTAGTCTTGTGGGAGGATCAATTGCTTTTATACACCCCCTAAACATACCACTATATTCCGAGACATCCTGTTTACATTAAAATATTCTGGGAAAGTTTAATGTACTTTTTTTATGTTAACACGCGTCAGTAACTTGGAAACCATAGAAATAAGTGAGAGATGTTAGAAGAAGACAAAGAAGAGTTATTTCATTCAAATTTGATAAAAATATAATTTTTGATCTGTTATTCCTATCATATAACGGTAGAAAATAACTAAAATATATTCTCTTTCGTTCTAAACAGCATTGACGTCACATATCAAGTGATTCGAAACAAGTATTTTGTAGCGAATTTGCTGAATTATTTTACTTATGAATAAATAAAAAAGTTTGAAAAATAGGGTGGCTTTGTATATAATCGTGAATTAAATAATATTTGCTGCAATTTTCTTCTGAATTTCTGAAAGTTAGGTGATAAAATTAGTCTCTCATTAAACGGGAATTATTCTTCAAACTCTATAATTGTATTTTTTGCCTTTTTGGGGGCCCCTCAACATACTATGATTTTCTTGCTTACACATGTTGGGTCTTCAGTAGCTTAGGGGTCCCGTATCATTGATACGGTGAGAGCTACGCCCCTGTTGTGCACATAAATGCTTTAAAATGGTTTTTTTTTTGTAAAAGTTACTATGGATTTAGATCCGAGAAACAGAGAGAGAGATCTAGTTATTTTCTAAAAAAAAATGCTAAAGTTGATATTTTTAAAAATTTCGTGTTTTTTCCAGGTTTAGCTAGAAAAATAATTATTAAAAATCAACAAAGGAACAGATTTTCAAATCCATACTAACTTTTGTTCACAATATTCCAAGAAGCATAAATCACTTAAAATGACTAAAATATTTTTAAAGTCAAGTATTTTATAACAGTTTGAAAAGACTTCAAAAATTTAGAATTTTTTTAAAATTTGTAAGATAATGGCTGGTCAAACTGACTTTTTACTTACTGTGTGAATCAGCTTTATATTATAATCTAAATATAAATTATTCTTACTGTTACAGTCTCCAAAAAAAATTTTTTTAAGAGTACAGCCTTAAAATGAAAAATGTTAGAGAGGAGAAAGTAGTAAATTAATCATAATTTCAAAAGAAATGAGCTTTTGGAGATAGCACGAAACTTTTAAAAAAAGATAAGTAAATATCAAATACTTGCGATTTTTACATTAAAAATTTGAACACGAAGCGCAGTTTTACTTATCATTTATAAATAGCATATCTTTTGTGTATACCTTTCATTACTTATTAATATTTTCAAATGGTGTTATTTGAGATGAGATTTTTTTTTTCTTTGAAAGATGTTCATAGAAAATGTTCAAGAAAAATGTTCACTTTCCAAAAACCAGTGAGATTACTTTAAATCTATTATATTTTCCATAATTCATCCACCATTTTAAAAACTAGTTTCGCAAAAAAAAATTGTCTTCAACCTTCGAAAAGAATTAAAAGGAAAGGAATGCTATCAGTGGCGTACATAGCCAGCTTCTATAGAATCGGTTATACTCACAAAATTAAGGTATCCGACTAACGTTCGGAACCGTGATTTTAAAAAAGCGCATAAATGGATAATCTTCGTGATATTTACTGTCAATTAGATTAGCATACAAGAATAAAATTGTTTTAAGGACATTATGACAAAAAAAAATTATTTAAATACAATATTTTGGCAAAAAAACTAACTTAGAATAATCTTTTTTCAAAACATTCTCCTTTTATAAGAAGTGCTTCTATAATAATAATATTTTGCTTATATAAAGTAAAGACTTTTCCATAGAGTCTGAACTCGGATTTTTGAAAAATTCACATTATTTTCAGAGTTACCACTAATTGAAATAATTATCGGTGTTTTTTCTTAAAATTTCTCCCCTATGTTGTAATAAAATATGGATAAATCCACTTCTAAGTTATATATTTCAAAAATTCTAGTTCAGCCTCTGTAAAGAGGTCTGAGATATATGCAGGCAAAATATTATTATAATAGAAGCATTTTTCATAAAAGGAGAATGTGTATAAAATAGGCTAATTTTTTATAAGCTAATTTAAGTATTGTATTTAAATAATTTTTTTATTGTAATAATATACTTAAAACAATTTTATATACGTTTTTTCTAATCTAAGTGACACTAAATATCATAAATATTATCCATTTATAAGCTTTCGAAAAATCACGGGTTAAAGCGTAGTCAGATACCTTAAAGATGATGAAAGTGCCGATGCGTTATCTTTATTCTGAATATTAAAAATGTGTTGGTTTGTGGAAGGGATTTTGAACCCCCGAAATACACCCTCGTGTACGCCACTGATTGTTATTAGTATTATTTTTAAAGCATTTGATTTTAAAATAATACGAGAGATGATACGATTTGCGATACAAAAAAAAGCTTGCCTTTTTTTTCCGTTACATTAATTTTGTCTTGCAATAAGTAAGAGCCGGACTAAAAAATAAGGGCTTAGAAGCGTAATTTTTTTCGTTCCGATTCAACTAAAAACAAATATATTAATTCAGTTCCGGTTTTCGTTCGGCCAAAATAACGGTTTTCGGTTTAGTTCTGAATGAATCATTTTATTTTACGTATATTCTTATTTGTACTAAAATATAATTCTATCATAACAAAAATGTATTTATATGGTTGATGTTAAATTAAAAAATATTGGTAAATGAGTTACAGTAATAAAATGATTGAGAATATATATATCGAACCGAAATAAACCAATATATTTTTTTTCGGTACAGTTCCAGTGTGAAGCCTTTAAAAAATTTCTATGATTGATCTAATACACACAAAAAGAGAAGGAAAGAGAATATAAACTGCGCCAAAAAATTAATCTTTCATTAAATCTTTGTATTTTTCAAACCTCACAGAATATATTTAATTTTGACTCCGAATTATTTTTCTTTACTCAATTTTTTGTGAGAATAAATTGATTTTTTTAAAAATTTCATTCACCAATGCAGATTTCCCTCCTCTTCTAATAGATGTTTTCTTTTTGTTTATCAATATGTTTTTTTATTGAAAATTTTCAGCTGCTATTCTATACGTCTTAGATTTTAGAATAATACCGACCAATATTTATATTGAGAACATTAAAATTTACTTCGTCATTTAATTATGCAAAAAAGACATTGAAAAGATTGAAGATAAAAAAAATTTCTTACACATCATAAAGATTTTAAATACCGTAAGGGGGAATGGACAAATGTACACGAAGTAAAATTGCATTTAAAATCAGATCCATCATAAAATAATTTGAATCAAATATGATTCGAAATAAACTATGCATTTACATAGAAATGCGAAGGAATTCAGTCGAGAAATTTCAACATAAAATCTATGTATAATTTGAAAAGTATTTGTCTTATTTTCCTCGCTATCACATAAAATTAAATAACGAGAAAAAAAATACTTGGAACTTTGATATGAAAAAAAAAATGCTTGGAACTTTTCTGTAAAAAAAAAGAAAATGCTTGGAACTTTGCTATGAAAAAAAAAAAAAGAAAATGCTTGGAACTTTGCTATGAAAAAAAAATGTGCAAGAATATTAACAATCGTATGTGTGCAATGAAATCATTTTTACAAGTATAGTAAATAAATGCTTAGTAAATTTTTATTTGAATCAATATATATATATATATATATATATATATATATATATATATATTTTCTACAATTGCACAAAAACCTTTTTTTTTAATAAAAAGGCACTTAGTTGTTTAACGTATTGTCAATGTTCGAGGTTTGAAACACTAGTAAGTATTAAATCGTTTTAAAAATGAACTACTAAATATTTCAAATGGTACCAAGTAATAAGTCAAGTAATAAATTATTTTGAAATGCTAAAATGACATACAGTTTTATCCGGCGTATAACGCACACTTTTAACCTAAAAAAATAAGATCGAAATTTAAGGGTGCACATTATACACCGGGTGTAAAAATGAGAACTCTAAAAATAAATAAATTATAGTTTTTTTTAAAAAAAACAAAAAAGCACGCTTTTATAGTGAATTGAACTAAAAAGTAAAAAAATCATTCTTAATATAAGAATAAAATGATTAACGAAATAAACATATAAACGAACGAAATTAACAAATAAAATTAATGTCATTGGGGTAAAAGCGTGAGGTGCTGTGTACTTCATTTTTACACTTAACTCAGCATTTCGGAATAGAACTAGTAAGGAATTATAACAATTAATATAGAGAACCCCACGCTTTTACCCCAATAACGTTAATTTTATCGTGAATCATTTTATTCTTATGTTATATAAGAATTTTTTTTTTTTTTACTTTTTAGTTCAATTCACTATAAAAGCGTGTTTTATATAGTTTTTTTTAAATTATAATATTTATTTTTTATTTTTTAGTTCGATCTACAATAAAAGCGTGTTTTTTTAGTTTTTTAAACTATCATTTATTCATAGTTGAATTTATCCTTGAATTTGATGTTTGAAGCCAGAATTACGTGACTGCTGGAATTAGTCTTGCTCTTCAATGGATATTAATAAACGTGTGTGAAGGGTATTTATTCTTTCCGCTTACGGGGTCTCGGATTAGTCCCGTATCGTTATATTTCAAAGATTCCGTCTCTATAGATACATATCAAACTAACAAAAGTGGGTCAAGCAAAAATATTAAATGTGTGTCAATCGTATTATCACCTTTCAAATGCATTTTAATAATGTTAATTTGTATCATCACTTCAAAACGTATTGCTTTATAAAAATAGAAAAATATTTAGCAGTTAGAACACATAATTATTTTTCACACATGCACGAGTATTTTTTTTCAGAAAAACTACAGAATTGTTTCTATTAAACGTATTGCTATAATGTTAACTCATGTCATCACTTCTAAATGCATTGTTTATAAAAATAGAAAATATTTAGCAGTTACAACATATATAATTATTTTTTCACATGAACGAGTCTTTTTTTTTATTTCCATTTTCAGAAAAACTAGACAAAAGTTTATATTTTGGTTAGGAATTGTTGAAGCACTCACCCTGCCCTTTCTTACATAAAGAACACTTCTATTTTGTTTATTTTATTTGTATTAACCACAGGCTATTCGCTTTTAGGGTTGCATCTTAATCTTTTAGTCGCTAAATCTGGAATTAGTCACCAAATCTGGAAATGGCATAAGGAATTAATCACCAAATCTGAAAATGGCATTTGCAATAAGTCGCCAAATCTTGAAGTGGTATAATGAATCACACACAGTCGCCAAATCTGGAATCTTTATTTTCGATGATCCTGATCAGGACAATGAAACAAAATTATGGCATTATTGTATTGCCAACAGTCCTTGAAAATTGTGCAAAATTGCGAATTAATCTAACCTTTTAAAGAAGGTAAAAATCGAAATCAAAGATTCCGTTACATAAAAGTGAAACTTATAAAAACGTGTTAAAAAAAAGATGAGCACAGTAAAAAATGAGACTTCTAAATGCACTCACGAACAAAAAAATTAGCGCTCCAAGTCGTCAAACTGAAACGAAATTTTACATACGTAATGACTACTTTGATATAAGTAAATGCTTACAAAATAAAAAAGGATCATTGATTTGAGAGAAAAAGGCGAAATAACGGAGGATTTAATAACCCTGTTGAACCCCCTCTGAAGCGAATGCACGATACGATACGATCGGACTTTGAGGCATACAAGTTTTGTATGATGTATTGAGACATTTCGTTCCATATTTGCTGTAACTTTGCCTCTAGTTCGTTCAAACTCGTGGGATGCCCTACTCGCCTTTCCAAATGATCCCAGGTAGGCTCAATTGGAGACAAATCTGGGGATCGGTCTGGCCAAGGAAAGGTAGTAACAGTGCGAAGACAATCTTATGACACCCTTGCCGTGTGAGGCCGAGCATGGTCTTGTTGAAAAACGATTCCTGGGAGCCGTTGCAGGAGTGGCAACACATGTGGTTTCAGGATGTCATGGACATACTACTGGGCTGTCATGGTGCCACGGATCAATACTAGGTGTGACTGTGTATTGCACGCAATGGCACCCCATACCATCACACCAGCAGTGAGAGCGGGGTGTCTCTGTAAAGCAAAGGCGGGATTGAGGCGTTCACCACGGGGTCTCCACACACGAACACGATTGCCATCACTGCTGATATTGAATCTGAATTAGTCGCTAAAGACAACCTGGTTCAATTCCGCTGCAGTCCAGTTTCCTCCTGCACGGCACCACTCCAAACGGAGGCGTCTATGGGTGGGCATCAAGGACAGCACACGTAATGGGCGCCGTGATCCCAAATGTCCTTCAGCCAGGCGCCTACGTATGGTTCGAGAAGACACAGGGAAGGTGCTACCTGTGCTTGGATGGCGGCTGATGAAGCAGTTGGCTGTACGCGTGCATTTCTTACGCTGTGGTGGTCTTATCGACGATAGGTCTCTCGAGGGCATCTTGAGCCTGGTCTTCGAGTAAATGACATCTCTCGGTTCCACTGGTCCCAACATATCCTCACAACATAATCAGAACGGCCTAATTGACGAGCTACTCGCCTTGCTGACCACCCAGCTTCCATCATGCCGATGATTCTCCCCCGGTCAAACTGCGACAGCTGCTCATATTGTCTTCGGAAACAGCGTAATGGCCTGTCTACCTCAGCTCTTCCTTTGTAAAAAATTCAGCACACTGGAACAAGCTTTGGTCAATTGTTTTATGCTCCACGGAGAAGGGCGTTAAAATCCTTCTACCGGCTATACGTATTGCGCAATCACGCTGCACTTCTAATCATTTGCTTATCTCCCCGACATTTACCTTCATACCAAGTTTCATTACGATCCCGCAATTATTTCTTGGTGCGCTATTTTTTTTTTTTTTTGTCCATGAGTGTATATCCAAATACTGTTTATTTAAAAGAAATGACATACTTAATGAACTGAAAGGATTGTATTTAGTTTTAAAAGTACACTATTTTTTTCTAATACTTGGAATAATACCTCGAATAAATGACTTCAAAATAAAAGAACATTGCGCACGTACATTTCAAGTTTCTTCATAAAAATTGGGGTGCGTGTTATATATTGCTGATATATACCTAAAAATTGAATACTTTAACTTGAAAATGTAGGTGTGCGCGTTATACACCGGATTTTAGGGTAATTATTTCGCTCAAAGGAATAACTAACCAAAATAGTAAAAATTATTAATTGCAGATAATTGCAAAGGAAATTCAATCATATGCAATAGTATAAAATTTGCAATGAAAATAATTCACACATATACCTTTACCCTTAGCTATTAATATTTTTGTTTTTAATAAAGGTTTTCTTTCCATTTTTTTAGGTAACTTTTTAAAAATACAAATATTTCCGAATGTATCAAAAGAAAAATTTAAGAGAGATATATGGTAGAAAATTATTTATAATTTCCAAAGGAACAAGCTAGTATTGTTACATACAGTAAAATACGTTTAACCCGAAAGTGCTTAAGACGAAATAACGGTTAACACGAAATAATAAAATAGTCCCGCCAAACTACTGTGTATTTTCATGCATTTTTTCTCTTAAAACGAAAAGAAAATCGCTTAACACGAAAAGACTTCCTTTTTGAAAATGAACTAAGTATGGAAAACACCCCAGCCATGCAAGCGAGATTTAAAAGGGGCGAGAGATGAAAGAGAGGTGGTTTCGCATGTTTATTCACATGTTTTGTAGGATAACTTGGCTATGAAATACCCTAGGAATAGCCTGTGGATGAACCAATTTTGTTTTCTAAGCTACTTTCTTCATCCACCCCTACAAATGCCCCACAAAAGCATCTCATCTCTCACAGTCTCAAATGTTAATTTGAAACAAATAAATGTGCACGACTCACAATCTCAAAAACCTAGGCACAAACTATTCGACTGATAGCTACATTTCAACTAAATGAGTTGGATTACTGTCTATGGCAGTAATGGCGAGCCTATGACCCGTGGGTCAGACACTGATCCACGCAAGCATTTTAACTGTGCATGACTACTTTTTAACATTGTTTACGTGGGTTTATTTAGATTTTCTAATTCGTGTGGATTATTTATATTCTATTTGTATTTTTTTAAGCACTGCATTGACACAAAAGCAATTTATAAATACTGTCTATAACCTTCAGTTTGATCATTACAGTTCCAAAGTTACGCAAATGACAGTAAATGTATACGAAAGTATGTAGTATTTGAAATAAAGCAAAAGTGTGTTTACAAAATATTGAATAGAGTGCAATTTTATTCACATTTTGTTCGTTGAAAAAAATCGACAAAACAAAGCAAATAAACACATTAAAGCACTTTCTTCGGATAAAATGCACTTTTGTAAGGTAATATTCAGTTATGTTTATAGAAAGAGACTTCCATAGCATCTGTATCGTCCCCTGTCTGTCACACCTTCTGAGGCGCTAATGGGCGTCATGCATATGTCTGTTATTCTCGATACTAGCAATATTTGGCTCGCAGTTTAAGGCACGTCTGCACCAGTCAGTGCCAGTATTGAACTTAGTGGCATCCATTTTGAACATATTTGAAAGTGATGCATATTGATGTCTATGTACACTCGTGGCACAAACTTTAGCGCACCAAGACATAATTCTGGGATCGTAACGAAACTTGGCCTTAAGGTACATGTCGAGGAGATAAGCAAATGATTAGAAATGCAGCGTGATTGCGCATTACGTATAGCCGGTAGAGGGCATATAACATCTTTCTCCATGGAGTATAAAACAGGTAAAACCAAGGCTTGTTTGAGTGTGCTTAATCGTTTACAAAGACAGAGCTGAAGTAGACACGCCATTACGCCGTTTTCGAAGACAATATGAGCAGCTGTGGCAGTTTCAGAGTGGGAGATTCATCGGCATGATGGAAGCTGGGTGATCCGCTAGGTGAGTAACTGGTCAATTAGGCCGCTCTGATTGTGTTGTGAGGAGGTGTAGCGACCAGTAGACCCCAGAGATGTCATTTACACAAAGACCAGGCTCAAGATGCCCTCGAGAGACCTAGCATCGAGAAGACCCCACATCGTAAGAAATGCACTCGTACAGCCAACTGCTTCAGCGGCCGACATCCATGCACAGGCAGCACCTTCATAAGGGACCCCTGTGTCTTTTTGAATCATACAAAGGCAACTGGCTGAAGAACATTTGGGATCGTGGCGCCCATTACGTGGGCTGTCCTAGGCACCCAACCATCGACGCCTCCGTTTGGAGTGGTGTCGCGCACGAGGAACCTAGACTGCAGCGGAATGGAACCAGGTCGCCTTTAGCGACGAATCCAGATTCAATCTCAGCAGTGATGACAATCGTGTTCGTGTGTGGAGATCCCGTAGTGAACGCTTCAATCTTGCCTTTGCTTTACAGCAACACTCCGCTCCCACAGCTGGTGAGATTGTATGCGGTGCCATTGCCTACAATATACGGTCACACCTAGTATTGATCCGTGGCACCATGACAGCCCTGCGATGTGTCCATATCCTGCAACCACATCAGTTGCAACTCATGCAACGGCTCCCAGGAGCCATTTTTCAACAAGACAATGCTCGGCCTCACACAGAAAGGGTCTCACAAGACTGTCTCCGCACTGTTACTACCTTTCCTTGGCCTGACCGATCCCCAGATTTGTCTCCAATTGAGCCTACCTGGGTTCATTTGGGACGGCGAGTTGGGCATTCCACGAGTTTGAACGAACTAGGGCAGTGTTTCTCAAACTGTGGGGCGCGCACCCTAGGGGGCATGATAACCCTACAAGGGGGCGCGAGTATATCGAAAATTCGAAAACAAAAAGTTATTTTAAAAAATTATTAATTTACTGAAAGTAAGCGTAACAAAATACATTCTAACATAATAAAAAATAATACATATTTACATTGATATTATACACTTAAAAATATATCAGTATAACATAATGTGTTTCATAATTAATTTAACAGTACTAAGTTAACAAATTTAATAATTACCAGTGACCCTATGCACAAGACATAAACTTATATATATGAAATTTAATACTTATCTTGATAATTTGTACGGTTTATATTGTGTGTGTGTGAGTGTGCAGCTGTAGAGTGAAAGTATATTTTTATTGCTTTCAATACATTGTTATTGTATAAGAGGGGCGCAATGAAAATTATGACTGAAAATTGGGTCGCGAATACTGAAAGTTTGAGAAGCACTGAACTGGGGGCAAGGTTACAGCAAATAAGGAACGAATTTCTCAAGACATCATACAGAACTTTTATACCTCTATGCCCGATTGCATCGCATTGTGCATTCGTGCTAGAGGGGGTTTAACAGGGTATTAAATCCTCTGTTTTTTGCCTTTTTCTCTGAAATAAATGATCCTTTTTCTTTGATTTTCGAATCATTTATTTATATCAAAGTAGTAATTACATATGTAAAATTTCGTTTCATTTTGACGACTCCTTCTTGGTGCGCTAAATTTTTTTGTCCATGAGTGCATATTAGGCATGTTAATTCAAAATTTCTTCTCAAAATTTTTGTATTATAAATATAAATATTTTTAATTGTAGTACTATATCAGTGGTTAAAAGATTGAAATCAGACCATACAAGTTCCTGGCCATATTAAGCCGAATGTTTTAATAAATATGGTGTGTTTGATAGGTATAAAATTGTTGTATGTTTAATGGATGTCATGGAAAAGTGACTTCACGTATATATAATATAAAAAGACATTTTGTGAAACATTGCATTCTAATCTCGGCTTGTCAAAAGATGAAAAAAGACAAACAGATTTTTTTATAAAAAAAAAAGACAGAGAAAATTTTTCTCAAATCAGAGTGCTTTAAAAAGTTTTTTTGTTACAAAAAATAACATTGCAGCTGCTAGTTTTCAAGTTGCCCACTGCATTTCTCGCCCTGGGAAACTTCTTCATGAGGAAAATTTCTAAAAAAGAGTTTCTATAGATTGTAGTCCTACATTGGGTGTGTTTGCTGATTTTAAAGAAAAAGTTGATTATAAAGTGTATAAATGAGTTACTTATAAGTCGCAATGTTATAAAAATTTATTTTTTCGCAAATACTTAACGACTTAAATTATGCAGAAATGTATTCGAATGCTTTCGATGAGAGTAATGATGTAAATGTTTATGCACGATTAACAGTTTTTGCTCAGTATAAGTATGGAAATACAATGAAAGAAGAGTTAATTTAACTAATAACGTTGAAAGGAAGTGAACCAGTCTTGATATTTTTAAAGAATTTGATATATTATTTAAAGAAATAGATATTGACCTCTTCAAAAAATAGTTTCTGTAACAACAGACAGTACGCCTAGTATGGTAGGGAAAACATTGGATTTATTCAGTATCTTAAGCAAAATATTTTAATTCTCTGATGGAATTTCATTGTATAATATACCAGCAAGTTTTATGTGCGAAGCATGATTTATAAAACATTTTCCGAAGTATATAATGTCATTCTAATAAAAAATAATCAACTTTATAAATGCAAGAGCTTTTTGTAAACGACAATTCGCACAATTCTTAAAGAAAATTGAATGCCAATATTCAGGGATTTTGACATACAACACAATGTGCGATGACTTGCTTTCGGTCAAGTCCTTGATCGCTTTATAACGTTATTAGAAGAGCTCTTTTTTTAATTGAAAAAGACAATAGTTTCAATGAATTATCCAGTGAACATCGGATAAATGATTTTATGTTTTTATGCGACATCACTTAGCATTTTAATGAACTAAATAAAAAACTTCAAGGATATAGACCAATTGTTTTAACGATGTTTCAAAATATTAAAATATTTATGACGAAACTTAACATCTTTACTAAGGATTTGGAAATGAAAATCATGAAATATTTTCCTCAATTACAAAATCATTTTCTAAACACAATATTGTTTTTGAAAACTCCGTTGACATTCGAGAAAATGCAATTAAAAAATATTTAATAATTATGCAGGAAAAAAAGCTTTTGAGAAGAGATTCAATCAATTTAAAGATGTGGGAAAATACATTTCACTTTATTTTATATCCCTACAAAACAGAATTTGAAACAATGGAGTTGACCTAATTTATGTGGATAGGTATCGATAATTTAGAAATGAAACATCGTGGTGTGGAAAACAAAATTTGAAAACTTAATTTCTGATGTAGAAGGAAAATTGTGAGAAATTAATGCAAATAATATTGATAATAAATAAAAATTGAGAATATTATATTAAACGTATGGGATTCCTTACCAATTAAATTTATATCAATGAAAAAAGTAGTTAATGCTCTTTTAACGATGTTTGGGTTCACATATTCATGTGAAAAGTTGTTTTCTCCAATGAACTTTGTAAAATCTTCTGATAGAAATGGAATTAACTGCAAAATGCCTTAAACTAATAAATACGAAATATGAACCTAATTTTAAAAAAAACTATCTGAAAATAAACAGCAACAGATTTCTTATTAAATACTTTATAATCAGTTTTCTGATACATATATAAATGTATATAAATACTAACAAATAATATTTCATGATATATATTGTATGTAATTTTCGTTACTCCTTGTTCATTCAAACACTTATTGCAATTTGCACCAAACACTTAAGAGCTGTTATACCCGTTAAGCTAATTAAATTTTAAAAATATGTTTAGTTTTTTATAAAAATACTCAGTTAAAAAATTTTTAACTTAACTCTGGTGCAAATAGGCATTAGTGACCCTCGAAAAAGTACTAAAATGAATATGAACAAAATTTGACCCACGTCTCTCCAAAAGGTTCTCCACCCCTGGTCTATGGTATTAGGTCTAAATACACGGGCAATGGTTATCTCATACAGTTGAACCTGTTTTTGTGCAGTAGATAAGGACCGCATAAAAAAACGCATAAAAAAATATCCAAAAATTTCATAAATTCTTACAATGAACTAATTCGTGGAAATACTACAAAAAAACTTTTTTATGCGGTGGATAGGGACCGCATAAAAAAATCGCATTTATAAAATATGCCAATTATTTACGAAATCTATGTAAGAATACTTCCATAACAAAATAAATAATTAAACATTACTCATGGAAACATTTTAAAAACATATAGTTTTTCATTGTATACACGGATAAGTTTTCAAAATGCACATACATAATTCATTGCTACTGATCGTAATCCAAAGCCCTGTAATGAATAAGTTCAAAATCGCTTTCGTCACTCGAAGGTACAATTTCAATTGATTTACTTTTTGGCAACATAAAGTAAGAGATAAGTTTTTGTTCGAAGGTCGGGTGGTCAGTTGCTTGTAAATGTCGCGATAACCAGCTATACATGATTGAAGCACTTTTTGGAATTTTATACTCCTTTCTTAACTGGTATCTATTTTAAGAAAATGCTTTTCCAATTTGTTAGAAAGCTGGCACTCTGCATATTTTTATCCGCTCTCAAAGAATCCAGTTCTCTTCTTGAGAATAATCTATCAAATTATTCATAATGTCACTTTCATTAAAAGTTTCGTCTTCAATCAAGCGTGGGCTGCTGGTAGTTGAGAGAAAGCAACTGAATGTGCATTGTCGGCAGACTGTTTACAACAAATGAACAGAGCGTCTTGAAGTGTCTACATTTCAGTGGCGTAACGTATATCCCCGCATCACGGGGGAGGGAAGGACTCTAGGATCCCAAGGCCTGACTTACGCTAAATACGCATTCACCCAATTTATAAAATATTAAAGACAAAACCTGACTTTCAAAGGGGATCCTAACATTCTCCGTTACACCACTGGTAAATAGATTGAAAACATTACAGTGGAGCCAAAGCCGTTGAGCCCTGTTACGGGGGGACAGAACTCTAGGGGCCCAAGCTTTGACTAACGCTAAGTACGTATTTCGTATTTACCCAATTTATAAAATATTAAAGGCGAAACCTAACTTTCAGGGAACAGGGGTCCCCAACATTATCCGTTACGCCACTTGTAAATAGATAGAAACATTACAGTGGCGCCAAAGCCATTGAAATTCACACACTGCATAAAAAAAGATCGCACCTAAAAAATCGCACAAAAGTAAAATCGCTCAAAAAGGAAATTGGATAAAAAAGGACCGCGCAAAAGTAGGTTCCTCTGTACGTTTTAATACAGTCTCACCAATTTGCTAGTTGGCATGCAGTTTGAAATTCACTGTTTTTCGGAGAAAAGGTACGGGAATAATATTTTACCATTAAAATTATCCAGATCATAAGAGATTATTAAGATGAAATCGAGAACGTGTGACGAATCTATACGGCACTTTATCACTAATACTTTTAGGCGTCTTTGGGGATTGTAAATTCGTGTATATTTCCAACCAGCTCTAAAAAGAAGAAACCGGACTATGCAAATCAGTAAAAGTATTTAAGGAAAGTGTTGTAAATTAGCAGACAGGCTAGGTTATTGAACCAAGAGATAGGTTGACGGAGTTTTAAGAAGATTCAAGTTGACATTGTGATTGGCGTCTTGCTGATTATTAGGCAGCGATCTACAAATGGAAGGATTGATCCAATTGGAAAGTAACGAATTAAAAGTCAAGTGATATTTAAATTTAGATTATTGGATCATAAAGGTAAATATATAACAAAGTTAGTGTAAAGTTAATGAATGCTATTAATTCAAATTGCGTATATCTCTCGGTCCTCTTATTCCGTTAAAACCGTTCGATATTGAGTTTAATAGTTGATTAGTATCATATTTCGCGTGATTTAATTTAATAATAAACGTCAATCCCATTGACGTAGACATATTGAGTAATCTTTGTAATTAGATGGTTGATAACTGATTCAAGTAAATAAATATAATTTATTATTGAAGAATGTCGTCTGGTAATTCTTTGCCTCAATTCAATCTTGGTGTCCAAGGGGGAATCCAGCGGGGTTCTCACAGACGAAACGAGGTTTCAAGTGCTGATGTGGGTGGTGATTTTTTTTTCTCTCTCTTCGACTGATATTTATATATTATATTTTCTAATAGAGGTTTCCAAAAACCAGCGACTTCTTTAAATGTATTAGATCTTGCATAAATCCTCCACTATTTTAAAAATTCGTTTCGCAAATAAAACAGTTTTTTTTATATAAAACCTTTGAAGGTACGGATTACTATAAATACTATTTTTTACACATGTGGTTTTAAAAGAATATAAAAAATGCAATGGTTTTCGAAATTTATTTTCGCCCCTGCCTTTTTTCTTTCATTCATCAGTAATAATATCTATGATCTTAGTAATGCAAAAAGGGACGAAGGAAAAAAAAAGTCTTTCATTTAAGCTTTTGATTCTTTGAATCGGTCAGTATTTCATTCACACTCAGAAATATTTTTCTTCTAGCAATTTATGTTTAAGAATTGTATTTATTGAAATGTCTATTTTTATGTTATCAACCACTTGACCAAAATTCAAAAAAATTCTATTCCACTTACATTTAAAATATTTTGCATTGTCAGAGACGGATTAAGATAGTTGGGGGCTCCTGGCGGTAAAAGTTTTGAGGGGCCCATGGAACCAAGGATCGAAAAAATAAAGTAGTGAAAAGATTCGCTGACCTTAAATTCTCAAAATAAAATGTATTGTTAATAATAAAAATCAACGACTAAAGAAAAATCTTTAATGTACACTGGTGTGCAAAAATTAAGGACGAGACGGTTTTTTCAATATAACTTTGTACAAAAGCTTTCCAAATCAACACATTTAATACCGTAAGATCCCCAATACGTAAGGACATGTGTAATGTAAGCAACACTTACTAAAAGAGAAATCAGAGGGATAAAAGAAGCTTGATTGAAAAAAAAGTAGCATGGAGCGCAATGCGACTGAAGGCCGAAACATCCCTGTGATGGGTGTCCAGCAAGAAACATCCGATCTTTAGTAGGGGATATGATCTCCCCTGACTGCTAGGCAGGTTTCACAGAGTCTGCCCATGCTGAGAATGAGGGTGTCAATGAGTTGTTGAGGCATTGCTGCCCATTCCTCTTGCAGCGCCAATCGAAGCTCCCGAATCGTTATTGGTGGTAAGGTACGAGCTGCCAAGCGTCTGCCTAGAAAATCCCATACATGCTCGATGGAATTGAGATCGGGAGATCGTGCCGGCCAATTCATACGTTCAATATCCTCACTCTCTAAGAGCTGTTCGGCAGCTACTGTGCGATGACATGGTGCATTGTCGTCCATGAAAAGGAACTGCAGACCTTTAGCGCCTCTAAAAAGACGCACATATGGAAGAAGAATCTCGTTACAATAACGGGTCCCGTTGACTGAACCTGCGTCGAAGATGTGAAGGTCTGTACGACTACCAAGCATGATGCCTCCCCAAACGAGAACACCGCGACCTCCATACCTGTTCCTTTCAATGATATTCGAGGGATGATTGTGGCTTCCCCGCTCTCTCCAGATGAATATGCGATGAGAATCGCTACTCAAACTGAATCTGCTCTCATCTGTAAAGAGTACTCGTCCTCATTCATTGTCTCTCCAATTCTGGTGTTCCCGGCACCACAGAGAACGCCTTCTCCGATGGGCAGGCGTTAAATGTACGCACCGTACAGGGCGTCGTGCAAACAGACCACCACCGTGCAGTCTTCTGGCCACGGTAAAACGCGATATCGGTCGTCTAGTCGCCTGTGTCGTGTGTCTAGCGATTTCTACCGCTGTGTGCCGCCTGTTTCTTCTGGCCTGTAAGACAATGTACCGGTCATCTGCGGATGTGGTTCCTCGTGGACGACCACTACTGAACCCCCGGATAGCTGTTCCTGTAGTTTGAAATTGTCTCTAAAGTCGTGAAACGATGCTGTGAGCAATTCCGAACTCTGCAGCCACACTTGTCACACTGCGGCCTTCCTCCAACTTCCCAATGATTCGATCTCGGGTAAAAGCCTCCAGATGTCGTCTAACAGATTGATTATTCGCCATTTCTCGCTGAGGCAGCAACTCGGTGTGATTTTAACTGCTATACGGCGTGCAATCTCTTTGCCAGAAATACTGATCTTACACCGACAACATGCTTTATACTACTCAGACTCTCCCCCATTACGTCTACCTGCATATCTGCGCATGTGCTACCGTACATAACCTTACTTAATCTCCTGATTGATCTTTCTGTCCACTCTGCCTCTTCGTTCAGCTGATATGCTAATTTTTCGACTTCGTCCTTAATTTTTGCACACCAGTGTATTTTAAAAAATTAAAAACTTTACTAAAGAGTTTGCAATTTCACTATACAGCTTCTTGATTTCTCTTTGGCAAATTCATCAATTACTTTACTGTATCTATTTTTTCCACACTAAAAAAACTGGTTCGTGTGTTATATATATAATATGGGGATGTTTTATGTCTTCTCTCCCATAGTGCCTATTAAATGATTTTTAATATGCTTTAAAATTGAAAAAAATTGCAAACCTGACGCATTCGATAGCGGTAGATGTCGGTCTACGAGAGACCTCTTGAAGCTCGATAAATTTCTAGCGGGGGTATTCATTGTATCTTCGTTTTCTTTGAAAAATAGTAAAAACTAATCCAATTCATATCGTCAAAATTAAAAGATTCAATATCGTCTTTGTAAATTTCCTTTAGTTTTATTTTTTTTTGTAACTTTTTTTTAATTTCACGTAATAATCTCTAGTCAAAAAAATGCAGTGAAATGTTCTATAACAGTTTCATATATCTCATGTCTTTGAGATAGCTCTGATCTTGCTCTATCGCATATGACATGAAATGGATTCCTTTTCAAATTTTTCCTACTGACAAAATTTCATAACCCACATTTTTACTTTCACTAAAAATAATTTTTCTCTTTTAATACCTGTGTTCTTGTGTAGCTTCCTCGTCAACCGAAAGCCCTGATTAATCAGTTGTTCCTAGTTCCATTTTTTCAAATTCGTTCATGAAATTTTGGATATAATTTTCTAGAGATTTTTGCAGACTACATTTTTTTTTATAATTTGGCCACAAATTAAATAACAATTTAACAAAAACAAATATTTCAATGTAAGAGAGAAAATTATCATGCTATAAAGTAAACAGAAATGAATGAATGCAAATAGAAATAAAAATTATATCAGAAAAGTAATAGTAGTAGTAAGTTTCTGCTATTGAACTATAGGGGAAATAACCTGAAATAAATAAACCGAAAGAAGAATTTAATGATGATAAACTGATTAACAAAATAATATCAAAAGTAAGATATATTAGGAAGCCATCAACAGGAAAAAAATTTAATTAGTATTACATGGGGAACGGTGTAATACTATCTAACATCTCTGTAATATATTTAATATAGAGTATTAGATGTAATTCAATAATAAAAAATTAAATTACTATGAACTAAAATAAAAAATCTATCTAAAATAGGTCCCCGTTGAAATAATCTAAAATCAATAACAATACTGAATGATACAAACAATAAAACATTTTGCCAGGGCTGATCCTAGGGTGTCGGTCGTTCGCGTGCAAAGACCTAATGTACCACCACTCTAGAAACTTGTTCACATTTTGACTAATACTTAACGTTGACGCTATAAATTTATCTATCTGCATTAAAGTAAAAAGTAAAAAACTAATAAAATGTAAATACAGTTCTAAGTGCAGAACCCTATTTTTTCTTTTTGACCAGTTAATATGTCACAATAGCGACAAAATACTTAATTAAACAATAAACAAACAAAAATTCAGTCGAAACTCTGTATTGTGAATTTTTCTATATAACGAACTTTTTCTTTTGTGATTCAATTTTTGTTCTCCCTTTTTTTTAAAGCATTTCTGAAAAAAATTTCTAGTTATTCTCTCTTTAACACATTTTATGGTGTTCATAAATCTTGAACTGGTTTTATTAGATCCTAACTCGCCGAGAGCAATACAGTTCTGGACGTTTCATCCAAAAAGTTCAATCCTTAAACCCCATTGCCCAGTTCACTAGAAACATCTTCGATATCCTCTTTAACCTTCAGTGGAGTTCACCTGAGTCCCCGTGTTCTAATTATAAAATAACGTATGTTTATTATTACTTGTGTGTTTTAAATTGTAAAATGTCCCTAAAATTCATTTTTTAGTATAAAATTATTTTCTTAATATTAAAAATACAGTGAATTCTTCGATATCCTTTTTTCTTGTTTTCCTTGCAGTTTTTCTTTCTTTTCCTTTTTTTTATGGGTAAGATATATAAAATAAGCACATATTAGTTTAAAAAAGAGGTGTGAATAATTACTTTTCTTAATATATAGTGTTTATGAATTTAAAATTTGTTTTATGTGATTTATAAAGTATATTAAAAGATTAACCTCTGTATAACGAATTTTCCATATAACGTACTTTTTTCCGGGATTTAGAAACTTCGTTACATAGAGGTCCGACTGTATTACCTGCAAAATAAAAATAGACATTTTATAATTAGAAATACAAAATAACTGAAATACTCAGAAAATATAATCCAATAAAAAAATACTAAAGCACAAATCTCGTGAAACGAAAAGTATACAAATCAATCCTTCTACAAAATAGGCTACCTAATAATTAACTATAAAATAACTTTTCTGACTTTCCGAGAAGCAAGTTTGTCATTCCATTTTTTCTGAGATTTCAGATTCAATAAAGATGATGGTTAAATCTAAAAGCCTTTCTTGTATCATATTATTTCTTGAGTAATTTTTAATAATTTTTCATTTACTGAAACTTCTTTTCCCTGAAGCAGAGAGAAACAGGTTAGGTTAAAAAATTCTCATTGCTTGAACAAAATTTGGAGGTCATCCTTGACTATAATTTCTAATACCTCTCAATCGGCTTTTTCTACCTGGAAAAAAATATCTGTAAATGGAGTCATTTCATTAAAGGGTTGTATGCCGTCTATATCTTTCACAATATACTTCCTTCCTCCTGTACCTGTAACTTAATATTCAAGGCCATTTCAGGTTTTCATGAGATCATCATCAGAAAAGTTGTGAAACACATACAGAAAACAGAATATCGAATAGCACTCAGATAATAAGATAAATCGTCCATTTGCTGAAGAGATAGCGAATTGCTGGAACGAATTTAAAGCTGGCTCATCACTCCCATCATAAAAAAATAAATAGACCTTTTTCCTGAGCTTCGAGATGGGAAAAATTCGGGATCAATACTTCAATCTGTAGCAAGTGTTGTTACTGAATCGACAGATATCTTTAAGTTATCATCAGATCATTGGGAAACTAAATATTTTTTTACGATTATCTAAGCCTTCAATGCATTCGACGATGTTTTTATTTATTTATTTCTAATGGGCTGCGAATTAGTCATTAACCATTTCCGACCTAGTACATCCCCCGGAAGCTGTTATCACTTTTTAGTGCGGCTCCCTGTAGGCGGATACCAATCGCCGCAGGCAATTTTGACACCCAGTTTCCTCCCTAGAGGGAGGCACTTGAGCTTTGACGATGCAAACCTGCACTTGGATTTAATTTTGCCGAGAGCATCCAAGCCAAACAGACACTATAGGGATCTTTTACATGCCGTATAATCATACGACATGGACGCTGTCGATTTTCTGCGTGGGCCGGGGTCGGACTCGCGACCTTGGACACAGAAGGCCAGCGACAAAACAATCACGCCACCCAACCGTCACATTCCACAACGTTTAATTTAGAATTTTGAATCATTTTTTTTCAATACTTCAATTCATGATAGTAAATCATGTCAAATTAAAATTGAATACAAAAATTTAAATGCTACATTTTTTTTTCCTGTGTCTAATGGCATGTTCAATTAAGGTATCCGACTACGTTTGGAACCGTGATTTTAAAAAGCGCATAAATGGATAGTTTTCATGATATTTAGTGTCACTTAGATTAAAATATATGCATAAAGTTGTTTTAAGAAACATTTTGACAAAATATTTTTATTTAAATACAATATTTTGGCAAAAAGTTAACTTAGAATAATCTTTTTTCCAAATGTTCTCCTTTTGTGAAAAATGCTTCTAATAGAATAATATTTTGCCTGTATATAGCTCAGACCTCTGTTCAGAGGCTCAACTAGAATTTTTGAAATATATAACTTAGAAGTGGGTTTATTCATATATTTTACAACAGAGAGGAGCAATTTTAAGAAAAAAACGCGAATAGTTATTTCAATTGGTGGTAACTCTGAAAATAATGTGAATTTTTCAAAAATTCTAGTTGAGCCTCTGTAGAGAGGTCTGAATTATATACAGGCAAAATATAATTATAATAGAACCATTTTTCACAAAAGGAGAATATTTGAAAAAAAAAGATTATTCTAAGTTAATTTTTTGCCAAAATATTATATTTAAATAAATTTTTTTTATCAAAATGTCCTTAAAACAATTTTATGCGTGTATTCTAATCTGAGTGACACTAAATATCATGAAAATTATCTATTTATGCGCTTTTTTAAAATCACGGTTCCGAACGTAGTCGAATACCTTAAGGCATTTAATGCGGTAATAATATTTTGAGTTCTTGTTTAAGAGGTCTAATAGCATTGATACGAACTTCAATCCTTGTTTCCCTTAACGGTTTTAAAGTTCGACTTTTCACGTGTTTTTTTTTGGTAAATGCCATCGATATGGGGACGCAGAAAAGTATTTACATAGTTCTTGTACCTTATTTTAAAAAAACAGAAATTTCACCAATGAAGCTGGCAGCGTATGATTCTTTCAGTTCTATGTTTGATGATTTTCAAGATGATAAATGCTAATCTTTTCACAGACCCGTTTTCAATTTCTCTGCAAGACGTTAATTATTACTCATCCGAAATCTCATTCGAAATTATTGACCTATAGCACCATACTACACTGAAAAGCAAACATAAGGAACTTATTTCAACTGCAAAGATCCGCATTATTTTGAATTTTGACAATTTGTACAAAACACTGTCCCAAATTTACACGATTTAGCTGCCAGATATGGCTGTAGGTTTGGATCAATATGTTTCTATATATATAAACAAATGTTTTCTACTACGAACATAATAAATAATAAAATTAATCTTACTCAAAATTAATTGATATGCATTTAAAACGACTTAATTTTATTAGCATCTTCAAGAGAGAGAACTAATACTGTAATAAAGATTACTTAAAAAAACAGAGATTCTAAAGCCGTAATAAGTAAGTACTGATTGCTTAATAAATATTTAGAATCAAATGTTCCGAATTACTCATTTTTTATACCTAACCTAAGTAATTGAACTTGTATAAAGTTTATTAACAATATGATATAAAAAGTTTGTACTTTTATATTTATTATATTATTTTTAAATTGGAAGTGGCAAGCAAAACTTTTTTTGGTCAGGTAGTAGCACTCTTAACGAAAAGTTGACCACCCAGCATTTAGTAGAATTATTGCCTGTGCAAAATCGTTATGGTTTGATTGTGTGAAGCTAGAGCAGTAGTTCTCAAACTTTCACTACTGGCGACCCAATTTTCAATCATAATTTTTATCGCGCCCACCCCTAAAAATAATAATGTATTGAATTCAATAACAATGCACTTTGGGCGCTAAAGATACAATACGATCATAATTATAAACCATACAAATTAACAAGATAATTATATTAAATTTTGTATATGTTACTTTTAAGTAATGTGTATTTTTATTTATTATTTTTTTTTTTTACTTTTTAGTTCGATTCACTATAATAGCGTGTTTTTTAGTTTGTTTTAAAACTATAATTTATTTTATAATTATTTTTACTATACACGATAAAAATCACAATTCCAGTGAATAATTTAATTAAGAGAAAATATACTTACCTACTTTCAAGGACTTTTCAATTTTTCTTAGAAAATTTGAGAAAAAATCCTATAAAACTAAAGAAAATGTTCCAAATGTGCGTGTCCTTAATAAAGGACATAAATCGCAGACACTTTTCGCTGAAAATAGAGGAACGTTATTTTCCAGCAAAACTGTCATATTTTGTTCACGATTTTGTAGTTTTGCTGTCGTTTGATGATCTACATTTAGCATTTTGAACTTTTTCTTCCTTGTGTCTTTTTGACAAGGCGAAGTGCTACATTATGGCTTCATAATTTTCTTCTTTAGGCAGCATTTGAAAATTTCAAATCAACTCAAACGTTTCATGTCTAACGCTTTTCTGATATTTACTTTCGCTATATATATATATATATATATATATATATATATATATTGATTAATGTGGATTATTTCAGTAGGTTCTTCAATTGCTTGATCAGTTTCAACTTCTTTCAATAGGAATCCAAGATGTCCATTTTTTTAATATTCTGCTCATTTACATTTATAAACCATAAGAAGTCGTACAACACAGCAATCAAAACCACAAAATTGTTCATGGGAAAAGTGTAGCATGTTCTAAAAAATAATTGTGTAAAATGTTTTTCATTATGCATTATATGTTTCAGAATACTCAAAAAAAATCTTGGCCAAATAATTCTTCAAAGTGCTCAATATGCTTATCCATATATCATAAAACTCTTTCACATGGAAAAAGGCGAAATAGAATTATATTATATTTACAACTTCCCTAAAAAAACGATGGAGATAACCATACTAGTAAGGTCGAAGATCAGCTAAAGTAATATTTTAGGTTAAAAGAAACGTAATAAAAAAATCTCTCATCGTGGGATTACAGCAAAGCAAACAAAATATTTTTTTTAATTTGGTTATAGGATCAAAGATGGCTAAGGAGCGTTTGAAGAGAAATCTTTTATTCTTGATGATCACCAGATGATAAAAATAAATTATATCAGTGTAAATGTGTATTTTTATTATGTCAGAAAGCAATTTGTTTTACTTCATTCGAAAAAATTATTTTTAAGCCTTTTATTTTCAATATGCTCGCGCCCCCCTCGCAGGGTTACCGCGCCTCCCCAGGGGGCGCGCCCCACAATTTGAGAAACACTGAGCTAGAGAAATGTTTGTTGTGACTACAAATTCCTGACGACTGCTCAACTGTTTCGAACAAAAGACAGCCACAAAATACAAACCTTTTCACAGATTTTTTTAATTAGAAAAATAGTATCGTTTACATAAGGTGATCGTGGGAAAAATGAGTTGATGTATGCGAATGTTTAGGCATTAGTAAAAATGAAAAGATCTCAGAGGTTTTTTATAAGATCTATATTGTGTTCAACTTCGCGCATCATTTAATTCTATAAAAAAGGTTCAAAAATGCTTTTGATTCTTCTGTTTCTCAAAACATTGGTGGTTGATCTCCCATTCTTCATCCTTCCCTCACCCCACCCCCAGTGCTCTTTCTCAGGATACCAATACGACCTCTACTTAAGGTATACGAATACGTTCGGAGCCCTTTTTTTAAAAAACATCATTTAGAAAAAAAATTATACTCTTTTTAACTTCAGTTTATATGTAAATAAACTATACTTATCTCATATTTGTAAAAAATCCTTCAAGTTTCAGAAAATTGGTAAATTTGTTGGAAATTTTGAAGAAATTTTAAAGACATTTAAAAAATTCTACATGAAAATCCATGGACTCAATTTGTATAAATTTAGTATCAAAATAATCATTATGTGTGTATCTAGGGCCTGGGAAGTAAAATCTTATGATTATACAAATAAATAAAAATTCCACAACTAGTCGAGAAGCCAAAACAAGAAATTTGCCATGTTTTACAACACCGTTACACAAATACCAATCCATAATTTAAAAATTATTCTTATTATGATCATTCTTTTACTTCAGGCCCTAGAAAACATTGTGAGAAAAAATGATACCAAGTTTCAAAGTTATTTAATGGTAATATTTTGATTTATCATTTTTGAAATTTTCAAAACATACGAAAAAAGTTATTTTGAGAAAAATGCATTTTTAGTACAATTTATCACATATTTTTCTTATTTACATAATTACTTACTTAAAATTCACCAGTTTTATAGCTTACACCTTCTATCAGCTCATTTTTAATCATTTTTTTTCTTTTTAGCTAATCTATTTTTTTTTCTGGCAACTTTTGCCACAGTCAGAGAATGTCGTTTAGAATCTGTTTTTCGAATTTCATCAAGTTCTGAAAAACGTTTCAATGTTAATACACCAACAGTCACTCCGAAATGTTTCAAGATATCTATCAATCCCTGAAATCCCTTATTGAACTGAATTACAGCCATGTATCCTCCTAATCGCAGTATTGTTAATGAAACAAAAACATCTTTTGAAATAAATTTCCGAAGGATTCCATTGAAACATTCATTAGAGTTTTGTGTTTTTCCTGGTTAACATTTTGCTAATAAGTTTTGATCACATAACTTCATATATGTTGGTTTGATTATGTTGATCAGATTTGGGGGAAATCCTTTAGATTTATCGATGTAGATCTTATCCTTTGATACGGCTTGTTGATATTTACACCAACTATCCGGTCCAACAGGGCATTGGCCATGCATTTGTTGTTTTGCATTAGAGCAACAATGGAAAAATGCTGCAATGACTGCCCGTTGCATGCCTTGTAAATTATTTACATTGTCACGGATAGCAATGCCATAGTGTGTAATTCTGTAACTTATCGATAAAGGCATCCGTCAGTTTTCCTCGACCTCCTAGATCTTTTCGTTTGGATTTCAGTTTCCTCAGCTTTGTTCCGACACGCTTTTGTATGTGTCCAATACACTCGTATTTTGCTACAGTATTCTTACCATAAATATCTTTTACAGAGGCATACCCCTTAGAGTCTCCATCGCCAAAAAAATTTACATACTGTAATTTTCTCATTTCGACAGATCGTTCAAAAATACGATAAACACCCAGGGGTTCCATAGCACCAGATGACCCTATATGTTTTGCACAATTATGAATGTTGTTTAACTTTTTGTTTTTGGAATTGCAAAGTCTACACACTTTTGACATGAATTCAACGTCTAACACCTTTCCAGAATCTATCGAGATAACAGACACACATCCATTCAAGGAGGAATATCCTCTTCGTTGCCATGTGCCATCCACCGACACACCACATTGAGAAAATTCAGTATCAGTTTCCTTACTTCTAATTTCCAATGCAGCTTCCTTCATTGTATTGCATGCTACGTTGCTAGCAGCAAATTCAAGCTTTTTTTCCAGGAAACCAAATGCTCTTTTAGATGGTACATCTATATTTATAGCAGAACAAAGTTTTTTAGCCGCAGAATGTCCTTTACCAATGATTCTCATACCAAAAACAAATGCAAGATTGATACTATGCAGTTTGTTTACTTTCTCAGAAGTGCAGAATGAGAAGGAATAGTCACAGTTTTCACATTTCAAAGTCATATTTAAAGCTAACCCAAACACAGAGTCTTGCACAACACTAACTTTTCTTTCAAAACACACAGGACAGCATAATAATGAAATTATATTGTACAAAACTCCTAAGTTAAAAATAATATTTTTTTCATTGTCTTCTGGAACATCTGCAGGTTTCAAAGAATTAATTAGCTTTGATTCACTTGCAGTTGGAATACTTGAATTGATACTTATCTTTTCGTTGTTGAAAACTGAAACTCTTTTGCAGAACTTATTTCCTTTGAACTGACGTTTACGGGAATATCTTTTATTTCTGCTATTTCCCATAATTATAAAATAGTAATGCGAGCTATTAATTCACTTGTGTTTTAACACAAACAATACTTGATAACTTTTGTTTTGTAACTAAATACGCAGAATTTTTATCAAATGAAGCTGAAAGTAAACAAAACAAATATTGCCAGATTCACTTTGTCAAATACTTTCAAATTGTATAATTATTTTTAATATTATCAAAAGTTTTTTTTTAAAATTATACTTTAAAAAAATGTTTTTAAATCTTGTTTGACCAGTTTAAGGGCATTTAAATGCTGACTTCCGGCTATTTAAATACCTACTTCCGGTTTTCCGCGCTTTACTAATTGTTAAATATCTTGAATTCTAAAAGTGACCTAGGAACAAAATAAGAACAGATTTATAGAGCTAAATAATTGCTTTATTCTATAAAATCAAAAACTCAAAATGTGATTTTTTTGCAAAAATTGACCATTTCAACGTATTCGTATACCGGTATCCGACTACTTGCGACAACTTTTTTTGAAAAAATGAAGATATGTGAATTTTTTTGTGATTTTTAGATTTATTTAGTATATTTTAAGAAAAAAATCCTAAAATTGAAAACAGAAATTTTTTTTATTATTATTATAATGGGAAAAAACAGGCGAAAATGTACAAAAATTACATGAACGGGGCCCACTCCGTACCAATAGTAAATGAATAAATTCTCAATTTTTCAATTTTGATGTGTTACTTTGTTATTCATGTTTGAAATGACCTTCAGGATAAGAGATATTTTAATTTTTACCCAAACTAGAGCACTTTTTCTTAGTTATTATATGAAATTGCTTTAAAAAACGGTGATTATATTCACAAAAGGGACTGTAAATTTTTTAACAAATCAGTGATTGATATATCTGATAATTATAACACTTCTTATATATTATACAAAACAAGCACAAAAAATTTCAGTTAATTATTTTAAAAACTTTTTGAGCTATCACTGTACCCGTTTGAGCTTTTCGAAAAAAATGCCTTTCGAGTAAAACGCATTTTGAAGTTTGACATCTTGTTTAAAGTTATGGCAACTGATTTTACTAAAACACTTGTAGTCTTTGTTCGAGTGAAGGGAAAATAAAAAACTTGGTATTTTTACAAAGCTAATAAGAAGGTTTATTAAAAAAAGCATTAAAAACATTGACAATTTTTGAAAAAATTCACGATTTTACGGTATTCGGATACCTTAAATCTTCAAATTGCATTCGACGCAACCCTGGGGTTCCGCCAAGCATATCCAGGGGCTCTCCACAAGTCAAAATACAAATTCGAAAAGAAAAAGTGAATATGTATGCAAAATAGATTCATGTAATCTATGGAGTTTATATAATTACTAGAGTACCTAAAATCGTATTTTCCAAAGATGATCCCACGAGGAAATTTAAAACATAAATTCGGTACCGGACAGCCTCTTTTTTCAGTAATTTCCCGCAGTTTTATTGTAATATAATAAAAAAAAATATTAAAATATTTTTTCTTTTTATATGTACTTCCTAGAATATAAGTATTCTGTTGCTTATGATCCAGGGTCCCACAAAATTAATTTATGCTGGCTAGTGCAATGTTTTGCACACATAACACCTGTGAAATAATATTTCTCAGAGAAAACTAAACTAGAATGCATAAATCAAAAGACTTGACAATAAAGGGGAGGGAACAAAAGCAAAATATTTATGTTGTAAACATTTCTCTCGACGTATGTGGCAACAAAAAAAATTCAAAAACAAATTAACACAGAATATGAAATGTGGTTGTAGACAGCTTCTATGGGCGTAGACTTCAATATTTGTATAAAACACACACACACACATACCCTCGTTACACTAAATATAATACAAGGGTTGACTGAGTGAGTGAATATTAACGTCACACTGTTCAGCTACACGAGGGCTTTTGGTGACGTACCTCGTCATTTTGAACCGTGGTCAAGTGACGAGGACGACACCTGAGCTGGCACTCCCTCTCCTAACTACCACACCACACCAACGGGAGGACATTTTAGCTCTCGACGGATTTAACGTGCATCGCTTCCCTACACAATACAAGGGTGGAAATGACATCTATTAAGCAAATTAATACCATAAATGCAGCGTTCCTCAAACTATGGGTCGCGCTTCCCTAGAGGGGCGTAATAATTCTACGAGGGAGGCACGTGTATATTGAAATGTCGGAAACAAAAGATTATTTTTAAAAATATGAATTTACTGAAAGTAAACAAACAAAATACACTGCTGGCCACCGTAAATGCAACACCCTGAAGGAAGAATGCAAATAACATGAAATTTACAACATGCATTAGCGGAGGTGAGATATGCAAATGATTAGAATTTCAGCGCAGACACACATCACGCGCGCCTGAGGCGCCACCTCAAAGCGCTATTTAAGGCTTGGAGATTTCGACGATTTCAAGTTCGGCAATTGTGTTTTTCGTGTAGTTTATTCAAAAAACCTCAGTTATGTCTCATAGAAAATAGCGATCAGAGCTTTTGATCAAATATCCGAGTTCGACAGAGGAAGGAGAGCGGCCTACCGAGATTGTGGATTATCTTTCAGGTAAATCGGTAGTCGTGTTGGACGAAACCAAACAACTGTAATGCGGGTATGTGACCATTGAATGCAGGAGGGTACGACGGACCGACGTAGTCGATCGCATGCACCTCAGTGCACCACTTCACGTGAGTACATGCAAATTGTGTGCATGACGGATCGCTCAGTCACATCACGAACCGTAGCACAGCACATTGAGTCTGTAACGCATCATTCAGTGTCTGCGCGTACCATTCGACGCCGTTTACAGCAGAGTGGTGTGTCCGCAAAACGTCCATTGCTTGGTCTACCCTTGATGCAGAACCACAGACGTCTCCGCCACCAACGGTGCGATGAAAAAAGGATGTGGGCTGCAGAATGGAATAAAGTTGTCTTTATTGACTAGTCACGCATCTGTCTGCAACACCACGATGGTCGGATTTGAGTCTGGAGACACCGTGGAGACAGGATTCTGAAATGCTGCTTTATGCACCGCCACACTGAATCTGCATCGGGTATTATGGTATGAGTCGGTATTGGATATCACTCTCGTGCTTCTCTAGTACGCATTGTTGGTACTTTAAACAGCCAGCGCTACATCTCCGAGGAGTTGGAGCCAGTTGTCCTTCCTTACCTTCAGGGCTTGGCCACAGCCATATTTCAATAGGATAATGCGCGACAACACGTGGCACGCATTGTCCAAAGGTTCTTCGTCAATCACCAGATTTAATTTCTTCCCTGGCTGACTCGCTCTTCGGATCTTTCGCCGATAGAAAACATGTGGTCCATGGTTTCTCAACGATTGACCCAGATTACACCCCCAGCTGCCACACCAGATCAATTATGGCAACGTGTGGAAGTTGCTTGGTCTGCTGTACTCCAAGAACACATACAAAGTCTCTTTGTATCAAAGCCGAGGCGTGTGGTAGCGGTGATCTCCAATAATGGCGGCTACTCTGGCTACTGATTATGGCAGGAATCACACTTCACACAAGTCTATAAATTTAATCATTTGATGCTTGATCAACATGTTAACTACAAAATAAATTTTGTGCTATCTCTTGTCTTTCTTGGTGTTGCATTTACGGTGGCCAGCAGTGTACCTTCTGACATAGTAAAAAAATGATAAAATGCACAATTACACGGATATAATACACTTACGGGGCCGTATTCTCAATCACGTGTTAACCTCGAGTTCTCCCCGAACCGGAGGTAACTCACAGATTCATTCAGCGAAACATCATTATTCTCAACTGCGGATCGCACCAAATCCACGGATTATTCATCCAAAGGTAAACCACTGATTCTACCCGCCGATTTCGGAGGGTAACTCGGTGATTTGTAAACATATATGGACGACCGCTTCGATTTTTTTCTGCTTGAGGATTTAGAAACATTAGAAAGTATTGAAAGAAGGCCAGTTTTCATTCCTTAACATAGGAACAACGTTAGCAATTCAACACTCTTTTTTTTTCATGATTCAGCTAAAAATTACGTTTGATGTTATGTTTTAACGTTTATGTTTGATGTTATGTGTTAATCATGTTATGTTATGTTTACAATGAGAATTCAAAACACGCATCATTTTAAAGTTTCAATTTATATTTTGATTGTATACAAGTGTTTATTTCCTAATCTATTTTTCTTTTTGATTTAAAATTTTCCAGAAACCCTTTGGTACGTTAAAATAAAATGTTTATTATGTATATAATCATTGATTTAAATAATTTCTAATGTCTGTTAATTATTTTTAATTCATGATATCTATAAAATCTTAGAATGGAAAATCCTGTTTTTTTTTGTAAAGAATAAATTTGTTAATTGAATCTTAGGCCCCATTAAGTCACATTTATCTAAAACAGAACATGTTACTGAATCTTTTCCAATTCCATCTAACAAAAATAATTATACTATTGGTATTAATCTGATTTTATTTGTCACAAAACACTATATATACACATACATTTATCAATATTTTACAATATAGAACAGAAAACAAATTTCACATATGCAAAATGTTTACAATTTTTCAGAAAAGAATATTTTGTTAGCAGAAAAAATTCAAAACTAACTATTCCTAATGACATTTTTAAACATTTCACTTTACAAAAAACCCTATTTAAATAGTTATTAAATAGTAACCAATAGTAAGTAAATTAAAATAAAAACAATAAATATAATTTTTTTTAAAAAAATTGAAAGTATTCTGAAAACTTGCGAATGCGTATTTTGTACATTTTGAAAATAGGTATAAAAAATTTTAGTGAAGTTAAAATTCATTAACATCTTCATACTTTTAAAAATCAATCAAACAATAGAATAAATTTCAGTTATAATAATAAATAATGATAAAATGAAATCTGACTATTTAAATGACAATGAAGTTCATTTTCTTCAAAAACTAGAAACTTTTCCACAAGAAAGCATGTGAAGTCAGATGTTTCTTCAATTAGTTTCTGCTGCAATAAATGATAGAATTTAGAAAAATTACATAAATTCTATTATTTAGTATAATTTATAATGCATACATTGGTATTGTTAATTTAATATTAAATATGCCACTACACTTTTTAATACATGATTTTTTTACCACACTACAAATTATTCCACTAAAATAAATCTTATTCATCGAAAAGAAATTTTGTAAGCTTTTGCCTATTTTTACTAAATAACTTTACTTTTCTGTAAGTCCTTCACATTATGCATAAATTTTCATACTATAAAGAGGAGTATGCACAGTTTATAATTTAATGAGAAATCACAGTACATTTTCAAGTTTGATACATTGTACACATTAAGCAATGATAATTACTTTAATACACAAATCCAAAATTTTGGAAGTTAATTCTTTTTTAATCATTTTTAATTAGGTGTAATAATTTACATCTTCTCTTATATATGTGCAAAAGATGGGCATGCCATCTTTATTTTTTTATGAAAAATACACATACATTTTACACACAACGTGAGTTATTTTTTTACATAATTCTAATAAAATATTTGTGAGCACAGTAGACGAGTGCTCGTGGTCACAAATTCACGGCCAGCGAGTTTGGTGCCTCTGAAAACTTGAAATCTGTCATCGTTAAAAGTCCTCAGGTTGATGTGTTGTGGCACTTTAGAATGAGTTACTAATGCAGGTGTGTTGTCCTTGATATTTGACAGAGGTTCAAATGATGAGGTCTTTTGCAAATAGACCTCACATTGCTTTAAGAAGCAACATTAATTATAAATCAAATCAAACCAACTGAATTTATAACTCTTTTTAAGGCCATGTTATTTGCATTCCTGGATCACAGAAAAATTGACTTATATATTTTAAAAGTGTATTTTGAAAAGAAAGTTTTTCAATTACTGATTATTTTACTCAACATTTCATAATGCGATTCATGTTAGAGTTCTATGTAATAAAACACAAATCACTATCAGAAAAATTTATTCAGAATAATACGGAAAATTTAAATTAAAAGCTAAATAAAAAAACAAAAAAAAAATCCATGTACACTTACTATGAGTTCATGATGAAACAGCAGTATCATACTCGTCGTTGCTCTTATCTACACGGCAATGGTTCAATGAGGACACCCATAGCGGCCGGCCGTTCATCTAACGATACATTTAGTAACTTTTTGGTTTCTCCACCAGTTTTGAAACTTGAAACATTTTAAAGCTTCTTTTTGTGAATCCTTCAGCATATTTATATACTTATTTTGCAGCTGTTGCCAACTTCGTTTCGAAAGGCTGGCTGCATCGAAATCAGTATAGTCAAGCAATCCCGTGCGTTTTCTTTTTTCTTATTGCAAACTGCTCTGGTTATCTTGCAATGAATAGCATCTTATATTTTTCAATAAGATTCCACCAGAGAAAAGTTACTTTTATTTGACATAGTAGCCATGAGAAGAAAAAAATAACTGTGAATCGAACGTCTTGCGCCAAGATACAACATGCTACATGTAAACAATACACCACGTGATTATCAGTGTCCAATCACGACGAGTTTAACATCTTGCGAACGCTTAACTCGCGGATCTGGTAGTTGTCAGTTCGAGTATAAGAAAAGGGAATTACCCGGGAGTTACCGTCCAGCGGGGCTACCCAATCCGCGAGTTTTCTTTTCAATAACTCGCAATTGAGAATACTACCGTTATAAATGTATCAGTACTACACAATGTACTTTATAATTAATTCAACAATACTAAGTTAAGAACAATTGTGACAATTACCAGTGACCCCATGGGTTTGTCATATGTAAAATTATTTACAAAAACAAACTCTTATCTTGATAACTTGTACGATTTATAATTAATCCCTTAACTGCCGATTAAAAGTTACGGGATTCGCTCCCCAATGCCACTGTTTCCCACGCATGCGCGGTAATGTGATGTATTGGGGGAGAAAAGGAATAAAAATAAGCACATTACCTGAAATAAATAAATTCTTTCCAAACACTGTCAAGGTCCTTTTATTGCATTCCAAAGCCGTTGGAATAATTTTATGGATAGCAGTGCACAGAAAAATCGTACTTCGGAAAGACGTATGTATGTGTTCGGGGCAGTTAACGCTTTGGCTGAGTGAGACGTTTATAAACGCCAGTTGCACTTAAGAGGTTTAAGTCACATTGTAGCTTTAATATCTAAGTATAGTATAATTGAATTTAATACATTGTTATTGGATGCTGGGAAGGGGGGCGATGAATATAATGATTAAATATTGGGTCGAAAGTGTTGAAAGTTTGAGAAGAACTGGGCTAAGTGGATAATATTACATGAAATTACTTTTTAACTAGGAGATGAGATATACATAAAATTGGGTAGATCTATGTACAGTGAAAATCGTTTAACACGAAACTGAGGGTACTGAAATATATTTCGTGTTAAAGAATATCGCAAAAAAAATTAATTTTTTTAATGTTTATTCAAAAAAATTAAGCTTATTGTGTACATTTATTTACATACATATTTATATATGCATGTATTTAATTAAAATCAATGAAAAAAAAACATTCACAAGAGCTTAGTGAAGTTTAATACAAAATTTTCAAGTTTTTTGAAAAACGAAACATTTATTGAGTTTTTGGAAAAATAATCCGATATATTTTTTTTTTTTTTGCATTATCTTTTTTTATTATGAAATAGTCCAGAAATTGTTCGATGTCGTCCATTTTGTTATTCAATTCACCAATGGAATGTGCATCTAAGTAAATGCTCATACTTTTTTCATGATGTTCCTCATTTCGGATGACTGGAGAACAGGAGATGCCTTTTCACCGTCGGAATCTGTATTAATGATACTTTTTGAACTTTGAGTACACTCCAAAATGTCCTTGCCTGTCATGATTGGGGATGTGCACACATTAGCATCATGTACTGCAACGAATTCTTCCGATGATATAATAGGACAATCCAATAATACAGAAAACTAATGCGAAACCATCTCTCTTTCATTTCATTTGAAATGTCTGGTATTTTCCGTATTTTGTTCATTCCCAGAAGGAAAATTTTTTCGTTTTATGATGGAAAAAAAAGCATGAAAATGCATAGCAGTTTGTCAGGACCATTGCATTATTTCGTGTTATCCAATATTTCGCTTTAAGTGTTTTCGCGTTAAACTTATTGCACTGTAGATCATGATTAGCTTTTAATATGTTTTCTTTTATTATTGTTTTAGTGCTATATTGTGAATTTTTTTATTCGCCTATTTAATTACGTAGCACATGTTGGGATTCTTTAAAAAAACGCATAAATCCCACATTTTTTTTAATGTAGTACTGAAGTACCTAACATTAACTATGTGAATATTGAAGTGTTTTTCAAACAAGCTTTGTAATGAAAATTATTTAATCAAAAAGAGCTGCAAAATTTTTTCGCAGATATTTTTATACTAAATATAATTACTAGAAACTACCTTTTAATAAAAGTATAACATTTTTATTAAAAAGGAAAATAGGCGCTGTTAATGAGCGTTGTAAAACCATCACTTATTTCCTCTATTTTCTTTTTAAAAATTGTAAGGCTATTATTAAAGTTTATTATTGTAAAGCTATTATTACTTTTAGTTTCCCCAAATACATATTGAATCTAAACACTCCCATGTCTTAGGTAATATTAGCCATATTAAATATTTTCGTAAAGCAGCTTTCTCAAAAATCAATTCTGAGACGCATTTGTTAAATATCAATCCACAGTGTGTTGCCAATGTCGTTGATAATAAAAAATTTCTATTGCGGTATAGCCAGCTTTGTCACGAACTTTGCTATCAAACACGTAAAAAGTACGCATAAATGGACAATGTGTTTGAACCTACACACAGTTCACTAACATTCTGTTTTTGTAAACTATGCTATGCTATCGGGAAATTGAGACATATTTTTATTTTTCAAAAACTATTTAAAATTCGACACATTTATTGAACTTATTTTCGATTTATTTTGAGATACCGCACAAAATTTTGCTTGTTTTATAGAACTATATGCGGCCGCTATCATGCGGTGCACGCGCTGCACACCTGCTAGGATCGGCCCTGCATGTTTCTAAAAAATTAATTATTCAAACAATACTTTTTCACAATATTTCTCTTAGCAATTGTAATTCCATTACAGAGAGCAAACAAATGAATACATACAATTATAAATAACTATAATGATAATTTAAATATATATATATATATATCATATATGGGTAGAACGATAATATATAAAATATGTATACGATCTCCAAAAACTACATAAGGAACAGATTATCAGAAGCAACATTAATCAATCAAATGTAAAATCACATAACACTGAATTTTAAACAAATTCAAAAGGAGATAAGAGAATCTTTTCAAGGTGCATATTTTTTTGCAAACACTTTTTTGATCACAAATGATAGATTTATAAATTGCAAGATTCTCAAAAGCAAAGTTAAGTCGTGACAAAAAAATCAGGTCAACATTGAATTTAAAGGAATCTAAAAGAAAATATGAGAATATCATTTCAAGATCCACCTCATAATAGTTCAGCAAATAACTTTTTGTTAAAAAAAATTTCTGATTTTTTTTTCAATTAAAACAAGAACAATAACAAACAGAGACGCAAAGCGACTGGCGTTGATTTGACGCGTATGTTTCGGAAGAATGGTATCATGAGAACCGGTTTTTAGCCACGTAGTTGTTTTTCAACTGTATTCGTTCACAGGTATTATAAAATAAATGTTTTTAAGATGTAATTAACTTTAAAACCACAATTTCTATAATACATAATACTTTTTCAACAATTTTCTGTGCATTTTCTTTAATTTAAATTCCAAAGCAAGTTGGAACTACACTCATGTCCATAAATTAAGGATAATTCAGAAACACACAGAAATTGAACACTAAAATAAAAATTTCACCTGTAGAATTATCCCACACATCTTGAAGAAGAATATGCAAATTACAGGAATGTACCAGATGGCACGGATAGTACGTCCCAATGACGAGAGTGTAAGAGCGGGGTATATAAAGAATGGTGGCAAAAAAGTAAAATTGTTCATGGGCGCTTTAAAAGCCTTTCAGTGCAATAACCGCATAGTTATGGCACAAAGGAAGCATTTGGATGATTTTTTACATGGTAGAATTAATGGACGACTGGAATGTAGACGTACCCAGTTGGAAGTATCCGAGGAACTTGAAATCCTCCAGAGTGTCATTTTCAGGCTTTTGCAACGATTCCAAGAGGATGGTAATGTGAGTAGATGTTACAGCACATTTCACCTCCGACTTGCAACGCCGAATGAGGACTGGTATATATATATTTTGCAGTTACTGCCAAAAGAAACAGACGGAGCACAGCGTCAGACCTGTCTCGTCGGCTCTCTTCAGCTGCCTGTACGACAGTTTCAAGACAGGCTGTGTGCAGACGCTTGAGGCACATTGGTCTATATGCTCGTAGGTCTGTCAGATGTGTTCCACTTACCGCAACTCACTGTCGCCTGCGATTAACATGGAGTAGAGCGCATGCATTGTGGACACCACAACAGTGGTCTTGTGTGATGTTTTCCGACGAGTCCAGGTTTAGTTTGCAGTCTGATTCTCGACGGACTATAATATGGAGAGCGCCAGGTACTCGTTACCACCAAGAGAACACCATTGAACGACACTGTTACCGTGGTGTCAAGATATCTTGGTTCTAAAACTGACCTGCATGTTCAAAGTGTAACGATGACAGATCATATCTATCGGGATGTCATTCCTGAACAACATGTACTCTTGTTTCGGGGCGCCATGGGTCATGAATTTCTGTTTATGGGTGACAGCGCCCGTCCTCACCGTGCAAACATTGTAGACGAATGCTTTCAATCGGAGGATATCACCCGTATGGATTGGCCAGCTTACTCACCGGACATGAATCCAATAGAACATGTGGGGGATATGCTTGGTCGACGAATTGCAGCCCGTCAACCCCCTCCCACCTGTCTACCGGAACTTCGGAGAGCATTGCTTGATGAGGGGTGTAATATTCCCCAAGATCAGATTGATAATTTGATACTCAGCATGCCTAGGCGTTGTAATGCCTGTATTGCATCGTCCGGGAGACATACTCCGTATTAACTATCATACTAACCATGTTATACTGTTTTTGTAAATAGGTTATTTTTTGAAATTTGCTCCAGGGAGTAAAAATCGCAATTTTTATTAATTATGTCAAACATATATCATCTTCTTTGCTCTTTACCTTTTGTTTAATAAATAGACTTAACGAATGTCAAATTTGTTTTTCTTCTGTCTCTTTCTTTGCCTGAACTTCATTATGCATAATTTATGGATATGAGTATATTTTTCAAGCGGATTGTTACATTTCCTACCCTTCTCAACGCTGCCAACTTGAGGTGGAACGGAGTTTTACTTGTTGCCGCATATATATATATATATATATATATATGTCCCAAGATATCTAAAGTTACATCCCGAAGAATCTTAAAATGAAATATTAAGATTAGACTTTGAGAGAAGAATTTTTAAGTGAGACACTTTTTCACCTTTATTTTTTATAAGATTCATTTGATTTTTTTGTACTTTATTTTGCATGAGTTTGATTTTTCGTGTATAGGCAATTTCTTCCTGAAAAAATAATTTATCTTTCCTTTGAAAAATGAAAGTTGTTATATAAATCGGAATATGTATTAAGTTATTGTTTTCGGTAAATCTAATACCGTAAAAACATTTTTTCCTCTTCTTTCTATCCTTAATAAAAGACAACAAAACAGCTTCAACATCTGTGCAAGTAAAAACTTAACTAGTTTTGTGATTATTTTTTCTATATTAAAGTTTTAAAGAAAATTATTTTGTTATACAATACATTAGTGAACATTTTTTTCATCTTTTGACTGTTCTCTTTAAAATATGTATAGAATTCTAAAAGAAATATTGTAGTCGTTGAAAGAACATGTTCGAAAATCGTGTTGTTCATGTTTTACACTTAAAAACTCGTTTTTATTTGCTTTAAATCTTATTCAATTGGAGTTACTAATATTTATAAATCGCTTGTGGTAACAATGGGTTACTTTTATGTCGAACTAACTACTTGCCAGTTATATATCAACAAAGATTTTAAAATTGATGGCAACTTATTTAAAGACTAGCTTCAAATGAAAAAGATATGTTTGATGCCATCTTGGGTATCCGACTGTTGAATATCTCATTGTCAGCAAAGATCAAATTTTCTTTTTGTTCTACTTCTGGAAAAATTAAATAATAACACTTCCAAATCTTCGTTTTGATAAAGTTACAAGTATTAAAAATTTATTTAGATTTTAAATTTTAAATCTAAATAAAAATTCTTTTAGATTTGAAAAATTTGCTTAGGTTATATTTGAAAAAAAAAAAGCCTTTATGCAGTTTGTTTCACTGTGCCTTTTCTCAGATCCGTATTTTGGTATTACAAATGTAATACTTCAAAAACCAATATAGAGATATTCGCAAGAGATTTTGCTCTAATGTTTTCATTGGTATAATCTAAGGAACGATGAACTGTGAGCTTGAAATTTTAATTTTTTAAAAATCATGAAATTTAATAATTTTTAATAAAGATGCAATTGACAGTGTTTTCAGCATCAATTGGCTATAAGTTTTGATTTAATAAAAATAATTTAAAGGTTTCAATTAATTCCTTAGAAATATATTTAAGAAATGGGTACTATGCATTATCACAACAATCACCAACTTTATTAATAACTTGCCAAGTTGGTAATCCCGATTTCCTATGTATCGTAGGTGCAGAATTAGCAACCATATGCTTCGTTTCATATAATGTTGCCAATAGGTTGTAATAATATGCAAGTACCAAGAAATGTATTGCAATAATATTTTTTGGAAAATATAGATATACTTAAAGAATTTTTAGGAATAAAAATCAAACTTTAAAAAACATTTTTTTTGAAAAAGTACATACATATGCATACATACATGTATAAGTACCTATCCGTTAGAGGAACTCTGAAACCAAACACTGCAGCAAGTAGAAAGGCACACTTAATTTTGTTCCATCATTATATTTGTAGTTGAATGTATTATATCTTGTAGCATTGTGGATATTCATATTAGCAACAGCTGGAAAAGTAGTCACCAACCCATCGTTTCTATAACCTATAATTGCCCAATCACACATTTTTAGTTTATAATTACTTATCAAGCAACCAATAAATTTGCAAAGATTATGAAAAGAATTTCTACCGAATTTACTTACACAAATGACTTAAATTAAAGTACATCCCCCCCCATCTAAATAGCATTATTTAGTACTTACGTAGTATTGCAAGGATGGCATCTTTCAAGATAACTCACCAAGTTGTCAACCCCAATTTCAAATGTGTCACATACGTGCTGAATTGGTAATAATGTGTTTCGTTTGACATAATTTCACCAATATTTTAACCAATTTACTCATAATACATACAATTTACACAATTTTATACATAAGTACCCATTATTTTAACCAATTAAAACATCTAAATCTTAAATGAATAAAATATATAAGAAAACTATTTTATTCTGATGGGGATGCCCTTTTTTAAAGTAATAAACATATTGAGTCCATTAAGTTGGACCTTTTTAGTCCTTTTATTAATGAAATGATCTCATATTGTTTTAGAAATACTCCAATACTTCTTTAGAAAATAAGTTTTGTACTGTGGAACCATCAAACAATTTTACCAAATGAAAAAATGTTGCCAAATACTGGCATAGCTATTATTTTGTTTGAACATGTATGGAAAAAATTTTCTACTATTGAATACATTTTGCTGCATTTGGCAACATCTTTTGATGTGACAAAATTGGTTGACAGTGAAAAATGTAAGTACCGTAGTTCTCTAATATTAGGCAATTTTTTCAAAAAATATTATTTATATACAAAATTGTGATATGTGATCAGGCAAATGCAGGAATCTTTTTTCATGATTGTCTGTACAGCATGGCATTTAGTAATGGTTTCTGATTTGACAAAAGGGGTTGATGGGCTATTACGCAAGTACCATTATTTTTAGCTGCAGTTTAATATTGTGTGTAAATGTGATACTAAAAATATGAATGCATGAGGGGTTTGAAATTTTTTAAAGATAGTTCTAAACTTAATTGGGTGCTTTAATGACATTTTCTGAATATTTTCAGGATATGCAAAATTCTGCTGAGATTCTATTCATCCATTCAACATCAAATACATTTTTTTAAACTTATTGTGGATGTCACTTGATGTTAATACAGTTTTTCCAATATTAATTCGTTAGTTTAATTTTGTTAATGAAAAAATAGTAAAAAATGTGCAAAAGTAATAGTCCAACACCATATATAAAAAAGAAAATCGCTGGTTGTGTTCCTGTAGCGCAATGGATAGTGTGTGTGTGTGCTGGACTTCTAATCCAAAGGTTGTGGGTTCAAATTCAACCTGGGATGGCCTAATTTCTGAGAATGTGATTTATGAATAAATAAATAGTAACAAACAAAAAATAATAGTCTAACACCATATACAGAAAGGAAAATCACTTTCTATTTTGCCACTTAATATTGTGATTCTGTCATATGTATGTACATATTTATATTAATTGTAATTATTTAATAAAAAGTAACTAAAATAAAATTTTTCTTTGTTGACCTAAGTAGGGATAGACTTTTAGAATTTTTTTATATTACTTTTGTTTATTTTTTCCCCTTTTTTAAAAAAAATTATTTTTTTAATAAAGCAAAAAATTTTTGAAAGTTTGAGATATTTTCAATGGCTTGGCATAGTGATAAAAATGTAGACCTTTAAGTCTAATTGAGAGGAATAGATTTATAACAACAGGACTGGATGAAAACAGTCTAATTAATAAAATACAGTATTATTTAATCTAAGCATTTTTGAAATATACACAAAATATCTAATTTTCTTCTATTCACTTTCTAAGTGAATGATTAAATTAAATCTACTTGTCTTGGAAAAAGAAGCTATTTTTATACCAAAATAATAGTCTTGTAGTTTCACTTGTTAAAGAAATTATCAAATAAAGTTGTATTTTTATAAAGTATTTTATTTTAGATTGATAAAAATTTTACAATTTTTTTTTTTTTTGCAGAAGTACAGGTTAAATAAAAATAGCTTCAAAAATGTTTATCATTTGGATAACTCGTTTTTGGATCTGTTTGCATTGATCAGTCGCAACTGGCAAAAAATGAATTGGTACTTACGACCAATTTAACTAAAGGAAAAGACATCACCAAAATGAAAAATGTCGCTAAATGCTATAATTATTATTATTATTGTGTTTGAATTTGTGTGGGAACAGTTTTCACTGTTCCATTTGGTGACGTCTTTTGATTTGATGAATAAAATATATCAACTTTATTAAATCCAAGCAGAGTCTACTTTTATTTCATTTGCAAGTTCAATGATATAATGCTAACAGTGTATTTCAAAACAAATTGAATATTGAATTTAAAATATGAGCATATAAAAATAAAAAATTAATTGTGGAGCTGGTTAAGCGGTATTGCATATCAGGACTCTCTCCACAGATCTGTCATTTCTATGTGGCAAACAGATGTCCCATTTTCTATTGGTAATCCTTATTTGACATTTATTTGAAGTTTTTAGATGTATGCATTAAAAATTTCTTACATTTCAAAAGTATGGTACACTAGCTGTTATACCCGTTCTTCGCACGGGTGAATTGAAAAATTAAACAATACAGATTGAAGGAAAATGAAGTTTTTAATAAGTTAATTTTACGTGAACTGCAAATTAAACAAAAAAAAGCTTTTTGCACATCTCAGCTGAACAAAAAACACCCTGTTTGTTAAATTTTAAGCTTGTAGATCTAATAGCTGATAAAAAGGATTTTTTTTATCTATAACTCCGCGTAACTCTCTTGTGGGTCGATTTTTGAAAACACCTTCCTAAGCCGATCTCTGCTCAGCAAAAGTTGCACATTGTTACAAATTCTGTGTAATGAACGCTTAAAGTAGTATAAATAATTTATATCTGGAAGTGTAATACGTTAATATTACATTTTGTTGTATTTATTTTATGTTAAAATTGTAGTCAGCCTCACACTCCACCTGTTCAAGCTTTTGCAGTTCCTGGCACCTGGCGAAGACAAAAGAAAATGCAAAGTTTTCCTTCACTCATAAAAGTTAGATATATGCTGTCGAGGGGTTTTTTGCAGATGGCAGAATTTTTTTTCCTTCTTTCTTGACAATTATCGTTATATTTTGAACACTTCGCACAATATCTTTATAAATTATAGCCTATGTGTTATTCTTATGTGTAAGCTATATTATTGTAAAGTTTCATTAAAATCCAAATGGTTTTTACGTGAAAGAGTACCAAACATCCACACAAAACTTTCACGTTTATATTATTAGTAAGGATTCTCTAAGTTCTCGAATTTTTTATTTATTATTTTTTAATTTTGACTGCTAAGGATTAAATCAACTTAAATTGTAAAATCCTCCCTTGCAGCATTATGTCTTTCCGTCAAATTGAGCAGCGACATGTTTCTGCGGAGATAGCTTTGATGGAGTGGAACCCAATGCTGGATCTTATTGCCTTGGCAACTGTCACTGGTGATGTCTTACTGCATCGACTGTCTTGGCAGAAGGTGTGGTCAATTTCTTCAGGTTCAACAAAGAACCTGGCAGCACAGGTCACCGCAATGGCTTGGAGACCAGATGGCAAAATCTTAGCTTATGCTTATGATTTTGGTAAGAATTACTTAGCAATATTTTAAACTGTTCATCCTTTATATGTTTTTTGGCAATCCATCTTGCTTAATCTTTAGATCAATGATTATTATATGTTTTTTTAATTAGTGGTTTTTGTATGGATTGCAAAAAAACTAGCTGCATGGCCCGGCTTTGCACGGGTTTTATCTACTTTTATAAATTTTCCCTTTCCTTCCCAAAATCAGCACTTCTAATACTCTTTTTCAAAATGACTTCCACCCCTCCCCTCCTCCTCCGCCCGGCGTTACTCGTGCTTTTACCGAGTGTATAACTTAAAAATTGCCTGTTTCGAAATTTTTTCGCTTCTTTTCTTTATAAGACAGGTTTATTTCCCCCCGGCGTTGCACGAACATTTTTAAAAACATAGCATATTATCATGGAAATTCCCCTTTCCCTCTCGCTATCAGCCGTTCCTGGTATGTGTGTGATTTCTATATTAACGTCATTGCAAAATTCGCGTGGTAATTTTCCACAATTAAATATTACTGCCCTTTTAAAATTTTGGCTGCCGCTGAAGACCCGCTGTTGAATCTGTCGAGAGTTTAAGCGTCCTAGAGTTGGTGTGGTATGGAAGTTAAGAGAGATGGGTGCCAGCTCAAGTCTCATCCTCGTCACTTAACAATGGTTCGAAATGTCGAGGTGCGTCGCCAAAAGCTTTCGAGTAAGTGAACAATGGGACTTTAATGTTCACTCACTCGCTTTACAACTTTTTAAGCACCGGAAACGAAAATGTACCATTTAAGAATAGTTGCATGTTGAAAAAAGTAGAAATATTTTTAATTACAAAATTTCACAACTGTATTAAATGTTGAATCAAAATTGTGAGCATTTTTTGAAATGTTCGATTCACGGAAAAAAGATTTCACACAATTATTTTTATAAATAAAGAAGTTATAAAAACTTTGAATTTGATAAGTAGCTATTAAATATTTAAAATTTGAGTATTTTTTAAAAAATTAGTTTAAAAATTTTTCGGTATTTTATTTTTTAAATCATTATCTCTAAAAGATCAAGGTATGAGATTTTTAAAAGTCATTTTCATATAAACGCATCGATATTGATTAATTTTAGAAAAAATCGTAAAATATGTAAAGTATCGTTGTTTTGTAAAAAAAAAAGAAAAAATAGTATATATCGTGACGAAATAAATTATCTTTTCAATTACAAAATTGTTGGCGAAGTTATTAAATGCGCAAATAAAATTTTAGGTATTTTTTTTAAAAAAATCATACAAATTGTGCGATGATGTTGTTTCGAACCCGGGTACAACCGTTTATAAAGAAGCGTTTTAAGCGATCGGGCCGCGCAAACTTAGGGAACAGAGAGTGAAAAGACATTTAAAATAAAAGGAAGAGATATTCAATTTCGCCAAATCTGGTGATTTTCAATATTTAAAAAAAAAAGGCGCATCTTCTTTTCTAGTGTAATGTTTTATCCAACGCGACGGGCAGAGAGAAAAAAGAACTCGTTTGGCGCCATACAGGTTTTCGCCGTCAAACCTTCGGCTATTAAAAAATGCTTTATTTGTTAAAGTTTTAATTTTTTTACGGGCTTCTTTTTTAAGTTAATGCACTCAAACTTGACATATCGATTAAAAACAACGGTAATTTTTAAACAAAAAATGTAACAAAAATTAATGTTTAAATATTGCTCGCAAAAAAGGAAAAAAACACAAAAAAAAAACGATTTCTTTTAAAAAACCGTAATTTTAAAGCAATTTTTTCACTCTTTGTACAGATTTCGGATAATATCGTTCTACACACGGGAAAAAAGTTTTGTTAGATTATTTTTATACTAAATAACAAAGTTATTAAATGTTTAGTTAAAGTTTTGAGTATTTTTTGAAAATTCGTAAAAAAAAGTTTTTGACATTTTATTTTAGTGTAAAATATCATTTGATTAACATGAAAGAAAATGTAATCGGAACGATTTAAAAATCATTTTTATAAAAACGTATCGATTTTGACTCACTTTCCTACAAAATAGAAAATATCATTATTTTGTAAAATAAATTATACCGTATCGTGGTGAAGTAAATGATCTGTCCGATATTACAATTAGTTAAAAAGATATTAATTAAAAACCTCAAAACTCATAATTATTGCCATTTTTTACCGCCAGACGGCGAAGTTCCAATTCTTCGACCTTTTTATTTATCCCAGATGTGTTTAAAACACGATATAATTTTTTTATGAGACCCAGACAAAAAATAATTACAGAATCTGAAAAATCATTTACTTCGCCACGATACGGTATAATTTATTTTACAAAATAATGATATTTTCTTTTGTTTTTACGATTTTTTCTAAAATGAGTTAAAATCGATACGTTTTTATGAAAATTTCTAAATCATTCTGTTTTCATTTTCTTTCGCGTTAATGAAATGATATTCTACACTTAAAAAGTTCATGCTTTTCTCTTTTAGAATCAGTCATTTAAAAAATAAAAAGTCAGAAACTTTTTTTTACGATTGTTGACAAAATACTTAAAATTTTATTTAAATACTTGATAACTTTTCATCTATTAAAATAATCTCACGAAACTTTTTTACCGTGTGTAGAATGATTTTATTTGTAATCTGTACAAAGATTGAAAAAATTGTTTAAAAATTACGGTTTAAAAAAATATATATTGTGTTTTACGTTTTTTTTTTCTTCTTTTTGCAATAAATACTTAAGCATTATTTTTGTTATATTTTTTGTTTAAAAATTATCGTTGTTTACAATCGATATATGAAGTTTGAAGGCATTAACTTAAAAATGCAGGCCGAAAAATATCAAAGCTTTAACAAATAATCAAGGCGAAATTGAATATCTCTCCCTTTATTTTAAAGGTCTTTTATTTTTTTCCGAAGATTTCATGGAGCAGTTGGTCAGGTCGCTGGATTAGTAACTTTTGTACCCCCCGGGTTCGAAACAACAACATCGCTTAATTTTATGATTTTTTTTTAAAAAATACCTAAAATTTTATTCGCGCATTTAATAACTTCGCCAACAATTTTATAATTGGGAAGATAATTTATTTCGTCACAATACAGAATTTTTTTTTTACAAAATAACTATACTTTACATAATTTAAGATTTTTTCTAAAATTAATCAATATCGATGCGTTTATATGAAAATGATTTTTAAAAACAACTCATACTTTCATCTTTTAGAGTTAGTATCTTAAAAAATAAATTGCCGAAAACCTTTTTTTACGAATTTTTAAAAAATACTCAAATTTGAAATATTTAATAACTACTTATCAAATTCAAAGTTTTTATAACTTCTTCATTTATAAAAATAATTGTATGAAACTTTTTTCTCCGTTTATCGAACATTTCAAAAAATGTTCACAATTTTAATTCAACATTTAATACAGTTGTGAAATTTTGTAATTATAAAAATTTCTACTTTTTTCAACATACAATTATTTTTAAAAAGGTACGTTTTCGTTTCTGGGGACTAAAAAATTGCAAAGCGAGTGAGTGAATATTAAAATCCCACTGTTCACTTACTCGAAAGATATGAGAGCGAGAGGGAAGGGTAATTCCATGACAATATGTTATGCATTTAAAAATGTTCGTGCAACGTCGGGGGAAATAAACCTTTCTGAGAAAGAAAAAAAGCGAAACAATTTCAAAACAGATAATTTTAAGTTATACACTCGGTAAAAACCCGAGCAACGCCTGGCTAAGCGGAGGAGGGGTGGGGGGTGGAAGTCATTTTGAAAAAGAGTATTAGAAGTGCTAATTTTTGTGAAGGAAAGGGAAAATTTATAAAAGTAGAGAAAGCCCGTGCAATACCGGGCCATGCAGCTAGTATATTAATAACAATTATTAGACAAATGTGAAATAATTTTATTAAACAATATTATTAAATAAAAATGAGAATTTTTAAATTACTTTTCTGATTATAGCAAAATTCTTAAATGTATTTTGCAAAGAGGTTCTTATTTATTAAATCAATGAGAATATTTTTGATTTAATGAAAGCATAAACTGTTATCTCTGTAAATTATTAGTTTCTAAAATTTTTAAATTAGCTTTTGAAAGAGAATATTATGTTGTTTTGGTTTTTAAATAATGATAATAAAATGGCTGCTTACTGTTAAATTAATATTGTATATAACTTACGTATTGATCAAAAAATTAATTACAACAATTTTTAAAATTAATTGCAAATAGGAATTTCCAAAAAAATGTGTATATTTATTACAGATCAGAAAAGTTTATTGTGAACTTACAGTGTTAATAATGTCATTGAAACAGAAATATTTATTGAATTAGAATAACTTAACTTTTATTGTGAAACCCTAAATGTAAAAGGGTTAGTGAAAAGTTTCAGAAAGAATTAAATTTAGCTTATATATATTATTTATTGAAAAGAAAATTATTTATTTCCCACCTCCTAAATCTTTAAACAGTATTTTGTATTTACATTTCTACCATCTTCAATGTTTTTATTATCTACCATTATTAAATTTTGTAAAATTAGTTTATAATTAGATAGATGTATGTGACAGATGCAAAGAGCAAAAAAAAATCAATAGTAGGCTGAGAAGTATTTGCTTGGAAAGTAAAAATTTAAAAATTTTCTAAATGCTATCAGTGTACTAGTCTCTGTTAAATTATAGAATGTTTTATTTATAACTTTTTTTTTATTCAAATCATTTAAAAATTAAATGACATATTAATTTGAGAAATTATTTTATAAATAGTTCACATATATAATATTTTTAAAGGTTGTAACAAATGCTGGTTGAACAAATAAAGGTTAAAGGGTTTCACTGCTAAATTATAAACATGATGATCTCGTGCATTTTAAATTTTGGGACTTGATTGATTGCTTGATTTTATGACACAAAAGCCAAACTGGACTAAGCCTTGACACTTAATTTTGTAGCAGTGTATTTTATGAAGAGTACTTGAGACTTAAAACTTCTCTTACCTTAGAAAAATTTTAATAAAAACCAAGCAGTACAGGGTGTTTATAAATGAATATCGGAGTTTTAACGCATTATAGTATTTATTACATTTAACTTATTAGTATAACTCATACATCGAATGAAAGACCAACTAAAGCAGTTTTTTTTTGCTGACATGTGTGCGTATGCGTGCGAAATGTATGTTAGTTTTTTCCCCTTCCCCGCCAATCAGCGTGCTAATAGAAAAATGGCGACTTGTGAAAAGAGAGCATTTTGAGTTCCCCAGTTTGCAAAGACAGAATCTGCTATTACTGAGCAACGAGGGTTTCAGTGGACATGTGAACACTCATAATGCGTGCATGTGGAGCTTTGAAAATCCTTAAGATGTGCTAGAATAGCAACGAGACTCAACTAAATTGCATGTTTCTTGTGCCATATCTTGGCGAAAAGTGTATGGTTCTTTCGTTTTCGGAGAACCAACTGTAACTGGTTCTGCCTATCTTGATGTTCTACATCTATGGCTATTTCTTCAACTGAAATAAAGTGAACCAGATAACTTCATTTGGCAATAAGATGGTGCACCACCTCACTGGCATCTCTCAGTATGCGATTGGTTGAACATCACTGAACTCGACCAATAGATTTTCCGCAATGGGCCTCACGATAAAGCTTATTTCGCATGGCCTCTACGTTCATCCGATCTGACACCATGTGATTTTTATCTGAAGGGGTTCATTAAGGTTTGTGAGTACATACCTCCGCTACCAGCTGATCTTCCAGACTTAAGACACAGGACTGAAGCAGCTCTGTTGCAAGAATTATCTCAGACACACTAAACAAAGTTTGGGATGAACTCGCCAATCGATTTGATGTGTGCCGTGTGACGAGTGGGCCTCACATTGAACATTTGCAAGCTTGTAGGCAAAACTGTTTCGGTTACTCTTTCATTCTATGTATGAATTGTACTTGTAAGTTATATGTATTATAATAAATACATAAAGCTTTAAAACTCCGATATTCATTTAGAAACACCCGATATTTTTCTATTCAAGATGGTAGTTTTAGTAAGTCAGCATTTATCGAATTATTTACTGTCTTAATCAAACACACTATTTTTTACAGGGCCAATAAGACTGTGTGACGTGGATAACTCTGAAACAGTTCATGTTTTAGATGTGCATTGTGTTACTTCCCTGACATGGGTCCAGTGCATGCAGTTGGACCCAGAAGAATATAGACCCAACTACACAGACCGATCCACAGAACTTCTTCAGGAACGTTTTCCGGTCAACAAAGGTTACAGCACAGCTTCCAACAAAAGGGAAGAGATGGCTGAAGACTTCAAGAGAATGAAAGGCCAGAAGGAGCTCAACATTTTAGTGATCGGAGGGGAGTTTGGATCTGTTCATTTACACTCGTTCGGCATGTACCCTACAGGTTTCATCGAATTCGGCATTCAACCCGATAAGCCGACGTGTGATCGCGTGGTATCTGTCACCCTCTCTCGAGATTTTAGGTTGCTCACAGTTATGCTGGAGAAGAAAGACGAAGCAGAAAATTATTCCTATCATTATCGTTCTTTTTTCATCTCTCTGATATATGACTGCGTGGGAGAAATTAAGATTGTTTCTTTGAAGTTTGGTCAGATTTCCTCTCTGCTGACTTGCTTGTCGTCGACTATTCGTGCTATATCCGAGGCGTGGGAAGATATACTGTTGGAAATTGACACAAAACTTCATAATTACGCTCACCAAAAACATACCACATCTGAGGAGGCTACGATAGGCGATGACTTTTTGGAATTACTCATGTTTGGCAATCCATCGGATTCTCTGGAAAAGTTCCTGATGCACGACCTGACGAAGATTGGTTTGAAGAAATTTGGGCAATCCATTGAATTTTCCTACTCAAAAATACAAAAGTTGGTGCTTAAGCGTCTTCAGTACGTTGCAGCTGCACTCTACTACCATCTAAATGATCTCAAAGGAATGGCGAAGTGGACAGAACAATTTGGACCAATAGGTCTCAGAGAGTCTTTAGTTCACGAGGCAAAAATGGCTACTGGTTCATTTGTGTTAAAAACCAATGAAATTCAACAAGTCATCGATAATAGTTTGAATAACTTCAAGGCTTTCATTCAGTGGTTACATAGCGTTATGCTTCGTCTGGCTGAAGAACCTATTCCTCCTGAAATAAGCAGCTTGACTCAACAAGATTTAAATTTTGTTGCAGAGTTCTTGAAGGAACATTTTACCATTGAATATGATGAAAACAAGAAGACAACTGTTAAACTCGAACGCGTTGCTCAATACCTCAAGCACGAAGACCTTCCATATCCACCATCTTACAGTGGAAACCCGTGGGTCAAATTCCTGAAAGATAATCCACAGATGTTCGAGACGGGAATTATATTTCAAAACCAGCCAGAGAAATCATTGGTTACCATGTACAGTGACCTGCGTAAGGTAGTTGACACTGCCGTGGAAGGACCTTGGACAATCTTGCAAGAGACGGTTCATGAACAGAACCGCTATACATTATGCGAAACGGGCAAAGTTCAATCACTGCCTAAAATGTCTCATTTTTATTGCACCGAAACGAATTATATGTTCACTGCTATCACAGATTCCGCACCCCCTTGTTCCCATTTTTACCTCATTAGAGAAAAATCAACCGAGTCGAAATCAAACGGTGTTGAGGTTATTGGTATAACATTCCATGGTGCCATTTATTCACCTCTTGCTCCATCAACAAGTTCTTCTACGGAAGCAAATACAAATTTGAAAATCTTGGACTTAAAATTTTACAATAAGGACACAATCACTGTACTGCTTTCGGAGGACAACCCGGAGGACAAGAATTCCTCCTATTTGTTGCAGTATTCCATAAAATCATTATTAATGCAACTGAAACCAATTGCAGCAGGTACTGGTCAGCTTCTTGGGCTAGACGTACCCATCCTGAAGGTGAGTCCTTTCATGGAGAAGAAGATTTGCAAGAAGTTGGAGGGTATGAAAGCATTGCAGATAGCTGTAAGTGGTTCCCGTAAGGTTTCCTGTATTCTCTTCTCCAGCAAGAGACAGATTTGTATTTTTGAGATGGATGTTGAAGATGAAGAGGATGAAATGGAGCATGATGAAAGTATAATGAAAAATGCCAGTAAGGATGAAACATTTTCAAATGTGGAAGTGGAGGTCGATAAACCGGATAAAGAAGAACCTATGTAATTTCGTTAATGAAATAAATGTATCCTCTCTTTGTTTTTCCAAAACTGTCTTTAACTAATTGAAGAGAATAAAACCTGAACTCTAGACACTTCAAAATAAGAAGGAAAAAAAGCATTCTTATATTAATATAACTTGTGTACATATGCTTTTAAACAACAATTCTTTGAAGAAATGAAATTCTTAAGAATTGAAGCTGAATGCTAAATGAATTCTAATTTTTTCGCGTTTAAAATTATCTGTTGATGAAATAAGTTTTTTCTTTTGAATCTTTAAAGTTTCCTGAGGCATAAATAATATTTTTTAAAATTTCTAGAAGATGAAATTGATACTTATTTAAATTAAACTTGGATTTTTGAATAAAAAAATTTCCTTCCTAAAATTCAAAAAAATGCTGTGGTTTTGAAATATTAAGATAGCACGGAAGTTGGTATGAAAAAGTGGCATAATTTGATTAATAAGAATATGAAAAACAACTGACACAAATTTTATTTAAAAATTTCCGCTTCTGAGTTGAACATAATGAATTCTTTATAAATTTAAAGTATTGAACATGAATATGACTAAGAAAAAGCCCAATTAGCTGCAATTTTTGTGTATTGCTTACGAAAGTGTATATATGCACGTATATTTTAATACATGTTAGGAATACTTTAATCCGCTTCGAAATTTTCTTTTTTTCTCTCTCTCTCTCTTTCTCTTTTTTTGCCGTAGAGTATCTTTGAGTTGCCAAAAATTATCAGTTAACATTAGTGGGTACCTTTTTCCATGTTAGCAATGCCTTGATAAGAAAATTTCGCCGTGCTCATTATTGACCTTACAGTTATCAGGGAAGAAATTCAAATGAGATTCCAGAAAATAGTCATATTGCAGCCGAAATCCTGAAATAAAGCAATGCATCTTTAACCAGATGCTTATAGTTTTCGGCCTTGTCATTTCCTACGAAATTTTTTGATACTTGATAGAACGCTTTCTCAAACCTGTTTTACTTTACCCTAAAGAAGTTTCTCGGAAAATTTTTATTACTCTCTGTCGGGAGAATTTTTCTTGCAGGTAATTGAATGCTACCTTTTCTTATCCATGGCTGCTTTTACCAAGATTTTGGCAAAGCCAAGCTTGATGCTCGAAGGAAAGAATGATTATTTTATTGCTGCTGTACCTGCTCTACATTGCTGCTCTAAAGAATACTGCTCTACATTTAATTCTCCAAACTTTAAAAAAATACTTTTTGAGGTCAATTTATCTTGATGTACCGCAAAGCGATTTCTTTGCTGCTCCACAGCCAAAGGCTTTGCAATACTTTGTGTATCCCAGCTGCAAGAAAATCAACAGAAACACTACCCTCTGGTCAACACAGATCTGCCATCCATTCTTTTTACTGTAGTTAAGGCAAGCGATTCTCAAACTGTGGGGCACCCCCCAAAGGAGGGCGTGATAACTCCACGAGGAGGGTGCGAGCATGTTAAAAAGTCGAAAACAAAAGATTATTTTATAAAATTATTTAAGTTCGGAAAATAAACAAAAAAAAATATTTTGAGATAATAAGAAATATAAAATACACATTTACACTGATATAATACACTTATAAATGTATCAGTACTGTACAATGTATTTTATAATTAATATAACAATAGTAAGTTAAGAACAAGTTCAATAATTACCAGTGACTCCATGGGGTTGTCATATATAAAATTACATACAAGATTTAACACACACGCATCTTGACAATTTGTACGGGTTGTAATCAATCCCTTAACTGCCGATTAAAAGTTATGCGACTCGCTCCCCAATGCCACCCTCTTCCATGGGATGTATTGGTGGGGATGAGGGATGCAAAAGAAAAGGAGTAAAAAAATCCTCAGAAATAAGTAAATCTTTCGAAAACACTATTCAGGTTCTTTTATTGCATTCCAAAGCCTTCGGAATTATTTTATGAATAGCAGTGCTCAGAAAAGATCGTACTCCGGAAAGACACATATACGCCCTGGAAAGTTTATGCTTTGGCTTAGCAAGACGTTTATATACGTTAGTGTTACTTAAGAGCTTAAAGTCGTATTGTAGCTTTAGGGGCAAAGTATAGTCTTCTTGATTTCAATACATTGTTTTGTAGGGGGAGGGGGCACGATAAAAATTATGATTGAATAATGGGTCGCTAATATTGAAAGTATCCGACTATGTTCGGAACCGTGATTTTAAAAAAAGTGTATAAATGGATAATTTTCGTGATATTTAGTGTCACAGAGATTAGAATACATGTATAAAATTGTTTTAATGACATTTTGACAAAAAAAATATTTAAATACAATATCTTTGCAAAAAAAAAACTTAGAATAACCTTTTTTTCAAAATGTTCTCCTTTTATAAAAAACGCTTCTAAAATAATAATATTTTGCTTATACACTGCTGGACAATTGCTAAGAACGGATAACACTATCATCCATAACAACCACAAAATAAAAGGAAGCAAAATGTGGAAAATTAGAATAAGTGCGGGATATTAGTAAGAAGTATGAGTATGCAATTTTTTTTTCCACGTCTGTTCATCACATGATAGCGTTCATAAGAGCTTTAAAGGTTTTGACGCGTGTGGACAGTTGTTGTTTCAAGTCAAAGTTTTACAGGAAAGATTTAATAGACGAACTTAAAATTTTTGGCATGTCTTCTCGACATCACATAGATGACTTTATGCGTGGCCGAATTATTGGAAAGATCGAAGAAGGGCGAAAAATAACAGATGTTGCCAAAGAGTTCGACATCGCTCACAGCGTTGTTTCACGGCTGTGGAAGTCATTTAAAACTACTGGAATGTGTAGTAGACGGCACGGGGGAGGTCGTGTTATAAGTACGACGCCTGCAGAAGACAGATATATCGTCCTATCAGCAAAAAGGAACAGGCGCATCACAGATCAGCAGGTGGCAAATCAGTTTCTTGCTGCCTCAGGAAAGCAGATCTCTCGAAAAACTGTTGCCAGACGTTTGAGGGGAGGAGGACTATACGCACGCAGACCTGTTGTGTGTGTCCCATTGACCAGACAGCACCGTACTGCCCGTTTGCAATGGTGTCGTGAGCATCACAATTGGACTGAACAGGACTGGGCATGCGTACTATTCTCAGATGAGAGTAGGTTCAGTCTGTCATCAGATTGTAGACGCCAACTGATCTGGCGCGAGAGTGGTACTGCTTATCGTCCAGAAAATATCCAGGAAAAGGACCGATATCCGACATGCAGTATCATGGTGTGGGCCGGCATCATGATCAATGGCCGCACGCGCCTACATGTGGTTGCGAATGGGACTATGACGGGCCAACGATACATTGATGAAGTTCTACTTCCTCATGTTCGTCTTTTCCGTGGTGCTGTCGGTGATAAATTTGTTTTTATGGACGACAACGCAACATGTCATCGAACACTCGCTGTTCAGGATTGTCTAGACAGCGAGGGTATTCAACGTCTCGTATGGCCAGCGCGTTCTCCAGATCTAAACCCCATTGAAAATGTGTGGGATGCTTTGGGGAGGCAAGTTGCTGGTCGAAACTATCCTCCGACAAACAAGAACACCCTCATCCGTGCACTCACAGAGGAATGGGATAAATTGCTTCAACAGCTGCTGGATAATGTTGTGCAAAGTATGGTACGACGTGTGGAATGTTGTATCACACTCCACGGTGGACATATCCCGTCCTGATACCTTTCTTTAAGGTGCCTGCTGACTTTTAGATGCATTGTTCCATTTCTCCGTACGCAGATCAAATGAACATTTTTTTTTTTTTCAGATGTTTCACAGCTTTTGTACTTTCCAGAACAATAAATATTCTTTATTCTAATGTCTGAACAGTGTGGCAACTATATTTTATCCTACTAGGCCTCATGTCTCGCTTAATGTTATGCTACATAGCAATTTGTGATCCGTCCTTAGAATTGTCCAGCAGTGTATAAAGTAAAGACTTCTCCACAGAGTCTGAACTATTTTTTTTAAATTTACATTATTTTCAGAGTTGCAACCAATTGAAATAATTGTCGGCGTTTTTTTCTTAAAATTTCTCCCCTCTGTTATCGTAAAACATGGATATAAATCCACTTCTAAGTTATATATTTCAAAAATTCTAGTTGAGCTTCTGTACAGAGATCTGAGCTATATACAGGCAAAATATTGTTATAATAGATCCATTTTTCACATAAGGAGAGTGTTTTGAAAATGGGTCATTCTATGTTCATTTTTTGTCAAAATATTTACTTAAATATTTTTTTTTGCAATAATATTCTTAAAATTATTTTATATACATTTTCTAATCTAAGTGACACTAAATATCATAAATATTATCCATTTATACGCTTTTGCAAAAAAACGGTTCCGAACGTAGTCGGACACCTTAAATCATATAACTGAATGTTACAGCGCTGAGAGAACAGCTGTGGAAGAATACGTACTCGGTGACACCAAGATCACGGTTGAGAAAGGTACGAGAGCCAACATTCCTGTTTATGCCATGCATTACGATCCAGACTTCTTCGAAGTCGGATACCTTAATCATCTTCCAAAGCTGTTTTTAATTGTAGTAAGGAAGCGGTATAATAGTGCTTTGAATGTGTTAACAATTACAACACTTGATTCTACGACAGACAATAATTGAGATTTTTTTTAGGTTTTTTGATTTCGTTAAACCTTTTTTTTTTTTGAAGAACTCCAATCAAATTAGAGGGAAAAAAGCTTTCAAATGGTATGCTGTTGTGCATGCCACACTTACGCGAACCACACAGGAAAATGACTGGGAATTATCACTCCCCATTTTTGATCAAACTGTGTTGTAGAATTAATGGAAAACACAATAGTTGAACATTTATAATCAGCCTTTAAAAAAACTTAAAATTCATTCGAGGAGTTCACTTAAAGAGGATCAGGTTGGACTCTGGAAAAAATTTTAAAATTAGAATTAAATATGGCAAAACACCTACCGCTTAGCCCTATCAATGCCAAAGAAATTGGCTGATAAAAAAGCAATATTAAACATTAAAAATGAAGATCAAAAAGGCTTTTTTTAATAAATTAAACATAAATTAAAGATTGATCATAAAAATCATGCAAACTCTATTCGTCACTATATGTCTCATGAATCCGAAATAAAGCTTGGTGATGTGAAATGTCCGGTGCCTGTAACAAGTATTTCTACCCTCGAAAAGCTCAATTATGTTCGCATAAATGTATTTGGTTTTGAACACAAAATTTTCCCTTTGTATGTTTCCTCTCGTGAAGACCTTGATTGCATAAACTTGTTATATACATCAAAAGAGGAAAGGCAGCATTATTGCCCCATTCGGAACTTTTCGAGGTTGATAAGTGATTTGAGCAAACATCATGAAAAAGCTCCTATATGTTATCGATGTTTGCACCGATTTTGACGGGAAGACTTGTGACAAGAGCATCAAAATTATTGTAAAAATGTTAGCCCACAAAAAAATTATTAAAATGCCTTCACCACATAGAAATATACTACAGTTTCAGAAAATCGAATTTCAACACAAAGTTCCTTTTATAATATACGTAAACTTTGAATCAAATCTCTAATTCCTTACCCCACTGTACAACCCACAAACCAAGTGCATATATGAAGAAAATAGCAAGACATAAATCCTGTGGTTATGCATACGTTGTAATTCGTGCTAATGGAAATATGCTGAAGCTGATCACTGTTAATCGAGGACCCGATGCTGCCACTCATTTCATCAATAATTCGATAAAAGAAAAATATACTGTTACTCCAGTGTTAACCACACTATTATACCAATGAATCTTTCACCTGAAGAGGAACAATTCAATTCAGAAACACAGTGCTGCCTTTGTAAATACACTGATTGATTGATTGATTGATTGAATATTAACGTCGCACTGTTCAGCTACACGAGGGCTTTCGGCGACGGACCACGTAATTTTGAACCATGGTCAAGTGACGTGGACGACACCTTAGCTGGCACCCCCCTCTCCTAACTACCACACCACACCAATTGTAAATACACTGAGGAACATTGAAAATAGCGACTCAAGAAGGAAGCTAAGTACAATCGCGAAACTTTGCAAATAAGTACAGCTTAATGTGATATGCAAATTATCCAAGTTTTGTGCCAATACGCATGCTCATACACGCCGAGGTGGTGCTACAATCAGGAAGAGGGTTCTATATAAGTCAGCGCAAATTCGAAGATTCATAAACGTGACGATTACCCGCCGATTGTAGGAAGACTTTGGTAAGCGAAACATGCCAGGTAAACGTGCTAGAAGACATTTTCACAGTTAAGCGAGTTTGAGAGAGACCTGATCATCGGGATGAAAACTGCAGGCTGGTAGACGCGCCGTGTTGCTGGCCAGGTGGATCGTTCGGAGTGTGCCATTAGAAATTGTTGGGAGCAGTGGACACGAGAAGGTACCCACGCACGGAAAACCGGGTCTGGAGCGACCAGGAAGACCACGAGGAGAGAGGATCGAAGGATCATGCGGCAAGCACTTGTGGACCCCACAGTGACTCGTTCAACGATACGAGCAGACGTAGGCGTAGCAATTGTTCCAAAAACAATTTCCAGACACCTTGCAGAAGCAAATCTTAAATCCAAGCGCCCTTTCCGTGCACTTCCTTTAACACCGGAACATCGGCAACTGCGTCTACAGTGGTGCCAAACCAAATCAATGTGGAATGTCACAGATTGGCAAAAGGTTGTGTTTAGTGATGAATCTCGGTTTGTTTTGGGGACAGATGATAAGCGTGTACGGGTGTGCAGGTGCCCTGGTGAGCGGTACAATTCCCCCCACACTGTTTTACGTCACACTGCCCGCACAGCTGATGTAATGGTCTGTGGAGCCCTAGCCTATGGTAGCCGGTCCACTTTAATTGTGATGCGTGGAACCTTAACGGGCCAACGTTACGTTGATGATATTCTTCGACCCCATGTAGGAACTTTCCTAAATGGTCTCCCAGGGGCAATTTTCCAGCAAGATAATGCTCGTCCGCATACAGAAAGAGTTACTCAAGACTTCCTACGTCATTTTCAGACTCTTCCATGGCCGGCCCGCACCCCCGATTCGTCCCCTGTAGAGCACGTGTGGTATCAGCTAAAACGGCAGATGGCGCCGTGTCACTCTGTGCATAATTTAGAGTTGGCTGTTCAAGATTTGTGGGCCCAACTGTCTCAGGACAACATAAGGTGTCTAATCAACTCAATGATGGACCGTGTGGCGGCATGTATTGCAGCTGGAGGTAGTCCAATGCGCTATTGAATCTGTGTCATTATGTGTATTAAATTTCATTTCAATCTGATGCTTTCTTCTTGGGTCGCTATTTTCAATGTTCCTGAGTGTATCCCCTCGAGAATGATAAAGTTAGAGACCATTGTTATTTTAGTTGATGTTACAGAAGAGCAGCTCATAATCATTGTAATTTACAATATAAAATGCAAAGAGTGATACCCATCATAACCTTACAAATTATGATGCGCATCACATAATTAAATGTTTAGGGAATTTTAAAGACGATGAATTTAACATTCTTGCTATTAATATGGAGAAATATGTCACTTTTTCTATGAAAAAAATTATCAAGAAAAATAATGTTAATGTATCTGCAATTCATAGATAGTTTTCCATTGTTACCAACTTCACTACAAAAGTTAATATATTATTTCAACGTGAATAAACAAGCAGACCTTCCTGCCTATCTAAAGCAATTAGCTCTAGAGAGAATTGGAGATATACCAATTGACGCCGTTCAGGTTTATACGGATGGCAGTAGAGACGATAATTATCGATCTGGCAGCGGAATTTACATCAAATCTCAAGACCATGTCTTAAGAATCCAGAAGGCTGCTCGGTTTTTCGCAATGAGCTAATAGCCATTGATGAGGCCCTTGGTTCTCTTGCATTTCTTCCAAATGGAAAAAAGATTTGGATACTGTCTGATAGTGGAAGTGCAATACAGCACTTGTCCAGTTGGCAAAGTGTGAGAGATAATGTTGGAGTGTTAATACTCATCAAGTTAAAACGACTTTCCACATCGCATCAAATTCATCTGCAGTGGATTCCCTCTCACATAGATCTAGAGGGAAATGAGATTGCGGACACTTTGGCCAAGGCAGGCTCTCGCGAGTTACCAGAGCCGTCAGCACCCTTCACCTCTTTTTGCAGATTTTCTCTAGAACTGAATACCAGAATAAGACCGCTTGGATTACCCCCCGGCCCCAGAGCACCATTGGTATCAATGTTCTCGTTCTGGAGGCTCTCTGGCTTACGGTTTTATAAGACAGGATCAAACTCTTCTAGCGCACTTTCGAAGTGGGCATATCAAATCAATGAAATTTTCTGAAGGACGCAAGAGCTTTGAAATGTGCACGAACTGTTCTTCTGAGCCGGCCACGCCTGCTCACATCCTCGAGTGCCTAGGGCTCACCAAGCAGGACTTAGCAGACGTTCCCTTGCTGGTGTTGGACTTTCTGAAAGTGTATGATGTCATGGACCTGGTCTAGCACTGCTGACCAATGGGGGTGTGCAACAACAACAACAACATAATTTCAAAGAAAGCGATTTCCACATTTTAAAACAAAATATATCCCAAAATAAAATTCCATCTTCTGCGAAAAGGCACTTATCCGTATGAATGCATGGATAATTCCCAAAAGTTTTCAGAGATTGCCTTACTTCCTGCTTCTGCATTTTACGACACATTATCTGGAGAACATGTGAAGGCAAAAGATGACGAACATGCTAAAAATGTGTGGTCCACCTTCAAAATAAAATCTCTAAGTGAATATCACGACCTGTATGTAGCCAGTGATGTTTTGCTATTGGCTGATATATTTGAAAATTTCTGAAAAATATGCCTTAAAAATTATGAATTGGATCCTGCACACCTCATTACATCACCATCTCTTGTATTCCAGGCTTGCTTAAAAATGACTCGACAACCTTTACAATTGTTCACAAGAATTGATATGCATTTATTTATTGAAAAAGTTATTCGGGGGGGATTTCAACAACATGCAAAAGATATGCAAAAACTAATAACAGGTATTTAGAAGATTATGTTCCATTTAGTCTATATTTAAATATATTATTTATTTAGATACAAATAATTTATATAGCTGGGCAATATCCCAAGCCTTACCTTATGGTGGTTTTGAATGAATTTCCCTAGATGCAGTTAATAAAGAGCAGATTTTCTCCATAGATGAAAATAGTGAGGTTGGTTTAGTTTTTTTGAGGTATAACTTGAATATTATAAAGAACTTCATAATTTACATAATGACTATCCCTTAACACCCGAAAAATTGTTGATTAAAAAACATATGATTTGACCCACTTCAAGAAATATATTACAAACATTCAATTGTGAAAAGTTTCATGAAAGTAAAAAATTAGTACCAAATTTGATGAACAAGAATAATTATTTATATCACATATTAAAAAAATTTGCAGTTATACCTATCTTTAGGATTGAAATTAACATAAGTTCATAAAGTCTTAAGTTTCAAACAAAAACCTTGGTTAAAACCATGCATTGAATTTAATACCAATCAAAGAAAATTAGTCTCTTCTTCATTTGTGAGAAATTTTTTTTCAAATTGTTAAATAACTCAGTGTATTGTAAAATAATGGAGAATGCTAGAAAACATTCAAATGTGCAGTTAGTCACTTCTGAAAAACAAGCCAAAAAAGTTAGTTGTAGCTCCTACTTTCAAAATTATCACAGATAGTTTAGTAGTATTGGAAAAATTAAAATCATGCATAACCCTTAATCGTCCTATATATATAGGATTTGTTATTTCAAAGCTGAGTAAAGTTTTGATCTATCACTTTCATTATAACCACATAAAAAAGCGATACATGGATAAGGCGAATCTTCTGTTCACAGATACAGACTCCTTAACATGTGAAATTGAGACAGATGATATCTGTAAAGATATTGGAGAAAATTTAAACACATACGACACCTCTGACTATCCTCAGGATCATGCATTATACAGTTGAACCTGTTTTTGTGCGGTACATAGGAACCGCATAAAAATAAACGCACAAAAAAAATATTCAAAAATTTCATAAATTCATACATATAACAAACTAATTCGTGGAAATACTACAAAAAAAATTTTCATGCGGTGGATAGGGACCGCATAAAAAAAGACATTTTTATAAAATATGCCAATTATTTACGAAATTTAAGCAAGAATACTTCCATAACAAAATAAATAATTAAATATTACACATGGAAACATTTTTAAAGCATATAGTTTCTCATTGTATACATGGATAAGTTTTCAAAATGTACAAACATAATCCATTGCTACTCATCGTAATCCAAAGCCCTGTAATGAATAAGTTCAAAATCGCTTTCGTCATTCGAAGTTACAATTTCAATAGATTAATTTTTGGCAACATAAAGTAAGAGATAAGTTTTTGGTCGAAGGTCGGGTGGTCAGTTGCTTGTAAATGTCTCAATAACCAGATATACATGATTGAAGCCCTTTTGGGAATTTTATACTCCTCTCTTAATTTGTATCTATTTTTTTATAAAAAAAATGCTTTTTCAATTTGTTGGACAGCTGGATCCTTGCATATTTTTATCCGCTCTCAAAGAATCCGGTTCTTCTTATACGTCTTCATAATCCATTAAATTATTGATAATGTTACTGTCATTGAAAGTTTCGTCTTCAATCAAGCGCGGATTGCTGGAGCGTCGAGAGAAAGCAACTGAATGCGCATTGTCGGAAAACTGTTTATAACAAATGAACAGAGCGTTCTGAAGTGTCAACATTTCAGTGGCGTAACGTAGCCCTCCCCATGATGCGGGGGTAGGACTCTAGGGGCCCAAGGCCTGACTAACGCTAAATACGTATTTATCCAATTTATAAAATATTTAAGACGAAACCTAACTTTCAGGGGAGAAGGGGGTTCTAACATTCTCCGTTACGATACTGGTAAATAGATAAAAAAAACCTTACAGTGGCGCCAAAGCCATTAAAATTCATACACCGCATAAAAAAAAAGATCTCACATAAAAAATTGCACAAAAATAAAATCGCACAAAACAAATCTTCCAAAAACAAATCGCATAAAAAAAGATCGCACAAAAACAGGTTCTACTGTACAGTGAAAAAAAAAAACGAATCGGTTGTTTTTAGGAGGAAATGAACTCGAAGCCTATTATTGAGTTCTTAGGTTTTTGAGCTAAAATGTGTTCTATGCTGACTCCAGATTCGGAAAGGAAGACTGCAAAAGGAGTATCCAAAGAGTAGTCATTCAACAAAAATTAAAACATGCCAATTATCTTCAATGTTTAAAAGAAAATAAACGAACGAAAGAAAATATGATACTTATCAAAAGTGAAAGACACGCCATTTATACTGTAAAACAAAATAAAACTGCTTTGTCACCATTCGATGATAAAAGGTAGGGGAGACCAAGTCAAGATGACTATGTTAAGAGTTTTTTTTTTTTTTGTTTAATAATTTATTTTAAAGGGTAAAAAAATTATTTTTACATGGAGTGTTAGAGAGTTGTCATTTGTAGTATTAAATACATTATTTAATTTTTTAAATAAAAAAGGATAGTTTTATTTTTTCAGAACCTTAACAAATTGTCATCTTGCTCCAGTACTGGAGCAAGATGACAACACTGAAAAAGGTTGAGTATATTTTATCTTTTGAATATGTTACATGGTTTAACAAATGATAATTTTTTTTACATCTTACAAAGTATCAAACTAAGCGTTATGCATTGTAACGTAATGTTGAAGTGTTTAGTTGTGCAGTTAACAATAGTCAGAAATAAAAATGCCATTTTCATAGTTGGAACATTCTTCATGCCACCACTCTCGGCACTTACAGCACTGGATTCATTCTTCTGTTGGAGGATTACACTATTCCTCTTCACAAGCAGGATATCTTATAACACCATCCTTTGAAGTTGATGCAACTGGACTTTTTGGCCAGGATTTTATAAACTTAGGCCTACAGGAACTTAGTTTGAGTTTTTTTTTTTTTTTTTTACTCCCATTTTAACTTCACGAGCTTTACTTCTCTGTTTTCTTCAATTTTCATTTTCTTCCTTTCTCTTTTCCCTTTTGTTCTAATGTTTCTTTGATGGATATGCTTGTAAGAATGCTTGAGCTCACTTTTTGGCTTTTTCTTTTTTTCTCACATTGTGTTGCTTTAGGCAATGGTTTGAAATAAAAAAAAAACACTAATAGGCCTCTTTGATGCATCGGAATCGGCATTTGTCAAAAGTTCTGTTTCTTCTGAAGGGTTTATATGTTGGCTTTATACTGCCAGGGTTTGAGGATTAGCACTATTAATCTCAATTGCATCGCCAACAACATCATGGTCAGTAGTTTTTGCATCAGAAAAGTCAAGTTCACAAAACACAAGAGGATTATGAGGCTCGATCCTACATTCTTTAAACCTTTTAATGGCATTTCCAACTGTAGCTGCTTTCAAGTAAGCGGTGCTCAAAAGCTCACCAATATTTTTGTCTGTGATAGTTTGTCCTGGATGAGCGACCATAAAGTTGTCACATGCTTGGCTATAGTAGGTTTTACGTATTTAAGTTACTTTTAAATTAATTTACGGCACCAAGAAACAAACTGAGCCGTCATTTTGTTCCAATAAAACCATTTATTCATAATACAGCTATTAAGAACATTATTACATTTCATTATATTGAGTAGTTCATGCACTACCAAACGATTATGGTTTTACATTAACGATATGGTTTCGCCAAACGATAACGGTTTTATTTACATTTAATCTTGACTTAACACACTCACCCCCTCCCTTTGAGTCAATTATGACTCAAATAAGACCATCAAGTTCAATGTCCAGTTTTTGAGGCGGTTTAATCTTACGTCATCACTTTATAACCATTTAGGAGGAACAGAGGGCCAGCTAGATCAATACCTGTTATATTGAATATCTTTACATCCCTAACTCGGTCTTCAAGCAAGGCAGCAGGAGCATTGGCAACTGGACCTGCTCTGTATTGTCTGCACACAGTGGCGTAACGTACACCCCCGCACTGCGAGGGGGGCCAAAGCTAGACTGACGCCATTAACGTAGAATTTCACAAAATTAGCTTTACAATTTATTTAATCCAGTTTTTAAGCGATTTTCAAATTGGTGATCTCATATCATTCAAATCAAAACTTTGATCGCTTATTATATAACTTAGATCCAATAACCAAATCAAAAACATTTTAATTAGCTATAATCCCCACGACGAAAGATATACTTTTCTTCAGTGGATTTTCTTTTCAAACCTAAGTTAATTACAGATAAAAAGAAAGACAGACGGAAAATTGGATAAAATGCTAGAAAGATAAAAAAAATTCATCACTGTTTTTTCAGTATACTTCATGTTAGCGGTAGGGAGAAAAAAAAAGACATGTTACTTTTTACTGAAATAGCAAAGTAACTTATTGGCGTATTTAACTTCCCCCGCACACACATGTATTTCATTTTCATTCAGAGAACTCTTAAATAACGTACATCTGTTATGCTTTTTTCATGAAAAATAGTATTGCGATACTTGAAAACGAATAGAGAGCATTTTAAATGATTATATGGTATAGATTCATGATTTAGAAATCCATATGCCCACAGAAATTTCCGTAGATTTATGAGTATTCAATCAAATTTATCACAATGAGAAATGTTTCACAAAATTGTTTTTAGAACATATATATTTTTATATTCAATGCACTTCAATATATGGAGTGTTCCTTCGCTATTAAAACATTTTGATCTCACTTCTCTCTTGTAATATTAGAACGGTTTTTTGTAAACGGAATTAATTACTCTGGTTCTTATACTGTTATTTTGTTAATAAGACAAGAAGAAAAGCTGCCCAAAAATGAGTGGAGTTAAAAAAAACTGAGTGGTTCTCAAAAACGAAAAATTCGAAAGGAAAAGGAGTATAATATTAATAGCAAATATGCAAAATTGTATAACTTTTTAATATCCGCAAGTTCATCATCTTGTGCAAGTGCTAGTAATAATAATGCCAGGGAACTTAATGAACAAATCCTGGAAGTGAAAATTAATCCACAAGAAAAAAACACAGTTTCGGACACATCAACTAATAAGGATACTCTATCTATAAAGAAAAGGAGTCGGAAAATGAAAACGAAGAAACAAAATTGATTAGAAATGATTTTGCGCATTTTGTAGGTACGCCCATAGATGCAGATTTAAGGGAACAAATTTTAAAATTGGGCCCATACCAACCAGAAGGTAATTTCCAAAAAGATGCCAAGGGAAGTAGCTTTTCATCATCTTATTATAGTTTCATATCCAAGGCAGGACAAAAGATCGAAAAAAAACGGCTGTGCTATTCAACACGACTTCATGTTGCTTACTGTCAGGAATGTTGGCTTTTCGCTGATAGAACAAACATGTATTTTGAAAAAGCTTGGTGTAAAGGTGTGAATGACTGGCAAGGAATATCAAAAAAATTAAAGAGCATAAATATTCTATTATTCATATCCAAGCATGTCGCACATATGACATCTGGAAATAAAATAAAACGGTGGATTCATTATTGAAATGCAATTTTAAAGAAGTTAATCAGGTTAGCCAGATCTTACGAAGAATCATAGACGTTACAATGACTCTAGCGATGTGCAATCTTCCTTTTCGGGGACATCGAGAAACTCGAGATTCGACTCAAAGGGGAAATTTTTTGAATATAATAGGCCTCTTGGCTAAATATGCCCCTGTTCTCAATGTTCATTTGTCAGAAAAAAGAATTCAAAAATATCTTAGCCCAAAAATTCAAAATGAACTTATTGCTATTATAGGCTCTAGAATAAAAGAAAGTATTCTTAAAAATATAAGAAAATGTTCTTTTTTCTCTATTATTCTAGACACGATACAGGATATTTCAAAAAAAGAACAAGTAAGTATTATAATAAGGTATGTAACAACTGATGTTAATGATAATAATGAGCCAGATAATATCAGAATTAACGAAAAGCTCTTAGGCTTTATTAAGGTGGCAAATCAGACTGCAAAATGTTTAGAAAGTGATGCGTTAAATTTTCTAAATACACTGGACATTAATTTGGCGAAGTGTCGAGGACAAGGATATGATGGGGCAGCCAATATGAGTGGAACGCATATGAGGGATTACAGAAATTAATTAAGGACAAACAACCAAGAGCAAATTACGTTCACTGTTCAGCACACAACCTCAATCTTGTTCTAAAAGATGCATGTAATAACGTGCCTCATGTAAGAGATTTTTATGACTTTTGTCAAAAAATTTACACATTTTTTGGGCTCAGCATTAAAAGGTGGAGTGATCTGAAAATTGTGCAGAATAACGAGAACATTCAGCTGACTATTAAATCATTATGCAAGACAAGGTGGTCATCTCGATTTGACTCTGTAATATCAATTCGCTACAATTACATTTCGATTTTAAAAGTACTTTCAAATATTTTACTAACCAGTACTAAGCAAGACGAGAAACAGGAAGCTTTAGCGATTAAAAAACATGGAAAAATTTCAATTTTTTTTTTTTTTTTTTTTTTTGCTAATTTTCCAATGTCAAATTTTACAAAGCATAAATTTAAAAAGCTTACAATAACAAAAAATGCTAAGACCATGTTAAATTCTAACTTAACGTCTATCGAGAATACAATAACCAAAAATAGATTTTAATTTTTGCTAATTTAATTTAAAGTTTGCTAATTTTCCAATGTCAAATTTTACAAAGCATAAATTTAACTTCAAAAGCATTACAATAACCAAAAATAGATTTGGAAAATGCTAAGACCATGTTAAATTCTAACTTAACGTCTATCGAGAATCTTCGTAACAATTTTGCTAATACAGAGTGTTTTTTTTCCAGGTATAGAAGTTTAAGTTGGCATTACTTTCCAAGATGGCGACCGATTTAACAGCTGTCAAGTGATTTATTCTCAGTTTGGTTTGGCAATTCATCATGAATAGACTCACGCCTGGACAACGCTTTCAAATTGTGCAATTTTATTTCGAAAATAATGGTCGATTTTCATAAGCGAATTTTGTTTAGCGATGAAGCGCACTTCTGGTTGAATGGCTACGTCAACAAACAAAACTGCCGCATTTGGAGTGAAGCTAATCCACAAGTGTATGTCGAAACACCGTTACATCCAGAAAAACTGACTGTTTGGTGCGTTTTATGGGCTGGTGGAATCCTTCTTCAAAAACGATGAAGGCCGCAACGTTACAGTCAATGGTGATCGGTATAGAGCCATGATTACTAACTTTTTCATTCCTGAATTGAACAATCATGATGTCCAGGAGCTGTGGTTCCAACAAGACGGCGCAACATGTCACACAGCTCGTGCCACAATCGATTTATTGAAAGACACGTTTGGTGATTGCCTAATTTCACGTTTTGGACCTGTGAATTGGTCTCCAAGATCTTGTGATTTAACACCGCTAGACTATTTTCTGTGGAGCTATGTAAAGTCATTGGTCTATGCGGATAAGCCAAAACGCTTGACCATTTGTAAGACAACATTCGCCGTGTTATTGCCGATATACGGCCACAAATGTTGGAAAAAGTCATCGAAAATTGGACGTCCAGATTGGACTACATCCGAACTAGCCGTGGCAGTCTTATGCCAGAAATCATATTTAAAATGTAATGCTACAAGATTATCTTTCGAATAAAAAAAATTCATGTCAATCGAATAATACATCGTTGTTTTATTGCAATTTAAAGTTCTATACCTCTCAAAAAAAACACCCTTTATAATGGAAGAAGCTATTGGTTTGGCTAAAAAATGGGGTATCACCCCGGAGTTTGAAAAAAAGAGACAGAAAAGTTAGAGAGTTTTCGATGATTTCAATGCTGATGAAAAACTGCAAGACAGAGAAGGATTGTTTGAGGTGGAGGTTTTTAAGGCCAATGTTGATGTTATTACTACTCAATTAAAAAATCGCTTTGAGAGTATGAATGGCATTTACAAATCATTCAGTTTTCTTTCTCCCAAAAATATTGTAAGCACTACAAATGATGTCTTATATAATGAAGCCAGTAATCTTCAAAAAGTATAGAGCCTCGACCTATCTAGTGAATTTCCAAATCAAATTATGTCTCTAAAAGCAGTTTTTAGTGAAGATTTAACTAAGCTAAATTCGATAAAAGATTTAGGTAATTTTTTTGATGATTCAAAATAAGTTTGCTGCGCCAAGTTTACCAGATGTATGTATTGCAGTTTTATTGTTTTTTACTCTTCCAGTTACGGCGGAAAGGTCATTTTCTAAATTAAAATTAATAAAAAAATTATCTACGTTGTACGATGTCAAAAGAGAGGCTCTCCTATTTGTCTTTGATAAGTATTGAACAACAAGAAGCAAGAAAATTTGACTTGGAGGAATTAATAACCGACTTTGCTAAGAAAAATGTGAGACGTCAATCGCTTTTTTTGTGATTTACTTCTTGAGTGTAGTGCTGTATATTAGCTAGTAGTGTGTGTCTCGAACAACCCAACGAACTAGTTACTTTTGTAGTTCAACCTGAGTGGTACTGCGAATGCATTCTTTTTTGTGTCCATGCTTTCTTATTAGTAACAGTAGTTGTGTCTTTGACTTTTTGACAATTTATGCTAGAATTTTATCGAACTTAAGGTCAAGCTCATCCCGGGATTCATAAACGAAGAATTTGGTGATATACCTTATTTCTATCATGAGGATCGGAATTCGAAAATATTATTTTACAGTGTTTGTGTTTTTCTAAGTGTATCGTTTTTATTTAAGTTACCAGGTTATCAGTCGACTGTTGTTAGATTTTCCATTTTTTAAATACTATAAATATTCTCTAATGTTAAACGTTATTTACTTTGTTTACTCAGACACAGGTTGATTTTATATTCAGTTATAAGTTTAATATTTACATAAATTTACGTGATGTGTAAAGGTACATTATGTTATGGTTTTGCTATTATTTGTATATATATATATATATATATATATATATATATATATATATGCGTGCGTGCGTGCGTGCGTGTGTGTGTGTGTGTGTGTGTGTGTGTGTGTGTGAGTGTGTGTGTGTGTGTGTGTGTGTGTGTGTGTCTGTGTGTGTGTGTGTGTGTGTGTGTGTGTGTGTGTGTGTGTGTGTGTGTGTGTGTGTGTGTGTGTGTGTGTGTGTGTGTGTGTGTGTGTGTGTGTGTGTGTGTGTGTGTGTGTGTGTGTGTGTGTGTGTGTGTGTGTGTGTGTGTGTGTGTGTGTGTGTGTGTGTGTGTGTGTGTGTGTGTGTGTAGGATAATGGTACAGTTCTAGGGGTATTTAATGATTACACTCGTTTTTTGCTCAACTAACGTTTAATGTTGGACAATAGATACAGTTCTACTCACTACGACAGACGTTTAATACATATAATAAAGTATTTACAATTCGATGAAACAACTCTGGTTCTTAACGACAGTTCTAGTACAATTGATGACACTTAATCTTCACGATAGTGTTGAGAGTGACCTACGCGTCTCTCTTGTGAACAACGGGTGGTGGGTCCCTACTCGGCCACTGTTCTCGTCGCTCCTTTTCTCAGCCCTGGATTATCAACTTCGGCGTCTAGAGTCCGCTCGCTGAATTCCCCCATCTCCCTCGTTAACTCGCTGGTGGATGCGTTGCCAGCGCCCTCTAAAGAATATTCATGTGGAAATTCCCCCAGATATATATATCCGGCTTGGGGCCTAAAATCTGACCTTGCGGGGGGGGGGCAATTATTTTCCGTTACGCCACTGTCTGCACACGACACACTTTCTAATAATCTGTCTGACAGTTCTCCTCTATTTAAAAATGCAATATTTTCCCCAATTATTGAAAGCAGTACTTGAGTACTCGCATGACAAATGGATTTGTGCAAGTACCCAACTAGTCGTGGGGTTAACGCACAATTTGCTGGAAGGAGGATGGATTTTAAAAAGCAAGGATCATCTTTACATTCGGTAATTTTAGTCTTAACACGTAATAGCCCCTTATTATTTTTAACTACATTGATTATAGGTAGATTCCTTGGCTCGGGAAAACATTCTCTTTGAACAGTTCGTATAAGTATTTTTTCCCCATTCTCAAATTCTGAGTTGGATATTTCTCCCCCATTTCTATCCTCAGGCCTTTTAGGACAGTTAGCAATGAATCTTTTTATCCCTGCTACCAACCCGATTCTAGAGTGATAGTTTGAAAATTTCTGTGCGTACCAAGGAAAGTTTTCTTTTACATTAACACTACACAATGTAACCTTTCTCCTTTCAGCATTTACCTCTTTAACCTCACAATCTATTTTTGTCATTGGCCAATCCCCTGACTCTTTCCTTAGCCAGGTGGAACCTTCAAACCATTTTATAAATTCGGAATTAAGTTCCCTTTCCTTTAAATTCTCTACCGGATCTCTTATTCTAATGGATTCCAAACTCCACAGTTCCTTAATATCTTAGGACAATATTTGATTGGACAACATGCTCATGGTAGACCTCGTATTCTGTTTCTAATGTACAGTAGATAAGGACTTTGCTTGATTAATTTTAGTATCCTTACCCATTAATGCAAAACCCAATTGTGTCTCTACAGCTCTTAAACCACATTCTAACTTAACGAGTTTCTCTGTATAAATCCAGGGCCAATCCTAGCAATTGTGCAGCGCGTGCACCGCACGCGGGCGGCCAAAGCAAGGGGCGGGCGTTGGCAGTATATGGTTCTATCAACAAAACAAACTTTTTGACGAATTTCTCAAACTAAAACATAATAAATCGAATAAATATACTGAATTTTGAGCAGTTATTGAAAAATCAAGTCCCGGTTTTCCAATAGCACAGCATAATTCAAGAAAACTAGAATGTAGTGCACAGTGTGTTGGCTGATTGTCCATAAATGTCTAATCTTTACAAAAATCTTTCATCTGATAGCAAAATTCGTGGTGAAGCCGACAATGCCGTATTAAAAAGGGGGGGTTACTAGCGGCACTGTGGATCGATGCTTAATAAAGACATATCATAAAGGATTTTTGCGAAAGTTGCTTTACGAAAATATCTAATACGGTTTATCTAATAATGCTTAAATTCAATATGAATTTGGGGAAATTAAAAGCTTTCAGTTTAATAATAATCTTATAATTTAGAAAAACAAAAAGGTGGAAAGAAGTGATTTTTGCCTATGGTTTTACAACGCTTAAAAGCAATGCTCGTTTTCTTTTTTAGTGAATTATACCTCTATCGAAAGATAGTTTTTTGTAGTTTTATTTGGTATTAAGTTATAAAAGAGAAAAATCTTGCAGTTTCTTTTGAATAAAGGATTTTCATTACAAAGCCTGTTTGAAAAATACTCCAATACTCGCATAGTATTATTAATGTTAACGAAGTTCTCAATTTAATTTTGTGTTGTAGGAACTTAATGGTACTTTAGTATTACCTTTAAAAAAAATTAGTCATATGCGTTTTTTTTTCCAAAAATCCTAATTGTAACCAGATGCCATATAGTCAAACAGGTGAATCAAAAGATTCTCAATCAAGCACTAAAAAATAGAAATAAAAGAAAACATATATTAAAAGCTAATCCTGATCTATATGTATCTACCCGCTTACATGTACACTCCTAGTTCGAGAGTAATTTCATATGATCTAATCCATTTAGCCCTTCATCACGTTTACTGTTGTCTCTATGTTAGCAGCAGGAGCGGCTCTAGGGCTGAGGAAACTGGACCCATGTCTGAGGCGGCAACCATTAGGGGCGAAATTTGGACCGAATTTGACAAATACTTTTTTTTGTTAGGAAAAAATTGGTTTGAAAATATTTCCTGTATTATTGTTTTTACTTTGGAAACCTTGTACCTTATTTAAATACCTTGAGTTTTATTTTATACTGAATAAAAATGCCAACTACTGCAAGTAAAATTTGTATATACATAATGACTCTAAATCTTTTTTTAAAAAATAAAAATTACACTGCGTTGCGATTTGTTGTAGTAAGCATATGGGCCTCCAACCTGAGGATACAAGTACAAACGATTATCTTTTGTATATATTATTACTACGTTAAGGATGATTAAAGTGCACAAAACAATATTTTGTTTAGAGCAGCGTTCGACAAATTGTAGTTCTTCAAAATTCTGCTTTTATGTAGAATTAAAAATTATGTTTGTTAAAACGCTATATTTTTTGTTCACTCTCTGATTTCTGCAAAAAAACTGCTTACATTTAAGTTTCCATTTAAATACTTGACGGGCTTTCTCACAGAATTTTATTTTAAATACATATTTGATTTATCTTTTCGAATGTTTCAGTTATATCTTTGTGTCTAGCAATGGGACTCTGGTATTTCATTTCATGTACACTCATGTCCATAAATTAAGGATAATTCAGAATCACACAGAAATTGAAGTCTAAAATAAAAATTTCACCTGTAGAAGTATCACACACATCTTGAAGAAGAATATGCAAATTACAGGAAACACCAGATGGCGCGGATAGTACGTCACAATGACGAGAGTGTAAGAGAGGGGTATATAAGGAATGGTGGCAAAGAAGTAAAATTGTTCACAAGCGCTTTAAAGGCCTTTCAGTGCAATAACCGCATAGTTATAGCACAAAGGAAGCATTTGGATGATTTTTTACGTGGTAGAATTATTGGGCGACTGGAATGTGGACCTACCCAGCTGAAAGTATCCGAGGAACTTGGAATCGCCCAGAGTGTCATTTCTAGGCGTTGGCAACGATTCCAAGATGATGGTAATGTGAGTAGATGTTACAGCACAGGTCGCCCCCGAGTTACAACGCCGAATGAGAACCGGTATATATATATATATATATTTGGCAGTTACTGCCAAAAGAAACAGACGGAGCACAGCATTAGACCTGTCTCGTCGGCTCTCTTCAGCTACCTGTACGACAGTTTCAAGGCAGACCGTGTACAGACGCTTAGGGCACATTGGTCTATATGCTCGTAAGCCTGTCAGATGTGTTCCACTTACCGCAACTCACTGTCGCCTGCGATTAACCTGGAGTAGAGAGCATGCATTGTGGACACCACAACAGTGGTCTTGTGTGATGTTTTCCGACGAGTCCAGGTTTAGTTTGCAGTCTGATTCTCGCTGGACTTTAATATGGAGAGCGCCAGGTACCCGTTACCACCAAGACCATTGAATGACACTGTTACGGTGGTGCATGATGCTGGTTTGGGGAGGAATTATTCTTGGTTCCAGAACTGACCTGCATGTTCAGAGTGTAACGATGACAGGCCACATCTATCGGGATGTCATTCTGAAACAACATGTACGTTTGTTACGGGGTGCCATGGGTCTTGAATTTCTGTTTATGGGTGACAACGCCCGTCCTCACCGTGCAAACATTGTAGACGAATACCTTCAATCGGAGGATATCACCCGTATGGATTGGCCAGCATACTCACCGGACTTGAATCTATTAGAGCATGTGTGGGATATGCTTGGCCGACGAATTGCAGCCCGTCAACCCCCACCCACCTGTCTACCGGAACTTCGGAGGGCATTGTGCTTGATGAGTGGTGTAATATTTCCCAAGAGATCAGATTGATAATTTGATACTCAGCATGCCTAGACGTTGTAAGGCCTGTATTGCATCGTCCGGGAGACATACTCCGTATTAACTATCATACTAACCATGTTATACTGTTTTTTGTAAATAAGTTCTTTTTTGAAATTTTCTCCAGGGAGTAAAAATCGCAATTTTTATTAATTATGTCAAACATATAGCATCTTTTTTGCTCTTTGCCTTTTGTTTAATAAATAGAATTTACAAATAAGTCAAATTTGTTTTGCTTCTGTCTCTTTCTTTGCCTAAACTTCATTATCCTTTATTTATGGACATGAGTGTTATTTTTCCTATCTGTGTAGTTTAAAGTCAGTTTTCTTATGTGTTGAACCTTGAAGGATTTGAGACTGTTGTGTATGTTAAATCATGAAATTTGATACGTGTTTTCTTATTTTCCTCTGTAACTTTCCTCCCCATCCCCAGAGAGTTAAAAAAGACATTATTTCCACCCACAGGATGTCCGGTATCAACTAACTAAAAGGGGACAGAGGCAATAAGATTTTTTGGAAGATAGCGAGTAACGAAAAATGTTTCATTTTTTTGTCTTGAATGTTGTTATTTAATGTTACAATAAATGCTTTTAATCTCTACCATCAACAGACTCGTTTTCAAAAAAATAGTTTGTTAAAAATGGCACAATTAATCTCTTACATTTAGCTCGCTTGAAATAGCAACAGGTAATTATGTTTTTAATTTAGAATTAATTTGTATTTTTAAGACATATATAAAATAATATACAAATTCCTCCTGTAAGGTACACCTCCGAATAAGGCACAATCAATGTTGCTACCGGGCTTTTTGAATATGAATCTTATGTATTTACCTCTTATTAAGAGACATTCTATTTAAGTGACACTGAAAAAAGTTTCTTTTTTTTAAGATTTTAAAGACAAGTTTGTGTATTTCTTTAAATAAATTAAATTTGGTTCTGTCCTAATAAATCAATGTAATTTAAAAGAGGAAAGGAACAGAGAAATAAAAAATTACATTGTCTACTCTGCGCTTCGATTTAAAAATAAAACAGAACATGTCATAAAGCCATTGCAACTCGTGGGGTGCGTTTTCCTTGGGTTTACATAAGAAATAAAAATGCTAGCTTAGGTGGACACAATGCACAGGCTTTCAAAAAGGTCCGTACAACGAAATATTTTCAATAAATTTGTGTTAGCTCATTTAAGTAAGTTTTCATAAAATTTCATTTCTCCTTTAAAATATTTATACAGTAATTAAATTTTTTCTATTAAGAATTTTCCTTTTTCACGAACTTCAAATTTTTTTAAAAAAAACCTGTGCCTAAGGTATTTATTTTATATGTAATTTTAAAGATTAATACGACTTGAATTTCTAATTAAATTAATTTGTTTAGCATTAAATGACAAAACCCCCAATGTCTGGTCTGGTTGTTTTAAATTTCTGGCTCTAGGACATATTGTGCCAAACACAAGGTTCCTTATTGGAAGGTACTTCTATATTTTTACCCTATTAAGATGAAGTACTTCTGGCATTACCTTCATGAAAAAGTGGACTATAAAAATAGTACATTTGTGGTTTCAAAAAATTTCTTTTGTTAGTATATGCGTATACATTTATGTAATAAATAAATTTGCATAAGGTCATACGATTTTTACTTAAAGGATCACTGAGTTGAAAGAAAACTATCTAATTTTAATATTAATGAAATTATTTTGTGCATACGTATCCATAGTTATAGTTAAGAGTAAATGGTTTGTAAAATTTCAGCTTTGGATTAAATTAAAATAATATTAATTGATGCTAAATTTTTTTTCATAAGACAGCTTCCACTTCCAAAACGAGACATGCATATATCCTTCATTACTGCTCATTCTTCATGCGGTTCATTTCACTTGCTTATCGTAAATTTTTATTTTTTTTCTAAATCATCAATTATGAATCATTTTTCTGAATCATCATGTTAAGTCAATATTCTTTTCTTTCATCATGTTAACTCACTCTCTTTTTCTTTATGCATCAAGGGAAATTTAGTAATATTATGTTGCAATTCTAAATATATGTATTCTTATAAGTAATTGTGTTATTGCTGATCGAAGTATCGAAAAGGCATTTCTTAAAAATTCCTTCGGAATATTTAAAGTTTGTGAATTAGGTCAATAAATAGGTTAGTTATTTCAATATTTACTTTCTTTTTTTAATTTTAAAGAGAGTTAAAACTTTAGCAGAATTATTATACATTTATTTTCAAATAAGATTGCAAGTGTTAATATTTAAAAGTTATCGAAACTATCCTGAAATGGCATTTTTTGAGGAAGCTAAAAGATAGCAGTTTATTGGAATGAGAAATAAAATGTATTTTTTAATTATTATAATAACCACAAAAGTACTCTTAAACACATAAACTGTATAAGATCGTGGTGCGAATTAAAGGTAAGGCTGGAAAAAAAACTGTACTATTGAAGCTGGGGGAAGCGATGACGCGACATCATTCAAAGAAAGATTGCTGAAGTACAATTTTTAGCCAAAGTTTGGTATTTAGAGGAACTTGTACAAAGTTGAGATAATGGTAATGGCAGTTTAGATATTGACCAAATTTGATCCAGTTATTTCAGAACATCTTAATAATGTCAGTAAACGCAAAAATAGCAAAGCACGTATTTCACACTTAGGGAACCATACTTATTATTTTAGCCGAATCTTTTCTTAACGAGATAACATGCATTGTCAAAAAAGCAAAATTTACACTATAAGTCTTAACTTTACACCAGATATTATTTACAAAGAACAAATAAAGTTTGTTATTAGATGTGTGAGCACTACTGGTGATAAGGTATATATATTTTAGAAGAGTTTTTAGGAATGCTACTCAAGAAAGGCTTTCATAAATGGAAACATTCACTATATTGAATCCGAAATCTCTGAAAAAATTGATTTCCCAAAATTATTGACAAATTTGATTCTCAGAAAGCCAGAAAAGTTATTTTATAATTAATTATTAAGTAGTCTTTGTAGAAAACTGATTTATATACTTTTCGTTTTACGAGATTTATGCTTTAGTACTTTTTTATTAGATTATATTTTCTGAGTAAATACTGTTGTTTTGCTTTTCTAATTATAAAATGTCTATTTTTATTTCAAAGGTAATACTTTTGTTTTATTATTTTGTTAAAGTGTTTTGTCGCGATCAGAACCCATTAGCTGACTAAAAAATAAAGTTTTGCACTTCAAATCTTAGTTACATTTTTACTAATGTTATACTTTTTACTCTTATACAGGTAGTTGAGTTTATAATCTTAATACATACGTATTAAATAAGTATTTAAATATATAAGTATTATAATAAGTAAGTAAATATACAATTATTGCAATAAGTAATTAAATATATATGTATTATAATAAGTAAGTAAATATGTAGGGGTATTATAATAAGTAATTAAATATATAAGTATTGCAATAAGTAATTAAATATATAAGTATCGCAATAAGTAATTAAATATATAAGTATTAGTCAAAATATGAAAAATTCTCTTGAGGGGCGGCACATTAGGTGTTCGCACAAGGGCGACCGACACTCTAGGATCGGCCCTGTATAAATCAATCCTAGTGCATATGCTCCCAATAAGAGATCAATATCTGATAAGTTAGAACCTACATCAGGAATAAAAATGTTCTTCTTCTCCAGTTCAGAAATTAAAAAATTACCTGTATTTTTGGGCAAAATGCCACAAATATTTTCCTTCGATAATACCTCAAACTGTGAGGAAAAGTTGCCTTTTAGGTCTTTTATTTTTATATTATATTTCGAATGTTGTTCGGAGCTTGATTCCCTCCCCCAAAAAAAACGTGAACCAAGGTTTGTTTTCCAATTGATCTCAAGCTTAATTGAGAAACGGCCCTTTGAGTTATGTATGAATTTTCTGACCCACTATTCAATCAACATCACATGAACTGTAGCCACCACTCCCTGTAGCCACCACTGACCTTTAGTGGAATCGTTTGCAAGTACACATATGAATTTTCCTTAGTTTGGCTAGAAAGAGTGTTACAGCATTTTCAATGTCTACTTTATTTAATTCTTCTTTTCTGGGGCATAACAAAATGTGATGTCATTTATCATTACAGAAGCCACAACGCAAATTTTTATTTCGACAAAAACGGGCCGAATGTTTCTCTTTTAAACACTTAAAACACACCTTAGGTTTAATTATAACACTCTTTCTATCCACTAAAGACATTTTTTGAGCAATGTAACATTCAGAACTCTTATGATTAAATTTACTACAAAATATACATTTTTAATTGGACCCTCTTCCTTAACTGTGCTTTATATCCTCATTTCAATGACATTGCTCCGTTTTATTTCTAGAAATATCATCTGATTTAAAACCAGATTTTGCTAACCAAACTCTTTGTTCACCTTCCACTTCTCATCTGAGAAATTTTAATAAATGCGTTAATTCTTCATTATAAAATTCTTCTGCAGTAGAATCAGATGGATTTCTCAGCCAAATACGAAGCTTGTTCTCAGGAATACATGATTCTACTAGGGGCAATAACATTGCTGCATACTTGTCTGATGTCATGCCGATGGATTCAAATGATCTTAAATGTGACTGTAATTGATCGCAAAGTTGTGTTATTCCACCTTTAGATCTGGAATTTGTTACATTCTTGATAACAAGCGACAGCAGTTCTCTTACATAGAATTCGATTAATAGCTCTTCGTGTGTGTGGTCAGATCTCATTCATAGACTGTCGAGGCACTTGTCATAATTTTCCGCTGTAGATGGATATCCAACTACAAGATCTCGAACTCGTGTATCGACCACCATACTTTGGATCAAATATTGGAATTTATCCTCTTTATGCAAGTCAACATTTTCATGAATAGGCTTGAATTGACTCTAAAATTTGAGCCATTCTTGAATGTCGCCGTTGAATTTTACCAATTCAATTTTTGGAAGTCGCATTTTCGTATTTTGTGAAATATCTTGATATGCATTTTGTTCTGACGACGCCGACGCGTGTATCCTTTTTTTCTAAAATACATGAATATTTACAGTACCTATCTCTGTATGCTTCTGCTTCTTCGAAATCTTTTTCAAACGTCGTAGCGAAATCTTCTTTGCTTAGGATAGCCGCAGAAGCAATTTCTTGGCTTTCTGACAATCTAAATTTATCCTGAAGCGATTTTTGCAGTTCCATAAAATTATCGGTTGACGATTTCCCATCGTCGATTGCTTTTTTCAATATTATTAATGCAAACTGTAAGCGACTTCCACGATGCTGTTCTTTTAGCCTTTTCGCTTTCCATTACGATTCGAAATGCGCGGACGCCAGCTTTTATAAGTTTTTAAAGTTACTTTTAGATTAATTTATACGGCACCAAGAAATAGACTAAGCCATCATTTTATTCCAATAAAAACATTCATTTATTCATAGAACAGCAATTAAGCACATTATTACATTTTATCTTGTTGAGTAGTTCATGCACTACTTCGAATTACGTGATCCGTCGCCAAAAGCCCTCGTGTAGCTGAACAGTGCGACGTTAATATTCAATCAATCAATCATGCACTACTTCGTCAAACCATTATGGTTTTACATTTAATCTTGCTGAGTATATAGTCCATGAACTACTTCGCCAAAGGATAATGGTTTTATTTACATTTAATCTTGACGTAGCAGTAGGTTTTTAATGGCCGAAAAATGACACATCAAGGGGTAGGAGACGATGTGATGTGTAGGGCGGCAACCCAACCATGATGATGTTTTTCTCTCTGAAATATAAGATAGCCTGCAAAGTTATGTGAGTTTTGTGATTGTCAATAATCAACAAAGCAGGAGATTCTTTGTTTGGTTTCACGTGAAGATAAAAGTGATTCAAAAAAAGAGAAAAAGAAAAGACGCACTTTCGCCGGCATAAACGATGTCTTCCTTTGGAGAAGGGAAAAAAATTCTTGTCATATGATACTCTCACATTTCGTTGTCGCATTCTTGGAATAAATGTGGCAATATTAAGGATGAACGGGTGATACGCTCGAACTCGACTGGACGCTCATCGGAGGTCTTTCATGTGGATGATCAGAACGTTTCACTCGTGAAGAATAGGAGATAGAGTGCCGTATCACTTGGTGGTAACTAAATGCCTATCTCTGCTCCTGACTTTGACACTGACTGAAAGTGATGGAGTAGAGAAAGTCAATGTAATCATTGAATCAAGACCCCATGTTCAATTCAAAGTTAGTATATCTATCCTGGATATTTTAGGAAAACGACAACTTTGGGACAGCAGTCTTCTTGAAACATCGGCTCACATTTGATTGTTAATTATAAGAAAAAAACTATAGCATAATTCACACTAATATCGAAAAGAATTTTCTGTGATATAGTAATTTATATGAGCTTTGTGTGTGTGTGTGTGTGTGTGTGTGTGTGTGTGTGTGTGCGTGTGTGTGTGTGTGTGTGTGTGTGTGTGTGTGTGTGTGTGTGTGTGTGTGTGTGTGTGTGTGTGTGTGTGTGTGTGTGTGTGTGTGTGCGTGCGTGCGTGCGTGTGTGTGTGTTATTGTACTGTTCTGGGTGTGAAGACCAATTCAAAAAGAAAATTTCAAGCTCACTTTTTTTAATATACGGTTTAAGATTTTAGATATAAATTTGATTTTATGAGATACAAATGCGAATTTTATTGCTGTTTAATGTTTTAATCATAAATTTTACTGTTATGGTTTAAGCTTTTAATGAACCTAATTGACAATTTTATCCAAAATTTTCTATCTACACAATTGGAGTGCAAGCACACTTGTAAACAATTTTTAAGAAATCATTTGTTTTATAGTTGCAATCTATTCGAAGAGTTTATCTAATCAAAAGAAATGGTAGAAGGAAAAACATCTTTTATATGTTTGCAAAATAAAACTCGACTCGTTGTTATATTTACTTTTAACCATTGACGAGTATGCTTGTCATGGAGAAGTTTCCTGATTTTGTGTCATGACAAATATACTCGCATGCGTAAAAAGTAGTGACCATTGGCTATTTAAGTTGTAATATTTGAGAAAAACAAAACATATTCACAAATTTCAAAATGCTTAGAAGATTTTGAGGCCAGACCGGAGAAACACAAAACAAAAAAAATAATAAGATTAACTCCAGCGTCCCTGTATGCACCGGCTGAAAAATTAAATAAAATTAAACAAAATTAAATGTGCGATGAGAATTTTTTTCACAATTCTTACTAAATTAGTTCACTCTCTCTCTCTCTCTATATATATATCTATTTATTTATATATTTGTACTGTTCACACACACACACACACACAAACTTTCAATCGTTAATAAAATACACTAGCTGCATGGCACGGCGTTGCATGGGCTTTCTAGTTTTATAAATGTTCCCTTTCCTTCACAAAATCGGCACTTCTAATATCTTTTTCAAAATGACTTCCACCACCCCTCCACCACTTAGCTCGTGCTTTTACGGAGCGTATAACTTAAAATTCCCTGTTTGAAATTTTTTCGCTTCTTTTCTTTGTCAGACAGGTTTACTCCCCCTCCCCCGGCGTTGCACGAACATTTTTAAATGCATAACATATTGTCATGGAAATTCCCCTTCCCCTCTCGCTATCAGAGCTCTCGAGTAAGTAAACATTCACCGATTCTTAAACATCTTGACAGGTGCAGCCATCTAATGGCACAAAAAGTAATGAATTATTGCACACAAAAAAATTCGTAAAAAAAGTTTTCTCGACATTTTATTTTTTAAATCACTAACTGTAAAAGATTAAAGTATGAGTTTTTTAAAAAATCATTTTCATATAAACGCATCGATATTGATTCATTTTTGAAAAAATCATAAAATATGTAAAGTATCGTTGTTTTGTAAAAAAAAAAAATCTGTATTGTGACGAAATAAATTATCTTTCCAATTACAAAACTGCTGGGGAAGTCATTAAATGCACGAATAAAATTTTGAGTATTTTTTTTAAAAAATCATAAAAATTAAGCGACGATGTTGTTTTGAACCCGGGAACAAAAGTCACTAATCCAGTACTCTAAGCGACCGATCCATGAAATCTTCGGAAAAAAAGAAATAAAAGACCTTCAAAATAAACGGAAGAGATATTCACTTTCACATTGCGTTATTTGTTAGTTTAAATCTTTTTCGGACTTCATTTTTAAGTTAATTAAGCCTTCAAACTTTATATATCGATTACAAACAACGGTAATTTTTAAGCAAAAAATGTAGCAAAAATAATGCATAAATATTTCTCGCAAAAAGGGAAAAAAACACAATTTTTTTTAACTGTAATTTTTAAGCAATTTTTTCAATCTTTGTACAGATTACAAATAAAATCGTTCTACACACGGTAAAAAAGTTTCGTGAGATTATTTTAATAGATGAAAAGTTATTAAGTATTTAAATAAAATTTTAAATATATTTTTTCAACAATCGTAAAAAAAAGTTTCTGACATTTTATTTTTTAAATGACTGATTCTAAAAGAGAAAAGCATGAACTTTTTAAGTGTAGAATATCATTTCCTTAACGCGAAAGAAAATGAAAACGGAATGATTTAGAAATTATTTTCATAAAAACGTATCAATTTTGACTCATTTTGGAAAAAGTCGTAAAAAATAGAAAATATCACTATTTTGTAAAATAAATTATACCGTATCGTTGCGAAGTAAATAATTTTTCCGATTCTGTAATTATTTTTTGTCTGAGTCTCATAAAAAAATTAGATCGTGTTTTAAAAACGGCTGGGATACAAAAAAACGTTCGGAAAATTGGAACTTCACCCCTGGCGGGAAAAAATGGCAATAATTATGCGTTTTAAGGTTTTTAATTAATAACTTTTTAACTAATTGCAATATCGGAATATAAATAGTCAAAATGGATTCCTCGTATCCTTCCCGATCTTTTGGTACCTTCGGTGAGTTTCTGTGTCGTGCGGTTCGTGAGAAGATACACCTAGTCGCATAGATACGTTTGTTTACCTACGAATTTTAATAATGTAGATTTTAAAGCGCTCAATTGAGCTGAAATTTTATATGTACGTTTATTTTGAATGAAAATACGGTAATTTAACTATAATTAATTAAAATTAATTGATTAAAACTAATTATTTAAAGAATTACTGATACAGCCACGTTGGAGCATCATTTTTGGCTACTTAGCGACTATTTTTGCGGACTTGTGTAAAAATTTTGAAAGGTTTTTTCTCACTTTTTAAAGCCCTTTTTGAGCTGAAATTTTTATACACAATTGTTTTGGGTGACAATACGATAATTTAATTAAAATTAATTAAAATTGACTGAAACTAATTATTTAAAGAACTACAGATACTGGCACGTTGCCTTCATTTTAAGTTAATTGTGGGTCAAAACTTAAAAAAAAAAAAATTTCTCACGTTTAAGGCATTCAGTTGAACTGAAATTTTATATACACGATTATTTTGGATGACAATACGATACTTTCATGATAATTATTAGAAATTAATTGCCCTCAATATTGTTATTCTGTCACATGTATGCACATATTTATATTAATTGTAATCATTCGATGAAAACTATCTACATAAAATAAAAATTTTCTTCGTTGTTTTTTATAGTAGGAAGTGACTTAAAAAATTTCTTTTTCTATTAGTTGTTGGGTGTTAGCCTAAAAGGAGCAAAGACAATAGCCGGCATAGTCTCTGTATGTATTGTACCCTATTTCGGTGAATGCCACTCTACAGGAAAAACTTAAAATTCTTACCTTCATATGTATTTTCTTGTGTTTTTCGAGTAATATGTATGTATTATATGTTTATTTTAACCAGATAAGTATAAATAATAAAAGTTTCAATTCTATATACATAAAATAAACCCATTTTTTTTTTATCTAATATTTTAACAGCGACACTTACTCAGTGATTAGCGAGTATGCTCGTCATCGCTCAATTTCCCTGACATACACAGTTGCTCCGCTCTCAAAAATTGAGCTTAAGATACGTGATTTTGATTTTTTTTTATTCGACGATTTTAAATCAAAACTGCAGGAAAAAATGCTGTGGCGTAACGGAAAATAATTGGGCTCCAATAAAGATAAGATCTTGGGCCCCAAGCTGGATATATATATATATATATATATATATATATAAAGAATTGCAAAATCATAACATAATGTACCTTTACTCATCACGTAAATTTATGTAAATATTAAACTTATAACTGAATATAAAATCAACCTGTGTCTGAGTAAACAAAGTAAATAACGTTTAACATTAGAGAGTATTTATAGTATTTAAAAAATGGAAAATCTAACAGCCGACTGATAACCTGGTAACTTAAATAAAAACGATACACTAAGAAAAACACCAACACTGTAAAAGAATTTCGATTTCAGATCCTTATGATAGAAAAAAGGTATCACTTACCAAATTCTTCGTTTATGAATCCCGGGATGAGCTTGACCTTGTTCATCAAGTTCCCTGGCATTACTACTACTAACACTTGCACAAGATGATGAACTTGCGGGTATTAAAAAGTTATCCAATTTTGCATATTTTCTATTAATATTATACTCCTTTTCCTTTCGAATTTTTTGTTTATGAGAACCACTCAAAGTTTTTTTTAACTCCACTCATTTTTGGGCCGCGTTTCTTCTTGTCTTATTAACAAAATAACAGTATAAGAACCAGAGTAATTAATTCCGTTTTTACAAAAAACAGGTCTAATATTACAAGAGAGAAGTGAGATCAAAATGTTTTGACAGCGAAGGAGCACTCCCTATATTGAAGTGCATTGAATATAAAAGTATATATGTTTTAAAAACAATTTTGTGAAACATTTCTCATTATGCTTTATTTGATTGAATAATCATAAATCTACGGAAATTTCTGTGTGCATATGGGTTTCTAAATCATAAATCTAGACCATGTAATCATTTAAAATGCTCTCTATGCATTTTCAAGTATTGCAATACTGTTTTGCTTGAAAAACGCATAACAGATGTACGTTATTTACGAGTTCGCTAAATGAAAATGAAATACATGGGGAGAGCTAAAGACGCCAATAACTTACTTTGCTACTTCAGTAAAAAAAGCAACATGTCTTTTTTTCTCCCTACCGCTAACATGAAGTATAGTAAAAAAACAACAGTGATGTGAATTGTTTTTTCTTCCTAGCATTTTATCCAATTTTCCGTCTGACTTTCTTTTTATCTGTTAGTAATTTAGGTTTGGAAAGAAAACCCACTAAAGAAAAGTATCTCTTTCGTCGCGGGGATTACAGCAAATTAAAATGTTTTTTGGATCTAAGATATCTAATAAGTGATCAAAGTTTTGATTTTGAATGATGTTAGATCGCCAATTTGAAAACTGCTTAAAAATTGTATTAAAAAAATATAATTTGTGAAATTCTACGTTAATGGCATCAGTCTCGCTTTGGGTCCCTTAGAAGCCTTGCGGGGGTGTACGTTACGCCACTGAAAAAATGTATTCCAATTTAAAAATTTAAATGTTTCGTTTAGTTGCAAATTTTGTTTCAAAATTTATGAATTTAATGTTGATAAATTTCCTGAATACATTATGAAAAGCTTTTATTTTAAAAGTCGAAATGATTAAAATAAAATTTGTGATACTTGCGGAAATTGGCAATTCCATAATGATTTTCTCGTACTTTAATATTTTAATTTTTTGGTAATTCAATTGATGTTTCTACGGTCTGCTTCCCATTTGCCGAAAATCGTCACCCAGTTCTCTATACCAGTGTTTCTCAAACTTTCAATATTTGCGACCCAATTTTCAATCTTAATTTAATTAATTTTAAGTTAAGAAATATTTAATTTGAATTAACCGTCATCAGATCCATGGCCTTTCTTCTTACTAATGAAAACGGCCGTGGTAGCCGAGTGGTATGGGTATCGGATTGTGGCTTGCCTTGTCACGAGTTCGAGCCCAGTACCACTAAAGACCCGCCGTGTAGGGCAGCGATGCACGCTAAATCTTTCGAGAGCTGAAACGTCCTCCCGTTGGTGTGGTGTGGTAGTTAGGAGAGAGGGTGCCAGCTCAGGTGTCGTCCACGTCACTTGACCATGTTTCAAAATTACGTGGTCCATCGCCAAAAGCCCTCGTGTAGCTAAACAGTGCGACGTTATTATTTAATCAATCAATCAATCTTACTAATGAAAATCTTATCCAAGGCCATCTCAAATATAAATGATGCTTTACATTTTTAAAGGTTCTGTAAACTATGCCGTGTTAGATTTCATACTGTAATCAGACAAATGGAAAATAATTTCTTGCCCTTTCCCACAGGTAAGGAATTTTCTTTTCCATTAACCACCATGGTCCAAATGCGTGGGTACAGTAGTTTCAGATTGCTGATTACTTTATCAAGCGTGTTGTTAATCACATTAAATTACGACGTCACATGATTTATACACAATGCTCTGAATGAAAAAAAAATGCTTGAGAGATCAACATTTTTGTTATTGCAATATCCCGTACTAGCCGACCATGGTAGCATATCCGCGAATTCATTACCAACGTTTTCGAGTCGTAGGGTCGAATCCTAGAATCATCGAGCATACATCGTGTATATAAGGATGATGAACATCTGTCAAAGCTCAAAGTCCTCATGTTGGCGTGGAGAGAAAGTTTGATGAGTGGAGTGTCAATTCATGCGTCGTTCTCGTCATTTGACTGAGGCTCAAAATTGCAAAGTCTATCACCAACTGAGGGTGGCCGCGGTAGCCGAGTGGTATAGGTATCGGACTGTGGCTTGCTTTGTCACGGGTTCGAGCCCAGTACCACTAAAGACCCGCCGTGTAGGGCAGCGATGCACGTTAAATCTGTCGAGAGCTGAAACGTCCTCCCGTTGGTGTGGTGTGGTAGTTAGGAGAGGGGGGTGCCAGCTCAGGTGTCGTCCACGTCACTTGACCATGGTTCAAAATTACGTGGTCCGTCGCCAAAAGCCCTCGTGTAGCTGAACAGTGCGACGTTAATATTCAATCAATCAATCACCAACTGAGGTCGTGAAATTTCAGAACGGGACTTTAAAAATACTTAAATATAATTAATCCCGCATTAACCAACTAATCAGGAGCTGTATATTTTGGTTTCGTAGATACATATGCAACAGAATAATTTCTACTCACACCTCACATCGGATGTCTCCGAAGCAGTCACCGAAACCACACCTCCTTGCTCCTTCCAGTCCAGCAGTCAGGAAACTCCCTCTCAATCTAGGCCTCTTCACCTCAAGGCCCAAATACATTTCAATACGTAATGGAGGAACGCTTCGCGTTCCATTTCTCAAGAATGTCAGGCGTTCTTCCACGTTTCTAACGTGGCTACGGTAACCTAGTGGTTACGGTCTCAAACTCGTGACAGGGGCGTCACGGGTTAGAATCCTGGTGCAACTAAAAACCCATCTTGTAGAAGTGGCTGATGTATGTTAAATCCTTCCCTTGGCATGGTGCAGTTGTTTGGAGAGAAAGTGATAGCATACAGGTGTCAATCCCGTCATTTGACAGAGGTTTAAAATTACGAGGTCTATTGCCAATAGCTATAATGTGGCTAAAAAGTGCGACATTAATTTTACCCTCTCTCCCTCTTCATAACCTTCGCGGCTCAATAACTACTTCACACTTCAACGACAATCAAAAGCATCTCAGCACACCGACCAATAGAATTCGCCACTCTTCAACCAACTGTTTTAACTAAAATCCCAGCTCTAGTATCGCAGTCGCTTCAAAACAATTTTCTCCCGTCCTAAAGCAACTTCAATCCAGTAATTTTTTTTTTCTGCAATCATCTCAAGATTTGAGATATCTTCGATCTAGCAATTCTAAGATCTCAATGTCATGGTTGATGTGTTAGAAAGTTTTAACATCTCGCAAGAGATGAAATGCCCGGAACCAATATGACATCTAATACGATTGGATGCGACTCCGTGCCAATTTTCACGTACATTTGGGCGGTTGAAAGTAAATTTGCGCTATTGTCTCCACATGAAATCGAAAGCCCCGCTTTCTCCGAGGAAAGTGTTCTAAATTCGAGTTGGAGTTTAGTAATTAGCGAAAAAAATGGATTAATTCTATGCTTTCTCAAGAGACACGAGGACGTCGGGCCAAGCATTATCGAAACTTTCTTTGAAATCGCACTCTTGGATATTGGAGGTAATGCGTTAATCGTCGACAGCATTCGGCACGCTTTTGCAAAAGATGAATGTTTCGGAAACAGCAGTTTGGGACGGATTGATGACGTCTACGGAAGCAGGAATCAAGTTTTTGTATCGAACCAAGCTCTCACATTTCGTTGCCGTATTTTTACACAGCAACGAGGACAAACGAATATGGGTCTGTTATGCTACGCTCGAACTCGATTGTCCATAGAGCAAGAATCTTTCATCTGGGTTATAGAAAAGTTCAGTATCCTTCCAGCAGGAGCATGCGAGTCGAAACCTTTAAGCAAGAGCTCTGCTGTTTTTCTGACTTATTATATGCTTAGTCATGGAAGGAAGGAGTATCTCATGGTCGTACTTTCTACAAATATTCCTATTCGATTCATATTCAAAATATCTATTATGGACTCGGCAGGAAGAGTGTTTAAATGTGACATGTACAATGGTTCTATAGTTTCAGACAAAGAATTCCATGTTACTGATAAAGATTACTTGATGAATAGGAACACCTTATTGTTGCCGAAGGATATATTGACATTACGCTGTGAATTTATCATTGGATCCGGAATTGCATGGAATCGACTTGAAAGTCTATTTTGACATCCTGTTGCCGAGCGACATGGCTTATGCTACTTATGGATTACTAATGAAGAATTGAATGACCTTGCAGCTTTGAAGAACATGGATGCGGATATGGAATCATTGATACCAGCATTCCAGCTGCAATAATTCATTCTTAAGTTTAACTTTACAGTATATAGCACGACGGACAGCAATCGCATTGAATAGCTTGAATTTTGATGTGGAATGCTAATTCTACTTACCTGCAAGACTTTGTTGTCTGAAAACAAGTAGGAAATTTTTCAAATCGAATATACAACTGTTCATAGAGACTGGTAAATGTATATTACCCTTTATGAGCCGAAGCTGACCTTGTTTATATTCATTGTGAAATGAACCAACTGTTCCAGCAGATATGTAAAAGTAGATTTCTGGGACATTAATAGCAGATAAGGAATGTGTTTTAAAACACGACGAAAGAATCTTCCTTTTTTAATTGTGGACAATGTAGCAATTGGAAAGTCAATCCTTTCAGTTTCCAAAGAGTAATTCTAAAGCACGTGCATTTTTAGAAAGACTGCTAATCGTAAGACTTGAATTTGTTTTAAAATGACTTTTACTGTATTTTAATGCAGTCAAAACGCCCACTAATGTTTAATCTCTCATCGTTATCTTGTTCCTTAAAACATTTGCCAAGTCAGATAATAGTTATTACAAGAGATTTTAAAAAAAGGAATCCCTCTTTTTATTTTTGTGGTTAAATTTGAATGTAATTTACGTTGAACATTTATCAAATCAAAAAAATTACCTGAACCTGTGGAAAAGTGTTTTGTTTCTTTAAAATGTACTTTTTCTTCAAAATTGTAACCGTATTTTTACTTTAATATTGCATGTCATGAATTTTTATTATTGTTCCATCCTTAATTACATGTGTGTTTGAGGATTACAGATAATAATTTAAATTTAAATATAATGTTAAGTGGAATTTTTTCATTTTCGGATTGTACTTTTTAAAGTTGAAAGGGGTTTTTTTTAGTGTTAAATTTTTTACGTAAGATTTAAAATACGTAAGAAATGTTTTATACTAGTCATCGAAAGGGAAAATAATGAGCAGGTTTTATTATATACCCCGATACACACCTTGATGCCAAAAGTTAGTATTTATTAGTTTAACCAAAATACATTCTCTTTCGGGTAACCCTATTGATTAGTTAACAAAATGAAATTCAAATCGCTCTCCCCCCCACACCTCCAACTTCTCCCAAGAAAAGCGATGTCTAACATCAATTTCGAAATCTTTTTCATTACACTGAAAATGCATCAGAAAAACGGGAGAAAATACGAAAGAAGAGTGAGGAAGAGTACGTTACTAGTAATCATGATTTTATTTAGACCATTGGTTGACCGATTGTAGAACTTAAACACTTTCACTACTTCCCATCTTATTTCCACACAATTAAATTAAATCAAATCGTAGGTTCAAGTCCAGATTCCGCTGGACACGTCCGGGGGGTGTCCAGTGGAACTTAAGCAGTATTAAAGAAGGGAAATATTATAAATCACTTGATCAAACATGGTCCACTAACAGTTGTAACCGAATACGTCTAGAACTAATGGTGGGATTTGAATAAAATTCGGGATTCACAATGGAATAATTGTTTTCGATGTATCAATAAAATGGGAATTTTATTAATCCACACATCACTGTCTCTTTCTGTCATTGATATCAGATGCGATGAAAACTGCAAAAGTTATGAAGGATGTCACCCGTTTTTGAGACTGACCCCTCTCGAATCCTCATCACTTAATAGTTCAAAGTTATATCACCAATGGTCAATAGCATTTTGCTCTCTACACTAGAATAGTCAAATCATTAACAAACCATTGAAATATATTTGGTTTATAATTGACTTGGTTACAATTTCAATCCCACTTTCTCTTTTTTGAGTACAGCAATGCCCCGAACTCACGTGATAGGTGGGATTGAGTAACAGCGTAAGAAGTATGATTTCGCAAATTATATTGCCTGCTGGGTGGTTTGTCGCTGGCCTTCTCCACTATGCAACTCGAAATCCAGGGATTTTCTGAGGCACAATAAAAAAACTATATATGTGCATGCAAAATGGGGATTCACATTCTCTATGAAGTTTGTATAATAAGTATTTAAAGCTCATCGTGATAATAGCCTTTGTTGCTCCATATCCCACAAAACCTGTAATTGTAAAGCTCCTATCAGTCATTATAAAACTGAAGTTCTTTTAATAAATAACTTATTTTTATAACATTTTTTAAACTTTTAATATAGTATAATAAAAGAATATAATAAATTGTTTTGTCTTCGTATCTTACTACACATACTATACTAATTTACTTTTTTTCTCTATCCTGAATAACACAAAATAATTTTATACTCATTAGTACATGTTTTGTAAAATTAAACAGTTTTCAAATGGAAAATACTTTTTTCATTTTTGTATGAAAACAAATATAAAACATTTTTTTAAAAGTCAATTCCTACTTAGGTCCACAGAGAAAAATTTCATTTTAGCTACTTTATATTAAATACAATTAATATAAATATGTATATACATATGACAGAATCACAATATTAAGTGGCAAAATAGAAAGCGATTTTCCCTTTTCATTTCTATATATGGTGTTAGACTATTATTTTTGTTTGTTACTATCTATTCATTCATAAATCACATTCTCAGAATCACATCCCAGGTAGGATTTGAACCTTCGAACTTTGGATTAGAAGTCCAACACGCTATCCATTGCACTACAGGAACACAATGAGCGATTTTCCTTTTTTATATAGGGTGTTGGACTATTACTTTGGGTTATTATTTATTCATTAAGTTTAATTAATTTTTAAAAAAACTATTTACACCAAGTGTCATCCACTACAAGTTTTAAAAAATGTATTTGAAAGTAAGTGGATGAATAAAGTATTTTATTAACGATTAAAAATTTGAACAAGATATATATGTAAATAAATATATATAGGGAGAGTATGAACTAATAGTAGGAATTGTAAAAAACACTTTAATGAAAGAGAGGGAACCGCTTATTGTGTGATATCAACAGATTGAACTTTAAAATCTAAATTTAAGTAAGAACAGCTCCTAAATTTTAGGTTGCAAATCCATACAAAATACACAGGATCTCTCTCACAGCTATAAACATTTTAATACCACTAAAAAAGAAAATGTATTTCAATGAAAATTGTTTTTCAACATAAGGGCTGCAAAGACAAATTAATCTCAGAATATGAAATGCAACTGCAAATAACTTCAACAGTTAATGTTAAAAAAAATGCAAGTACACAGATCCCAGTTACTAAATATAACATATAAGCAAGTGTGATGATTGTATCACAAATTATTACTGTATAAATTACATAAAAGTTGCATTAGAATTCTTTAATTATAAATGCAATACTTTTCAACTGTTTTTACATAAAGTGCTTGTATTATGTTGAGATCTACTTTATATATATATAAATATTCTTTTCTCAGAATATTCTTTTAAATGTGTGTAGTTGAGAGAGAGAGAAATGGAGTGTTCCCCTCTCCTTCATTAAAGTGGGTTTTTTTTCGTACGATTAAAAAAGTGTCTTTTTCATTAGAAAACTATTTAATTTGGCAAAACATTGTACTAACGAGTATAAAATTAGTCTGTAGGAGAAAGGAATGATAGCCCCCACCTTGAGGGTAAGGTCAGGCAGTGGGTTTTAGGAGTTCAAACCCCACCTATATACCAAGAGATTTTTAATTTTCAGCAAAAAGATTATAACAGTACATTCATCTACTTATTTTTTTAACCACTTTTGCCTGATTATCCTGAGTTATCTTGGATTCGTATATATTGTAGTTAATTGTACCAAGAAAACTCTCAGATTTGATTGGCATTTCCAGATGTTATTTTTGCTACTGAAAAAATAAATCAAATTTAACAACAGTGTACTTACTCTGTGCTACCGTTAAAGAGATTCCAAAGGTAAGCCAGTAAGAAAAGAGACCACATACCAGTGTACAGAATATCAGGTATCACTTTGTGTTGTCTCTTGTTTTAAAAACAATCATACAAAGCCTAATATTCCAACTTTTTTCCATTTGCCCGAGATAACTCGGGATAGTAAACTAATATTAAAACTAAGTGCTTTCACATCAGTAAAAAATTAAAAATTCAACTTAAAACCTACATATTTTGTTTTGCTTTGATGCATTTAATAACAAAATAAAAAAAATGTGAAGCTTTTTTGCAATTTTTTCAAAAAATTTCTAAGAGAAGCAGTTAATATGTATACCAATCCCATAATGTACTCTATGTACACTACTGAGGTCAGGACTTGACCCAATGAAGGTCGGAACTCCAGATACCTCCTACCCATGCCAGAGTTCTGATGACTGCAGGCATTTTTTTTCTGTTACCTACAAGGACATTTAGAGAATAATTGCTAAAGTTACAATTTTTGTTACAGCCATACACAAAAAATTGTGTCGTGGATTTTGAAAGTCATGGCTAAATTCATTCAGAGGTGAAGACAATGTCTGAACATCCAAGATATCTAACATTGTTACAATTGCCCACAGAAATTTTATTCATTACAATATAGCTGCAAAACTTCAACATCAGTTAACGTTGCAAATCACAAGTGCAGTTAGGCACTGATATTTTTTACTTAGAATGATTGTCATTTTATGAACTAATTATGTGTAAATAGCTTTCGGTTCCTTATATTAATGCAACCTACTCAACAAGGGCACTTGCATTCACATTCCAAGCTATTTCTAAAAGATTACAATTCATCAAAAGCAATAAAGAGCAGTCAGAAATATTTTAACAAAAAGTAAATCAAAATTAGTAAAATTATCTTATACTAAAAATAGTGATGGATATAAGAGAAATTATGCAAAATTTTCAAAAATAAAGAACAGCTCTACCATAAAACTTCAATATGAAAGAATATAAGTACAAAATATTAACTTCAGGAGAGAGATATATTCCAATAAGAGAAAATAGAGCAGCAAAAGGCCTTATAACTGATATAAAAAATTGATTGCGAGAAATTCAATGGGACTAACTTTCAACAAATGAGGAATTTTAAAATAATCCAATCAAATGAGATAGTTCAACTAATTCTTTGATAAGGGTGCTAGAAAAGTATAAATTTATTGTATCAGCTAATTTGCTAGTATGAGAAAATTACTGTAATTACAAAAATTGTACACATTTTTACCTTTTTATTTATATTTGTCCATTTTAAAGTGACTCATGAAATTAATTTGTGAATTCAGAAACCACAAAAGTAAGTAATAAACTAAGCCATAAATATTTCTTTTAAAATCTGACTTTTTTAAATTAATTTTTTACTACCACAAAAATCCTTACAAACATACTGCAAAATATATGCAATTTTTAATACATTCATCATTTCAATTTTTAAAAATTTTCAACAATCAAATTTTTTAAAAAATGTACAACACAATTGATGGGAAAAATTATTTATCAAATTGTTGAAAATATATGAATAATTAAGAAAACAACCATATAATAATTAATAACAAAATACTCAAACATGTATGAATAATTTTATTTAAAAAAAAAAAAAACTTTTCTGCTAATATTATTTTTAAAGTTGTGTTTACTTTATAAAGGTTAAATATGATTCAGAAGAAACCCAGGAAAAATTATTTGTATAGTTATAAATTTTTAATTAAAGAAATCCACAAGTTTAATTCATAATATTTTTTTAATTCATATAAATATGAAATATATATAAACATAGGAAACAGTAGTTTTAAAATTTTCTTAAGATCATTCGAAGTTAAATGCAGACACAGGTTTTACATGCTTTTTTTTAAACAGTTGAATCAAAACTTTAAGAAGTTTTATTTCATTTTGATTTATTTCAGCAATGCTGCCCTGAAGTTTTAAAATGGAACTATTAGCGACAGAATTTGTAACCTTGAATTAAGGCAAATGACAAGGCAACTGCAGTCACATGATACTTGATAACTCATGCTTTAAAATTCTATATTGTAGGCTATATGAAAACTCTAAAACTCTTTTTCATTGTGTTTTATATGAATTATAATTTATAAAAATTAAACAGAAAGTTAAGAGTGAAGCTATAATACAGAAACTGTACAAAAAAATAACTGACACAACAAAATCAAACTTTTGTTTAACTGATTTTTTTTCACATAAGAAGAATTTTTAAAATATAACATTTTTATCTAATAAAGTAACAAACACAATAGTAATATTTTCATTCTACATTTCTTTAGATTAACTAACAACCTGAATGCCTTAATTTACATATGGTATATATAATTATGTACTATGTAAGGACTTAAGGATAATTATGTAAAGACTATTACTTACAGAATGATTTAAATATCTTCTATAATTTTTAAGCAAAAATTTATATTTTTCAGGCAATATATTTATTCTTTTCACATTCTTTTTTCTGTTGAACCAACCATGCCCCTTTTCCTTCCTTTTAAACTTTCAAAACTTACTCTTTTTCAAACATAGAATAAATTCTGGAAATGGGCACTAATAAAGTAGTAAACCAAAATAAGAGTGAAAAACAAAGTCTTTTTAAGAGATTCTTTTTTTAAAAATGAAATATATATATATATATATATATATATATGTAATAATACTATAGAAAAGAAATAGCAATAAATTGTTTAACTTAAAAAATCAGTAAATAGTAGAGTAGTAATGATAAAAGATGGACTATAGAACTATTTACATTGTCTTTTGAAACATTTATTAGAATAAAAAAAAGCTTGCATGGATGAATTAAGAATGTTATGTTTTTAAAAGATATGTCAAATCTGTCACAGAAAATGTTAGCTTTCAAACATTCTGGATGAAAAGTTAAATGAAATTTGGAAGATGACAAATAAAAACAGCATTCTTAAACCTTTTTTTACTTCATGGATTGAAGTTGTTGATCTAATAACTTCACTTTTCTTTCATATTCTTGTCTAGCAAACATTAACTGTTGTTCTACTGCTTTAAGCTTTGCGTCTCTTTCTCTTTCCATACAATTTATTTTTGTTTCATGTTGCTGCTGCATGAATTTCAATTGCACAGCTAATGCTTCTCTATTGTTCGTCTCTTGCATTTCACGCCTTTCCAATTTCCGCTGATTTTCAGATCGAATCAAATTTGCCCTTTCTATATTCAATTGCATTATTGCTTGATTTTCAACCTTGAGATTTTCAAGTCGATTTTCATGATACTTTTCAACCAATTTGTCAATGAGATTGGTTATGGCTTGATGTGCTGCATCTATGGGGGATTCGGTAAAAAAGCTGAACTGATCATCACTGAGTATCTGAAAAAAAACACTCTCACTTATGTGACTATATTTCAGAATTAATATAAGCAAAATTGAATTAAATAATTTATTAAGTCCAAGAAATTTTTGAAATGGATGAAGGCATTCTAAGAATTGATGAAAAGTACCTATTATTAAAAAAACTGAAAGTGTAAAACAAAAATAATAATAATAAAAGGGTTAAAGAGATTGTAAGCAACATTCTTTTATTCTAATAATAAGTATTCAAGAAAAAAAGATGTACTATATTTTTTTGAAAATTTAAAAACTTAAAATTCAATGCACACACACACACACATATATATATATATATATATATATATATATATATATACATACTGCTGGCCATACAAAATGCAACACCCTGAAGGAAACATGCGAACCACGTGAAATTTACATCATCAGTAGGCAGCAATGAAATATGTAAATCATTAGCATTATAGCACAGATTCACATCATGAGCAACTGTAGTGGCACCTACAAGGACTATATAATGGGAGAACAGATTGGCAATTTAAAATACAGCAATTGTTTTTACATGAGGTGGGTTTTTTTGTTTTTTTGGATAAACTGTTTACGTATGTCTCGTGGAAGACATCGAGCATCTTTTGACCAAGTACCTGAATTTGATCGAGGAGGAATAGTAGCCTATAAGGATTGCAGATTATCCTTCAGAGAAATTGGTCAACAAATTGTACAAAATCAAGCAACTGTGATGCAGATCTGACATTAAAGGAAGGAATGACAGACCAACGGGACCGATCGCACCCCCTCATTGCATCAGTTTCCATGATGACATGCGGATTGTGCACATAGCAGTGATGGATTGCGCAGCCACATCACGAAACATAACACAACAGATCCAGTCCATTACGCATCTTTCGGTGTCCTCTCGTACCATGTGACACTGCTTGCAGCAGAGTGGAATGTCCGCAAGCATCCATTGCTTCGTTTACCCTTGACTGAAAACCATAGGCATTTGCGCCAACAATGGTTTGATGAATGGTGAACATAGACATTTTGAAGAGAACAACATTGTGTTTACTAATGAATCTCACTTCTGTGTGCAACATCACAATGGTCAGACTCAAGTTTGGAGACATCGTGGTGAGAGGCTGTTGAACTATTGCATTATGCATTACCACACTAGTCATGCACTAAGTATCATGGTTTGGGGTGGTATTGGATTTTAATGCTGCATCCCTCTACTATGCACCGCTAGTACACTGAACAGCCAGTGCTACATCTTTTAGGTGTTGGAGCCTGTGGTCCACCCATACCTTCAGCACTTGCCATCAGCCATGTTCCGAAAAGATAATGTGTAACCACACCTGGCACGCAATGTTAAAGAGTTCTCCTTTGCCCATCACATTAAATTTCTTCCTTGGCCTGCTTGTCCTCCCAATCTATTGCTAACTGAAAATGTGTAGTCCATGTTTGCACAATGATTGGCCTGGGATACACCACCCACAGCTACACCAGATCAACTTTGCCAGCATGTGGAAGCAGCATTGACTGTTGTACCCCAAAGATATGTCCAAAGCCTCTTTGATTCTATGCTGAGGCATGTGGCAATAATTACAGCCAACAATGGCGGTGACACTGACTACTGATTTTGTAATCATCCACACATCACAAGAGGCTGTAATTTTAATCATTTTATCCTGTACAACATGTTACCTGCCAAATAAATTTTGCTGCAATATCTCTGGTCTTGGTGTTGCATTTTGTGTGGGCAGCAGTGTGTATATAATTTTTTCTTTCATTCAATATATTTCATATTTAAAAAAAACTATAAGTATTTTATGTACAACAATTTAAGTAATTCAATAATAACTGACTATATATACAGGGTATTCCTAAGCTCATTCATTAAGGAGAGACAGAATGCAACAAGACAAGCACAAATCACCACACAGTACATGGTTAGAACTCAAACATTAAAGCTGTAGGAAGAATGATATGTGCTATGTTAATGGAACGATGAGAAATAAGACAATGAAAATGTACATACACAAGTCCATACCTCTACACATGATAAGGGTGTATTCCAACCTCCCCTAGTTTTTGCTACACTATCTGATGAGATACATGAACAGCTTGGTGCAATGAGTAGATATACTGAGCTCATTGATATGCTGCATGTAATTTGAAGAAAGCTTCTTTTGCAGAGTTTTTGATTATATTTCATTGAAAAGTTCTTACTGTAGACATGTTTTATTGGAAAATACACTGGGTAGAATCTTTGAGCTTTCTTAAAACTGACATCTGCAGCCCTTTATATGAATTATATTTCAGCTTTCTTCTTAATCATAATTGCATCAATCTCACTGGTGAGCTACAGCACAAATGAAGGTGACTGTTGAGAACAGTATTATTATGTTCACCCCTAAAAGCATCCTTTAGCACTTTGCTTGAGTTCCAGTTACACGGATTGTATGTTTGTGCTTGTCTAACTGTGCATTATCACTCCTAATGTGTGTATGTGAGTTTAGGAATATCTTATATATACATAAATCAGGAAATATTTTTACAAAATTTTAAAAAAAATTTTTTTTTTTTTTTGTTCTTTAAAAAGTTTTTTTGGATATTTTGGAAAGATACAACCAAATACAAATCTGGTGCACAATTTTAATAATTTAAACAGAAAAATTCATAATGTTGAGAAACTAATAACTGTAATCAGTACCTGTTCCACTGTTGGCTGATTTGGTATATTAAACACTTTTGGCTCAGATTGCCGTTCAGGTTTTCTAGTTTCCTCCTCATCTTCAATATCATCTAAAAAGGAATGATAGATAATTCTTAATTACATGTATTGATTTCAAATGTTCAAGTATAAGTTATGTAAAACTGCATGAAAATTTACAACACATTGAATTATCAATATCTTTGAAATAGCATACATATAAAACTCACAATGTAAAAATTAAAAAAAATTTTTTTTTATTTCTAATGGGCTGCAGATTGCAGACCTAGTACATTCCCGAAAAAAGTTGGTATCTCTTTTTAGTGCTGCATCATATACATGGATACCAATTGCCACATATCATTTTGATGCCCAATTTCCTTTAAGAGGGAAGGTAGACCTGAACTCTGTTAATGCAAACCTGTACTAGGATTTAATTTTGCCAAGAGCACCTAAGCTAAACAGACACTCTAGGGATCTTTTACATGCTGTATAATCATACATCGGATTTTTATGATGCAGATTTTCTGCATCATGAAAATCGACCGATTTGGGCCAGGGTCAAACCTGCAACCTTTGGTGCAGAAGGCCAGCGACATTCAAACCACACCACCCAGCCAGCCATAACACAACATGTAAAAAAGTACTTTTTTATTAACATGGAAAAAGACAAATTTCTTTTTAAAATGTATGTGTGTGTGTGTGTTTTATCCTGAATTATTCCTAAGAAATTCATGTAAAATTCATTACTTTAAAAGTATTAGCTTTTTTACACTCTGAAAGCTGGGTATGCAGACACCTAGCAAGAATTGTTGAAGTATTTAAAACTAATTATTGAAATTTTAATAATACCACACTGTAGTGTTTGGGTCATTTTGAAAGGATGAGAGGGGAGGAGCATATCCAAGAAAGTAATATTTTTATTTATTTATTCAAATTATAGCAGAGTTTTCATAAGTAACTGTACCCATTTCTTGATATTTAAGTATTTAAATGAAATACAATGCTTGTAAACAATTACCTTGTCCCAAGCTCCTATTTTATAGGGCTTAAGAAAATAGATTTAACATTAAAAGGTTCAAAGTTTTAGAAGTCACATTATCATTTGTGTAGAAATTCTAGATTTTTTTTTTTTTTTTTTTTTTTTGATGAGGGAGAGAGAGAGAAAACTTTTTTTTATGTGTACCCAAAATTTTATTAAATTCTATTGCAGAAAATTTGAAAATAATTACATCAAAATTAGCAACATTAGTGAAATTTAATTTTTATTTTCTATCAGTCATATTGAATTTTTAAGAATTAGGTAAGATACATTTCATGTCTATGTTTATTTCAACACATTCAAGTGAATGTCCACTCTGTTATATTAATATATTTATCTTTAAAAAATTTCAAAAATAAATCCTTTAGAAATAAGACATGATCAATAATGTTTTATTTGTCTTGAGTTATTTATTATAGTTTAATATTTAACTTAGAGGCTCAACAGCCTATGAGGGCTAAGGCCTACTGTGCCCATATCAGTATGCGTGACCTTGGGCCCTGAGGAGCATTAGTAAAATGTTCCGATCAGGTGGTCTGTCTGTCGCGAAAACCCCAGTGTTAAGCTCCCAAGCATGCTTGGTACTCATTTATCAACCCACTGAAGGAATGAAAAGGCTGAGTCAACCTTGCCCAGCCCGAGATTAGAACCTTGGACCTGTGGTGCGGAAGTGCTATACACTACCACTCAGTCACTGTGGGCTTCAGTTTAATATATACAATCTGCAATATTGCCCTCTGGGTTAGTGGTCCTCAATGCAACACATAAAAGCCATTAATGTAATTGAATGGTCAATTTTCAAGAAATAAGTGAATATTTCACCATAAAAGCTTTTATTATTTAAACATTTAAATTGATAGCTTTTAGTTTTTGTAACAATATATGCACTTAGTTTGAGATTAAAATATCAATCTGATTTTAGTTTTAGACAATGGTCAAAGTAACACCGCCATTACTCAAGAAAAAGCAGGAAAAAAAGGGTGAAAAAATTCTTGAAAAGAATGAACATAAATGTCATTTTGTTAACTAAAGCAAAGCATATGAGATTCACAATATTTTTTTTTCTGTATCTGTTTTTTTTATACAGCATGTTTTTAATTATTTTCACTTACACATAATTTCATGTGAACTTAAATAGGTTTAGAGTCATCCCATGTAAAGTGAATTAAAATTTTAAATAATATTCCATCTTTCAATTTTCTTATAATTTTTAACACTTGTTTGATGGCTAAACACAAGTAGAATTATAAAACATTAAACATTCATCTGCTGTCATTTTGCACCATAAAGAATTTAAATTGCACACAAAAAAAATGATTTGTCTTGTCTTTAATAACTTAGTCCAGAGTTATTAGAATCAAGATATTTATTGAAATAAAAATGTCCCTGTGCCACCATCACATCATTGGCTTTAAAATTATATATTATGTTTTATTTGTTCCCCATAAGTTTTAAAATTAGTTTAAAAGTTTAAACATTTTGAATTATAATAATAATAAAAATAAATAAATAAAAAGTTTCAATTACTCTAATTGTTTTTCTTTAATAAACATACTGGCAAATTTGAATATGAAACCTCAACAAGATCATAGCTTTAAAAAATAGTGTTATAAAGGCTTGTATGCATTCCATTTTCACAGAGAGAGAAAGAAAAAAGATTATGGCAATCCAAAATCAGGCTATTTAAAAACGTTATATATCCGATTCCTGACCTCCATTATATATGTATAACATCTAACATTTTAAAATCAGATTTGAAAAAAAAATTTAATTATTAACTAAACAATTTGTTTATAAAGGTTTTTTTAAAAAGCAATTATTTTTAAACTTCTTTAAAAAATTTAATGGAAAATTTTCCCGTAAAAAAAAGAAATTTATAATGAAATTTTATACTAAAATATTGATTGAAAACAAATCATTTTTAAAAAAGCATTTCTAGAGATGAAGGAACTTTCTTATTTATTAAATTGTAACATATTGCAGCATATATTTATAAGCATGTATTTGTAAACAAAAACATGCTTAAACATGCCTACATTTGTTGTATTGGATAGCAATAATCCAACAACCATTCATTCAATTGCCATGTACTATTTAAATTACATTAAAAAGTTTTGTAGTAACATTACAATCTTCAATACACAATAGTGATGCCCTATGTATGCTTCTAGAAAATCTCATACTGCCTCTTAAGGAAAATGTTATCCCATCTCTAGAATAAATACATTATCCTTCCAATGCTTAAGGAACACAATACATGTTAGCACAAAAGAAGATAATATGTATTATCACAACCTATTGGCAACATTATATGAAACGAAGCACATTACAGCCAATTCAGTGCATACGACACATGCAAAACTGGGGTAGCCAATTTGGCGAGTTATCCCGAATACTGGCGATTGCTGCGATTATACGACAGATCAAATAGTTTATTGTCATCCTTCCTTTAACAGACACAAAAGTGACATACATTTTAGGCCCTGATTGTTCACAAATCTTTTTTTATCTGGGTTTTATTTAACAACTGATTTTTTTTACTCAGCGCAACTAATTTATAAAAACTCTAAAATCCCTATAAACATATGCATTAGAAAGTCTTCACACATTCACCATTTTGTCACTTGTTGGTGAAATTCTACTCAAAAGACAAAAAAAAATAATAATAATTTACCAAAAAAATATTGCAAAATCCATGAAATGGCAATCAAATGAAAAATTATAAGTTAAAAAATATTTGACATTTTCATTTAATGTTTGCCTAAACAACAGCTACCTTTTTGCAGGTAATGCAGTGTTTCAAAAAAGGAAGACAGAAATACTTGTTGAGATTTCCCACATAGCAATATTAAGCACAAATCAATTGCCTTATACAACCTACAAATATTTAACACAGGCAATTAAAAATGAGTAATAAATGACATTTTGTAAATGCTTTTCAAGGGTTTTTTTATGTATATATGGAAACTGCAAGAAATGTGAAACTAAAATTATACAAATTAGAAAAGTATTTGATAAAAAATATAGTAACAGAATGGCTAGAATGGACATGGAAGAAAAAAGATTTAATAAAGAAATTGTCTGCAACCTCTGTTATTTAAAATACTGCTATACAAACATGTACAAGTGATTAATAATTAACATCCAATAATACACAATTGGTTATGCATTATAGTAAGAATACAATAACAGGTAATGATATGGTTGCAATAATACACAATTTCCCAATATATAATCATATTTTTAAACATTTAAAAAAAGGCCTAAAATAGCAAAACCTAATCCAAAAATAAAAGAAATACATAAGTGCTTATTTTTCCCATAGATTTGAAATGACAAGGGCAGTGCAGATTAAGCTCATTTCGGGACCTGAATGCAGAAGATCTACAGGCTCCCTTGGCACCAGCAGATCGAAATTTATAACCAGAATATCTGGTTTAAGTCCAGATTACCCGAGTGCCTGACCCAAGCGCCCAATGGATAAACCAGCACTTGATAAGGGATAAATACAGTTAAACTGAAAAATATCAACATACATAAAACACTTTCTTCAAGCAACAAAAAAAATGAAACAATTTGGTTAATACAACACCAATCAAAAATAAATGTAAGCATCATAAAGATGTCCCTAAATTGTGTTAAATGTCATACCTCATAACTCTGATCATTAGACTTTAATTTTTTCACATGTAGGCCTAATATACACTCATGGACAAAAAAATTAGCGCACCAAGAAATAATTGCGGGATTGTAATGAAACTTGGCATGAAGGTACGTGTTGGGGAAATATGCAAATGATTTTTTTGTCCATGAGTGTAATTAGCAAATTTATAAATATTTTTATACTTATTATTTTTTCATATTTTGTCTCATGTTGTTATTTTTGTGACACTAAAGGTATTGCACTCAAAAAACATACAAGAATTTTATCATAATATAATAATTTAAGCAAGGTATATAACTAAAATGCTTACCAGATCCAGACAGATTTTTTAAGTGCTTTTTAGTTTTCTGATGTGTTTCAAGAATACCTTTATGAGCTTTAATTTTTCTATTACAAGCTCTGCAAATAGCAAACTTAGAGTCATCTGGGTCTTCTTCTACCCAAGCTACAATAAAATGAAATATAAATCAATGAATCTTCAAAACAAAACCTATTTCTTTAATAAGTAATCAAAATATATTGTAAGTGGTGATGAAAACATGATACCACATTCTGATAAGCATTATATATATAAAAAAAATTTAAAAAGCATATAAGGATAGTATTAAAAAAATACATTTCCTTATAACATTTTTCTTAAAAAAATGAAATGTAACTGGAAAAATAATATTAAAATAACAAATATGTTATTATACATTTGTGACGAATAATTAAGTATAATTTTGTGTGAATGACGACCTCTGCATATTGATATTATGTGTGAAACATATAACTGTATATATTGGCTAATTTTCTATGTTTTATGAGAAGGCAACATTCTTTTTTAGAAATGAGGGTACTTATGTATTGCAACCATATTGGCAACATTACATGAAATGAAGCATATGGTTACCAATTCAGCATGCACAACACATGTAAATTAGGGGTTGCCAACTTGGCGACTTATCATGAACATTGACATTGTTGTGATAAGACGTAAGCACTGAAATGAGCATTAACCATGATTCTTTTTAGCACAGATGCAGTTTTGCCACCTGAGATCATTTCTAATTTGCCCCAACAGGTAGATAATTTTTATAATTTGATTTATAGTTTGCGGTAATACCTTCTTTAATTAGTGTTTGAGTATTTTTTAGGAATTTTAATAGAAAAATTTCAAAAAATGTTAGAATTTTAATAAAAACCACACTTTAAGCCAAAATGTTGATGTTAGTAGAATTCCCAACTCCACATTTATACATTTACGTTAAATTTATTTTCATAGAGTTGAAAAAATAGTTCAGGATATAAAATTGCATAAAAAGAAAATCTCGGTGTTTTTACATGACTTGTTTTCACAACTTGATTTTACAACTAATCAACATCATGTTTTCAAAGTGAAAATTATGTTAAAATAAACATAATTCCTTTTCTTTTTTTCAGTATTTAAGTATTATCTGAACAATTTTGCAGCCATATAGGTAGAAAATGCTAGCTAAGAAAGTGGCAGAATTCTGGTAAATTGATGTTATTGCTGAATGGCAAAAACATTCCTGGTTTACAACAAAATTTTAATACATAGCAGGCAATCAGAAAGAGAAAAAAACTCATCAAACAAAAAGATATAACAAAGAACAATAAATTATGCTTAGTTTGAAATGAATCAAGTAAAATCAACATCAGCTGAGTCTGTATGTGTGTCAAAAAAGAATAACTTCATAGGGTAAACAACTAACATTGGGGTAAAATGTTACGAAATGATGCACAAACCAACAAGAATGAGTAGTTTAACAACTTTCCTGATTCTCTTAAAATGTATATCTCCTTTGGGTAGAATTAGAATTCTAAAAAGAAATAATAGTAATTTTCTAAATATGGTACAATTTTTAATCCACAACATTAATTAAAAATTGTTCTTTCATTTAATTAAATCTAAAAATAGTCTTTTAAAAAAAAACATATATATTCTTATTTCACATTAAAAAATATGTTTAGTATTTAGCAACCTATACTTCACTTGAGCTATTTATATGTTTGTCTGTGATAATGAACAATCATTTTAATAAATAGATGCAATTTGATATTATGCTGCTAGCTATAGCTAATATCTGGAGGATAAAATAAATTTTAAGCTACATGCATTAAATTATTCAAAACTCTTTAATTGAATTTCATTTGATTTTTATTAATATCCCACTCTGAAGCTGCCATAAAAGCAATGGATTTTATAATCTTCAATTTTAGTTAGGTGACAACGAAGACATCCAAGTTGGCACACTACACTCCATATTAAATGACAGATTTTATGTGTGCATCAGCCCCTCTCTATGGTAAGTCTTTAGTGACACCATGATTACAAAACATAGGCTACACATGCACAACTATGCCACTCAGCTGCTACGACTACAAGTTTTGAAACGAATCAAAGAAGCAAGAAAATTTTCACATCCAGTTTATGTTTAATATTTATATACAAAATACACAAACAATATTTACACATGTACTTACTATATAAAAATTTTTCAGTTTAAACTAGTAGAGCTTCAAAAACAAATATAGCAGAATAGAAAAACTGTGGAAATCAAGTAGATAAGAATTCCTGAGTAATCATGATTAATTTCACTTTTTTCAAGTAAAAGCATGTTGTGACTCCTTGAATTATTCCAGGGAAGTACTAATAATGTAAGCTTTATTCTGAATATTTTTTTAAAAAAAAATACTATCTTAATTCAGGTACTAGCTGAAAAAAGTCAAGAAAATTAAGATACCTCACAATTATAACTCTACATCATAAAACAGGAAAGCCTTTAAAGGATTTTATATTCAAAAAATGCATTTAAACTTCATAATATCTATGAGAATTTATTTAGGGAGAAAGTAATACTTAGTAGATTTAGAAAACAAATTAAAAAGAATATGAATTGTTAAATGTCTTTTGCAATATTCAACATAAATAATAATATGCAGTAGAGTAAAATACAAGATGCATTAAATTTCATCTGTTTAAGAATATTAAGTTCCTTAATTTGTTATGACAAAACATTTGCTTTCTTTACAACGCCTTACTGTAATTAGATTGAAAAAAATTAAGTAGAATATCATAAGTAAGAAATAATCCATCTGTCAAAATTAAAATATTAACTAAAAATATCACACATTCGGATGACAAAACAAATTGATACAGGAATGTTCATTTAATAAATCTGAAAAATAATACTTAAGACATAAAAATTTACACAATAAAATAAAATAATTTGCTTACGAAATAAATCTAACCACTCTTTTTTGAATATTCTATTTTCATAATAAAGTTTCCAATTCCCATTGCTTCCACGCTTAACTTTTTTGGCTTTAAAAGTTAATTTCTGCTGCTCATAATCCGAATCATTGGGATCATCCTCCATTCCAGACATAATATCTTCATCCATATCCGAATCTTCAGCCATGGTCGTGTGAGACAATTTGCACAATAGGATTATATATTCTTACAGAAATTCTCGCATCAAAACAACACCGAAGCGTTAAAAGTTTGATTAATGTGTGGAATGATTTTACAGGAAACAGGCAATGGATAGAGGAAGTATGAGCTGAAAATTTGAGTGGCAACTAGAAAATGGTTGCTGTTAAATTTTGGGTTTCTTCCTGATAATAGCGAAATTAATCTCTCATAATTAAACATTTGAATCAAGTGCAGCTTTTTTTGAGTGATTGCATATTTCGCTTCGGAAAAAAATGTTTATATATTATAAGACTTGGTTTTAATTATAATTTAAGTATCAAACGAATTTTGTTTCGTGTTATATTTCTTTGTTTAAGCTCGTTTACAAATTTCAGATCAAAAGTATTGTTGCAAACTTCAAAATTATAAATGTTTATATAATTCATAAACAATCAAGATTACTATTAGAGTAAAAGTCTTCCCAGACAAAAAAAATTTTAAGGAATGGGAGTTTTATGAAAATATTGTTACGAATTTTGTGTAAAATAGCGTAAATAATTTGTATTTGGATGTATAATGCATTTATATTACTCTATGTTATATTTATTTTATGTTAAAATTGTAATAAACGCAAGCAACGCCGTCCCACACCTTATAATGGGGATTCATTGGTAACTTGCTCACATCTTGGCAATAGAGCCAATTTTACAACATTTTTGGCGTGCATGTGAGACTTAAGTTTCGAAACAAAATTCACAACATCATCATCTGGCTTGGAAGAGTCAAACATCTCCCCTGGCAGTCGAATAGTGGTCCCAAAAACTAATTCAGCTGGGGTACACAGAATATCTTCTTTAAGAGAAGCTCGTAGACCAAGTAAGATGATAGGGAGTACTTCTGTCCAACGCTCAGTAGCATGGCACTTGATTGCACTTTTCAATGGGCGGTGCAATTCTTCGATCATCCCATTAGCTTGAGGGTGGTATCCAGTTGTACGACACTTCTGAACACCAAGTAGTTTGCTAAGAGCTTTGAAGAGCGAGAACTCAAACTGCCTGCCCCTGTCGGTTGTGAGAATTGCAGGAGTTCCAAAGCGAGACACCCAAGAGGAAAAGAATACCTCAGCCACAGTTTCAGCAGTTATGTCTTTGAGAGGTTGGGCCTCTGGCCATTTCGAAAAACGGTCAATCATTGTCAGGCAATAGGTGTAGCCATTTGATGGAGGTAGAGGTCCAATGAGATCCAGATGAACATGATCAAAACGTTGGGAAGGTTCTTGAAATGATGAAAGAGGTGATCTAGTATGACGATGAATTTTGGATTTTTGGCAAGCTAGGCAGTGTCTTGCCCACTTAGCTACATCTGATGAGATTGATGGCCAAGCAAAACGCTGCTTCATCAAATGCACTGATCGACGTATGCCAGGATGGGATAAATTATGCATAGCAGAGAAAACATCTTGGCGATGCTGTTTTGGGATGTAGGGTCTGGGTGTGCCCGTTGATAGATCACACATAATTTCAGTAGACGAATTGGGAAAAGTTACCTTTTTGAGTTCCAAGGAAGTTCCAGATGCTATTAGGGTGTGAAGCTCCTGATCAGTCTGTTGTGTCTCAGCAATACAGTCATAGTCAATTTGACTTGGGAAGGTGATTGCAGAAACACGAGAGAGAACATCAGCAGCAATATTGTCAGATCCTGGAATGTGTACAATATTTGTGGTGAACTGAGAGATGAAATCCAGCTGATGGATCTGCCGTGGAGAACACTTGTCACTTTTTTGCCTAAAAGCATAAGTGAGGGGCTTGTGGTCAGTAAACACTGTGAAATCTCTAGCTTCCAGCATATACCGAAAGTGTCGGATAGCCGAGTAGATAGCAAGGAATTCACGGTCGTAGGCACTGTAAGACTTTTCAGATGAAGTAAGTTTTCTGGAAAAGAAAGCAAATGGCTGTAGCTCAGAGTCCACAACTTGGTAAAGTGCACCTCCTATGGCATAATCAGAGGCGTCCACATGAAGAGCAAGCGGGGCAGAAGGTGAAGGATGAGCAAGAAGTGCAGCATCAGCAAGAGCTTGTTTACATCTCTGAAATGCTGTAATTGCCTCAGAAGACCAGTTTAAAGGCTTTCAGTCCTTCTTACCTTTAGAACCTTTTAAAAATTCACTTAAAAGATACTGTTGTTCAGCTGCTTTGGGCAAGAAACGTCTATAAAAATTTAACAGTCCTAAAAATTTTCTCAGAGAGCCAACAGTCTCTGGTTGTTTGTAATCAAGAACTGCTTGAACTTTGTCAGGCAATGGCTTAATGCCATCAAGAGTGATAAGGTGGCCAAGGAAAATGAGTTCAGTCACACCAAATACACATTTAGAGATATTTAGTTTTAAACCATATGAGCTCAGTCTTTGGAATATAGTTCTTAAGTGAGAACGATGCTCCTCAGCATTTTCTGAGTAACACAAAATATCATCCAAGTAGACAAAACAAAAGGAAGTCCTCTTAGTACTTCATGCATGAATCGCATAAAGGTTTGTGGTGCATTCACAAGGCCAAAACACAAATGGGTATATTCGTAAAGACCCCATGGAGTTGTTACAGCTGTCTTAGGAATATCACACTCAGCTATAGGGATTTGGTGGAATGCCTTAAAAATGTCTATTTTGGAAAATGTCCTCTTGCCATGTAGTGCATGAGCAAAGTCATTCAAATAAGGCATGGGGTAGCTGTCGAACTCAGTAACAGAATTCAGCTGCCTGTAATCCCCAACAGGTCTAACTGTAGAGTCAGATTTGGGCACAACATGAAGAGGAGAACTCCAGGGACTTTTGGAAGGTCTAATAATGCCTTGAGCAAGAAGAAATTCAAATTCTACCTTCACTGCATCATACAGTTTAGGGTGTAGCCTTCTAGGCCTGGCAGTGACTGGTGGGCCAGTAGTAATAATATGGTGGACTGTGCCATGTGATGCTGATTTGGAAATTAAAGAAGGGTTGCTGAGGTCTGGATATTCCGATAAGATGTTTTAAAACTGATGTTTGCATCTACAGTGAGGATTGTGAGGGCTGTACAATATTTGAAAAAACACAAGGAGTGAAAAGAGAAGTTTCCACATCCACCAAATTTTTTTCTTAAGGTCGATTAAAAGGATGAAGTGCTTTAGAAAATCAGCACCAATTATAGGAGATGATACATCAGCAACTATGAAAGTCCAGATAAAAGGTCGCCTCAGACCCAGGTTCAGTTCTTTACGGACCATACCATAGGCTGGAATTTTGGTATTATTAGCAGCAAATAAGGAGAAGTTAGACTGAGGTGATTTATTCATAGTTGGAGAAGGTGGGATGACACAGATTTCACTTCCAGAGTCTATGAGAAATTTCTGGCCAGACTTGCGGTCTAATAAAAATAACCGGCTGGTATGTTTCGAGGGCTCTGCCATTCCAGCTATGACAGAGCTTACTCGTTTTTTTGAACAAATGCACAAGGTGAAACACACTTGCGGGCCTGCTCTTTATAACGGCGATGATAGTAGCAGATGCCACTTCCTCTATTGACACTCCTAGAGCGTGAATGTGATCTCCGGCGGTCAGAACTATATCGTTGGTGGCGAGAGGAATTTCGCTCTCTTGTCAGTTCAGCAACTTGTAGAGACAGCTCTTGGATCTGCCTGGCGAGAGAGTCCATGGTTGGCTGAGCACTGCATGAAGATGACTGGGATGGTGGAGGAACAGTTTTGGCCGCACAGATAGTCGAGGACGCACCAACAGCCTCAGAAACTTTATCAGCGATGATAGCCAGTTTATCCAAAGTCTCTGAGGATGCAGATAAAACAGTCTGGATATGTGGTGGCATTCTTTGAAGCCACAAACTTTGCAGAAAGTCATCCTGGAGTTGGCCATTAGACAGCTCTTTCATTTTTCGCAACAGGTGGCTGGGCTTCTCATCTCCTAGCTGAAGGTCAGTAAGCAGTTTCTTAATTTTTGAGTCTCCGAGTCGCTAAATTGGGTGATGAGCCGCTGCGAGAGAGTGTGATATTTGTCACTGTTCGGAGGGCTTAACACAATGTCCGACACGTAGGAGAGAGTTTCAGCATCCAGGTTCGCAACCAAAGCAGAATACTTAGTATCATCACTGGAGATACCATTGAATGTGAATGCATGGTCGCATTGCGCAATCCATAGACGAACGTTGGATTTCCAAAACGGCGGCAGCCGCAACGCAATACGAGCAACTTCAACAGTTTCACTAGTCATATTGTTGAATAAGCAGGAAGCAAAACGAATCTCCGAGCAGATGCTTCAAGTGGCCTTGAGGAGAAGGAGAAAAAAAAAATCTTTCGCTACGTACTGATCATCCGTAGTAGAAGAATTTGTATTACATTCGCCAGTAGAACAGAATAGCTTACGTGTTTTTAAGTCCAAAAGGGGTCACCACTGCCGCGTTGCGTGGTTAGACATTCTTCACTACAACACGGTTGAATTAAATAACAATAACATTTATTAACTTTAAAGATTAAATGTGCAATTAAGAGGTAAACTTCTAAAAACTACAACACATGGAACCAGGCACGCTACAATAATAACAGATCAATTCAGTTCAGTTTTGGAGTCGTTATGTTGAGCTGTGAGGTCGCTGCAGACCCATTAGGTGGCGACCATGTTCGCGATCGTTTTGGGTGAGTTCGGGACCCTATAGATTCTTCTACTAGTTTCACGATCTATGACGCAAGCGGATCTTTCTCGAAAGAACCGCGAAACCTATAAATACGGAGATGTACACCGAAACTGAGTTGGTCTTGTTTTGACTAGCGATTAGCGGTATTGTTTTTACGAGAGATTAGTAATCTTGCCTTGACCGTGAAGAGTTGACTGCGATTAGGTCGGATGTTGAATAGGACGAATGGTGCTTGTGAATAATCTTTTTACCTACTTGTATTTTAGACACTGATAGTTGAGTCTTAGAACTGTAGAAGGTGTGAAGACCTTCTGATATTTATTCTGTGAATTTTACAGCTGAATCCTGTACATCAAAAATTGTATTCTAGACAATAAATTTCCATCGCTCCTAAAGAACTGTCTTGTTCTTTGCGACTGATTTGCATAAAATCCTTGAACCCCGATCAACGTAACAATATAATGATAAATTTAAAGTTTATTCTTGGACAACATAAAAAGTAAGCTTTTGGGATTTCATGAAATTTTAAAATAATTTAAATTATTTGAAAACAAAGCTAGAAAAATAAGTAGAAAAACTTGATTCCAGGTAAATAATTCGTCCTACATTATGGGACTATTACATGTGAAGTAGAAAGCATCAAAAAGTTTAATAAGGATACTTGTTGTTATAAACATAACAGACAGGTTTTAGTTACTACCCAACCTCACCCCCTTCTCATTTTAATATACAATGTATGAATATCTGATTAATTCTTTCTTAAATAAAAATTTTAATGATATTTCATCAATGTTTATTTTTAATTCCAATAACTAATCCTTATTTTGTTAAAAATGTGTGCAGTAGATCTGCCTCCTCATGGTGTACATGGAAACACGTTTTAATGGCTAAAAGATCTACAACTTGGCATTATGTCTCACCCACCTCAAGTTAATACTCATCGAGTGTTACAGTGGAACGCTGGTGGACTATCCCAATCTAAGCGCTAGAAATATGCTAGATTAATGACGGGATTACGTTCAAATGCACGGGGACAGTATATTTGAATTTTTACCTGCTTTCAGGCAAATTTATTTGGCACCCTTGTATAGCGCCTTTCTCTACATGAACGATGGTCGCTTTTCTCGCCAGGGGGATTAAAATCAGGCAGACTCATTCACACTCCAGGCTCTTATTCGTAGAAAATGCAACAATTAGTGACTTCAGACTTCGGAAGATTTGTCGAAGTTAAAGCTAAGAAATTAAGCTTGAAATTGTTAACTATGTTCAATAAATTATATCGTTAAATGTAGTCCTATGGTGTGGGCTTTCATTTTACACCGAGTTTTATTCTAAAAACATAAGTTCATTGGGTACCAGCTTTATTTTTTATTTTTTCTTGACTTGTTATGATCCTGTAAGACACATTTTTCCCCTTCTTTCATTTGTTTTTATGTATTATTCCATATTAAAATTATCAAGTAATTTTTGTTTCATCCATTCATTGCCTTTTTTTTCCGACTGCTTTTCAGGAATCTCATTTTTGTCTCGGTATTTAATGTTGTATTTTTTTTTTAAATTTTCTTCTGAGAATAGTATTTTTTTTTGACTTCATACTTAATTCTTCACAAAAGAATTTTTTCTACTTGCTTCTCATTAAGTAACTATAATCAAGTCTCGCGATTGACGCGCGTCGATTGTCTTTTAATACTCCATCTGAGCCACAAATTGGTTATAGTTTAATAAATTTAATTCCTCCATTTCCGGGCAACTTACACACACACATCTGTCAGATATTTTTTTACATAAGATGAGATGTAAGATTTCACATTTAGGTTTCTGGAGGGATACCGAAAAATTAACTAATAAAAAATCAAAGCTGACAAGTACCTCTAGGAAACTTTGTTCTTCAGATTTCGAAAGCAATGCAAAAATAAAGATTTTTACAAATTTTCTAAATTACTTATACCTTGATTTGAACAACAAATACCTATTGCTGTTCAATAACAAGCCTTACAACTTGCTTTCAACGGATACCGAATAACTCCAAAATGTTGCAAGATACATGGGGACTCTTGAAAATAGATTTTTTCTCAATTTCACAAATTACCGCACTGAAAGTTCGTGAACTCAAAGATAAACTGTTTATGTCAGGATTTATTCCAAAACTCAGATCTGACATATAAGCATTAATGTTAAGAAATGCACCTGTTAGCTGTAATAAATTGATTGAAACTACCTTGATGGAGGGAGCAAATATCGGAATCTTATACAATTCAAGCATGGGAGGAGAGGAAATTCAATTTCGATGAAACACCTTTCTAACTAGTTAGCTGAGCAAATAAAGGACATTACTTTAAAAGTTCATAAAATGTTTTCCTTAGGATCATTGCGAAAGAGAAACGCGCTTTTTAATGAGTGGTAACCGAAAAATCATTCAGTACTTTGATTGCTTAAAGTTAAGGCAGAAAAAAGCCTAAGTGTTCACAAATGGTTGAAGAAATGATTATTTGCCTCTCTCCCAGCCGTTTTCCAACCGTTTTCGCAATCATTCACACTCACCACACACAATACCACATAAGATATTTAAGCTTGTTGAGGGTTTCTCTAAATTGCCATCCCGTCACTCGCTCCCAGGGTCATCCCAATGCATGGGGAAACTGGGCCTCGATGGGGCCGTTGTTTCATTCTTGACTCTGTGTAAATAAGATCATGATCCGCGGAAAATTTTAATGGGGTGAAATGTTATTCTCGTACATATTCTCTGAAAAACAGGGAATTCCAAACTGCATATCAATTGGCAAAAGTGTAGGACTCTATTATGTGAATACCGTTGTCCATGTATAGATCTAGACATAATACCATAAATAATCATTCAACTCATTTAGTCAAAATACGGTCATAGATCGAGCTGATTTGTGCCCTGGATTTTGAGATTGTGAGTCATGCGCATTTACGTGGAGTGTGCTGGGTTGGTTTACTCAAACACGTCACTTGATTAAAAGAATACCCGTTTATTTAATGATTGGCAAGAAGTATGAAACAGGTTTAATGAAATATATATACAGGTACAGTTTTTTAAGAGTTGGAGAATCAATCAATTCAGAAGCAGCTTAAGTATGTTTAAGTAATATCTGGACGCCTGCTAGCGAACAGACAGCAGTTTTTTGTCTCTCGTCGAGAACCTCGGTCAGACGTCTCTCCTACGCGAGAGCTTCCTGTCTAATTGTGTATTTGCTTTGCGATCTGCCACTGCTGGAGATGTCAGGAACGAAGGTGCTGCTTTCTGAGGGAGAACTGAGGAATCAATTCCCATATTTATTTGTTTCAAATTATCGTTTGAAAGAACATTTGACAATGCATTCTATATGCCGTCTATTTTTAAAGATCTCAGATAAGGTTTACTTTTGCATAGGGGCTCAGGGCTTCAAATGGCCTTAAGATTTCTCTTTTCCCATGGCTTCAATGAATCTACAGACATCCCTGCTCTCTCCTTAGGGCCGATTCTAGCAGATGTATAGCGTGTGAAGGCGGTTAAAAGAAGGGGTGGTCGCAGGACGTATATAGCTCTATCAATCAAGCAAAATTCTTGGCGAATTTCTCAAAATAAAACTTATAATAAGTCAAATAAACAGCCATTGAAAAATCAAAATAAGTCTCAATTTCCCAATGGTATAGCATAGTTTAAGAAAGATAGAATGTTAATGCACAGTGTGTTGGTCAATTGTCCCTTAATCCTCTCTTAACACCCATTTTTCATTTAGTAGTGAAATTCGTGGCAGAACCGGCAATACAGCAATAGAAAAGGTTTTCTTGCTTATCAGCGGCACTGGCGGTGCATTGTGGATTGTTGCTTAACAAAGACGGTTTAAAAATGATTTTTGCAAAAGTTTCTTTATGAAAATTTCTAATATGGTTAATATTACCTTAAAATTTCTATTATCTAAGTCCCTCTCAACATAAAATATATCTTTCCCACACTCTGCTTTATTTTCCTCATTTGAAAACGTAATAGAACTATCATTAGAAAATCTCATTTTCCTTTTTATTATTTTTGTCATTTATTGAACACAAAGACTCATATAAAGCAGGAAGTATTAAAGCCTCAGCATTTAATTTATCTGTGATCGCAACCAAGCAATCCATTAGGTGATTCAAAGAATTATTATCAAGAGCTATAGCGTTTAAATTAGTTTTGCTTCTACATTCTCTCCGAATGCAGAGCTCAAAGTAATTTTTCCGAATTCATCATTACAATTATCTGGAAAGGTATCGGAATTACATATAAAAATCTGGGTTCCACTATCCAAAACACAATTTATTGCTTTCCCGTTAATATAAACAATTACATATTTCAAAGGCTCAAGGTCAACTTTCGGTTGTACCTATTGCACTTGAGAAGTCTTTTTTTCTCATTTTTTAATTTAGAATACTTTTTATTACAGTCTCGAGCTAAATGGTTATCACCACAAATGTAACATTTTATTTTTTTACTTAGCTTATTTTGTTTTGAGTTATTAACCCTCAAACCGGATAGCACGGAAAATTCCGTCAGTGTAAAGATGCTTCGAAAATGCACTGCACGGATTTTTCTGCCTTCAAGTAACGTTTTCAAAAGCGTATTAGCCGCACTTTTCTGAAATCCTTTCCCCCTTTTAAAGGTTTAACATCTTGAAAGATAATTGGCGACGGTGGAAGCAACACAGCAGGACACTAATAGGGAGTTTTATGGCTCGCAGGAAACCCCGTGTTTTGACCCTGGGGCAATCGTAAAAAATCGAGGGGAAATTTCTTTAGACCCCAGGAAGTGTTTATTTGTTACCTCGTTTTTTTAAAGTTTTGTAAAGTCCCAACGCATAAGTAAAATATGTTACAATTCCCTTTTGGTTTCATATTAATTTGAAACTGTAACAAGTTGGGGTGTGTCAGTGCAATCTGCTATTTTATATAGTTAGACAAATTATCTTTTTTTAAGTATATTCTTTCGCTTCATTTTTCTTATTTTAATCAAAGCTTTCAGTTTTTGAAACATGATTATTTTATTATAAGATACCGAAAAAATTAATAAAACACCAAACTCTTTAAAATTTGAAAGCTTTTCAATTTTCCAACCACTAAAAATGAATAAATTTAAACTTCATCAAATCATTTGAAATATTTTCTTACACTTTGATAAAAATAATAACGAAAAAAACTAATTAAGATTTATTAGTTTTTTTTTATATTATTTCAAGGCCCAAGTGTTCAGGGAAGTTTAAGTACAGTGCCTAGTTATATATTGTTAAAATACACCGAATTATATTTGAATTTTAAGTGCTTGAACTTCAGTTTACATCAAAGACAACATGAGTGAAGATTTTCACACATTTTTTTTATAACTTGAATGTTTGAATAAATGGTAATCAAAAATATACGGAAACATTTACATTAGACATTTATGCATATAAATAAACATAAAAATCAATTTTAAATTCGAGCTATTCAAAAACATTCGAATTATTGTTCAAAAATATCTATTTATACAAAATACCTCAACATTTATCTTTTTTAAAGGCTAACTGAATAAGTAATTAAAATCTGGATATTTTTGAAATCTCGACCGTATAAAGCTAGAAATTTTATGTTAGAAATTCCATTTGAAATTTCCAAAAAAAAAAAAAAAACATCGCGCAGTTAAAAATTATTTACCATAAGTTTTAGCAATTGTTTGAGTATAATAAAAATTTCAAATTTTATTATATAGCTTCTTTGGTATCTTTTAAAATATTTCGAAGATTTCATACAATTCAGTTGAAAACTGCATGCTAAGAGCAAAAAATATACTAAAAAAAATTGATGAATATACAATTACAATAAATTCTTACATAGAAGCAAAACTGAGAAGCTAAAGCGTAGGAATGAAAAATTTTGAGTATATCTGAAGTAGTTTTCGAAATATTTATTTTAAAGTTCAGAAAATTTGTGTGCGTTATGTTATACTTAATATTAATTAAATGGTTAAAATAATATGTTAATACTAGTCATGTAATCGTTTGATGACACATTCATATACTAATAAAAATTATCATGGTCATTGATGCGAATGTCAAGAATTTTATGTAATTTTAAATTCAGACATTAAGATATTGATGTAGAAAATATAAAACGACCATCTAAAATACATGAAAAATGCAGTCTGCTATAAAATGATCTTGACAAACAAAATCCGGCATTTTCACTTACTATGGCAGAGCCGGCTTAGTCAGGGGCGATCTGGAAAAACAGAGAGAGAACCGCGGTTTTTATGGATGCCGCTCTAGCTTTTAAAGTTCCCAGGAAAAATTATATATATATAAATTACAAATGCAAAAATAAATCTTGTAATGTTCCATACATTTTTATAACAACGAATTGTGGAATTGGCTTCCAATACATTGTTGTGTTTGACAATAAGTAAGGTAACCAACCCTACTTTAGATAGATTTGTACTACTTTTTCGTAACCGTATTCCTTTCAAAATTAATTCGTGCAGCCGAAATACACCTTTTGCACCCTTAAAAATTTATGTAAACTATAACGGTTAATTTTAATTTATGCAACTTGTGAAATGTTCATAATTAACCATTTCCGTCTAAACCGTTTACATGGAAAAAAAGTTTGGACTCCCTCATTCATTAGGGATTTATATAAGATTCTAACATTAAATTTTATTTTTCACCGAATAGGATCGAATGGTAGTGTTTAGTGCTTCCACACTACAGGTCTGGGGTTCTATTAACAGGCTGCGCAAGGTCGACTCTGCCTTTCATCCCCGCTACATTGGGTCAATAAATGAGTACCAAGCTTCCTTCGGGTCTTAAACACTGAAGGTCTCTCTTCAGACAGACCACCAAATCGGGACATCTGTTCATGCACCTCAGCGTCCAATGGTCACGTGTATTATGATGGGTACAGTAATTCCTGGCCCTCATGGATTGTTGTGGCATTGAGTTTGAGTCTTAAGTTTGAGGATTACCTCACTTTGGGGATACCTCTTAGATAAACATGTATTTCCACTCATTTGCAATTAAACATTTTTCTTTCAATTACGTTTATTTCAGAAGGAAGTTTGATTTTTCAAATGTATTTGCTTAATAACATGTATATTTGTGTATTATATTAAACATTTTATCAATCCAAAATTACATGTTTTTAGCTCCTCTAAAAGCTTTTAGGATTTTACAACTGATCTTACAATCCATATACGTTTTATAGTAGTATATTTAAAAATGATAAAGACATTTTTACGACTGTGTGAGCTTTTATGCCTCGTTTATAAATATAAAAAATTGCATTCAGCTACAGTTTTTAAAATGTACTGAAATAAGTGGAGGAATAGGATATTTACATATTATGAATATTTTTGACTGCAGTAAGATATATTTATATTTCAGTTTCTTTACAATTTGAATAGAAGTTGTAAGCCATTTTGCGAATAGTTTGATATTGAGTATAAACACATAGGCTGTTTAATATTGTAAAGTGTTTTACTTTGATACCAGCACACATTAAAATAAGGCTCATTTGCAGTTATATGATCAGCTTCAGTGATATTTAAATTTTCAAAAATAGTCTACACGTACGAAAACATTCTTTCACAACCGCACACCACATCTCATACTATATCTTCCCTACACCAGGAAATATTTGTGTATACTGAAAAATTTAATACAGGATACATTTTCAAGTGTTAAATTTTTTTTTAAAATTTGGTATGAATACATTGTGGAACTGTCGGTTAACTTCACTGAACAAAATTGTTTTAAGTGTACTGTTTTGAAAGACAAAATTATTAAGGGAGAACTTTTCTCACAATAGAATTTGTAATGACTGAATTGTGTGAAAATGTAGTTATCGATGTGTGACATTTTTCCTTGTAATAAAAGAAACAGAAAGATAAGAAATTTAACTTGAGTAGAAAATGGTTAGAAGTCATGCGCATTTGAAGAAGTATATCCCCCATTAAAATTAAAAATTATTGAGTGAATGTGTGTTATGTCCATCACAAATGCCGATGTAGAAAAGGAATTTTTATTTAATACAAGAAGTTCTAAAAAGAGAACACTAGGAAGGAAAATTTAAATTTTTTTCCGAAAAATATTCAGTTAACATAAAAAAATCTTTTATATGATTTTAATTAAAATAAATTAAAAGTAATGAAATCCTTTTTTATGCTATTTTAAATTAAAAGTATAACTGAATAGAGAAAGATCGGTTTTATTTCATAAATATAATCATCGTATGTATATCACCGTATGTGCCAGTTATTGTGTTATTGTTTAAAAAATGAGATAGGTTCTTTGCTCTTTTTACCTCATTACTTTTTTTAAAAAACAGGAAAGTGAGCGCGTTTTCTTACTCTCATATTCAAAAATGAATACAGGATGCTTTTTTCTGGTTCAAATCGCAATACCAAAAATATATATATATATTTTTAATTTTTAAAAAATGACAGAAAAATAAATTTTGTTTGAAGAAAATATAATTATTTTTCAACTTCTAACATACTATTTATTTCATTTTTTCCTTTTTTTTTACCCTGCATTTTGTTTTAATTTTACTGTGACTGAACATATAGGAGAAAGAAACACCGAATTCCACTACAGCTTTTAAAGAAGAGTGCCCAAGTCAACTTAACAGCTAGCTGTAAACGATTGATCTCTTGGTTCTTACTTGACAAAGGAACCGAACTAGGTCATAAAATTGTCCCCGTTCGACCTCCCAAGTTCTAAAAGGGGGAAAGGATAGAAGTCTGTTGCATTTTTAAAGCGAATTTCAAAATAAGAGTTAAACGCTTTCCGAATAACTTTTCAGGAGGAAGGTATCCATTTAGAGGGTTAATTTTATTTTCTTTCGAATTGAGGTTTATTACTTCCCGTCTCGAGTAAGGAGGGATATATTTAAAATGCTTTCGTGAGTCATTCTGATTATGGCATGCTCTATGTGTTAACTCCGAAAATGATCTTCCTTTACAAGCATAAAACATGTCACAATCTTTTCCCATTTGAATTGGTTTGAACCAATTTTGCTCCTGTTTTATTTTGTATGAACGGCAGTTTCATTATCTAACGTTTCATATAATTTATCGCTAACAATTAACTCCTTTAAAGAATTAAAATCATTTACATTTCTCAAATTACAGTATTGATCCCAATTGGTTAACAAACGAGATGCAAACTGAACATGCGTTTCATTTGGCATTCGTTTCGCTTTTTGAAAATTTTGCAAGCAAATTAAAGATGTTTGCTCAAATTCTCTTAGAACTAAACTTTTTTAATTTATTATAGTCGCTTATTCTTCATCTTTTATATAAACTAAAATATTTTCGGTCTTTTCTCCTAGCAGATTTAAAAGAATCTCTCCTTTAAATTCATCCGGCACATTTTTGGTTTTAAACGAACGTTCTAAAGAAGAGAAAAATAAATTCCACCCCTCTTGTTTTTTAGGAATCGGAAGAGTTAACGTACGAACACTTAGAATAAAATTTTCTATCGAAGTTTGCTTTTTTTTCGGGATTTGTACGCTGCAACTCATTGCTATCCCTTTGACGTTCCAATTTTGCCCTTTCTCTTAATTTATTTTTCCCAATTTTATTTCCAATTTAACTTTTTCCAGATTTATTTTTTCAAACTCAAGCTGTGATTCTGCCGTTAAACGCGCTTGCTCTTCCTTCGATTTTCTGTCCGCACGCGCTTGCTCTTCATACGATATTCTGTCCGAAATAATCGAATCTAAATAGTCATCAATAAACTCTTTATTGTTTTTATACTTCTCGCTATTTAAAATTAAATTTTTTAAATCTAACACTTTCATTTCTGGGGTTATTTTCTCCCCCAATTCATCCGCAATTAATATTAATTCTTCCTTTCTAGCTCCGCGAAACATGATTAGAAAGAATTATACTAAATTAATTAATTAACCCAGAAAATTTAGAAAAAAAACCTTGCTGAATTCGCTCAAAACGATGCAAAAGGGTTGCCTACCTCGTGGTTCCTTTTGGTGTCTTGACTCCCTCAGGTGTTCGATATCCTGACGTTAATGCGCCAATGTGATAGGTTGTTGTAAAAGGTGGAATGTTGTTGTAGCTTCACTAATAGAAGTATTCTTATAGACAGCACTTTTATTTGCTATAAACATGAAAATTTTAAAATTAAAGTACCCACGCGGGTAATATTTCAAAACGGCCACCGACCTAAAGCGTCGGTGCCGAGAACTCTCTTTTTTTATACACAAAAGAACACATTCTTACCGGAGGGAGCACAATGCGCCTCCTGGTGAAGGGAGGAAACACTACAATTTCTTTCTAAAGCTTGGAATAAAACTCAATAAATGACTTCAAAACTTAAGAGCATTGCTAGCGTACTTTTCAGGTTTATTCATAAAATAAGTTGTGCGCATTATACGGCGAATATACCTAGAAATGAAAATTTGCTGCTTGAAAGTACAGGTGCGCGTTATATGTCGTATTTTACAGTATATAGATAAAAAGCGACTCATTTATTCACTCACTCCTCCTTCATGATATCTCAGAACATATTAGACCTACTTCCTTGAAATTTAGGCCTGTTTCTACAGGCGCGTTTGTTTCATTGAGTAGAGATCCGCTACAAGTGAGGTTTCTTAAAATCGTTCTCCAAGAAGGGTTGCGGAGATTAAAGAGCATTACAATAAATATTCCTATTTTAGAACTATTAGAAAAAACATCTCCTTTGATAGCCGGACTCGTTGGCAATCATTACTGGCACACTGACAGTACAGAGGTTACACTTGCGATGGTTGTGTTACTGATTTTTTTTGCTACACCCAGGACTTACTTTTCAACATGTTAATGATTTTCCTTATACAGCTCATGTTGCAATAAATTGGCTTCAAGCTTGCCCTGCACTTCTTTGGCCAGCTAGGTCACCTGATCTTTCTCCTATGTAGCATATTTAGGACGTTATGGGAAAGCGATTATCACCATATAAGAATGTTCATGATTTAGCCCAACAATTGGAGATAATTTGGCATGAAATTCCGCAGGATACCGTTCGGGAACTTCATCAGTCCATGCTATACTACAGTGACAACTTGCATCTAGGCCAGAGGTAGTCCAACGTCTTATAAATTTCCTCCCTTTGTGTAACGGCCAAACTCTTAAATAATCATCCGATTGTTTTTTTTTCTGTGTTTGTTCCTCACATCTACTAATTTCTATCCCTTTCAGACAACTCTTGTTCAATGCGTGTTCTGTTTTTCTGTTATAGAGTATATATGTATAGTATATATATACCGAAAAATCCGGACTACAAAGCACACTTTAAATGCTAAAAACAATATTGAAAGTTAGGAGAGCGCGTTATATGTCGAGTATAAAAATGATAACTTTAAAAATAAAAAAAAAAGAGATGAGTATGAAAAACTGTTCATTCATAAGAAATTTTGTTGTTACTTATGCCAACTGTGATCGACAGTAACATCATTTCTCAATGTCCACGAAATTCATCGCGGTGAAGGGCTGCATTTTTACGCATATCGTTAGCCTTAGCTTTGACCACCATGTAAATGACAGTACGGTTTTGGTTGGTTCACCTCAATTTAGAGGGAGAAAACCCTGGGGGTTTCCAAGGGCCTCCCACCTCTCTTTTCCTTCCACCAACCACAAGTGAGGACTTGTGGCTCGACGGTTGTTTAGAGTACTCCCCTGCAGTGAAGACACTATACATTTACAAATATCCATACCTTCTCCGAGATTCGAACCCAGTTTCTACGGCTACAGCAGTCAGTGTACCTAACTACTATACCGTATGGGCGGTTATTTATAAGAAATGACATACCTTATGAACATAAAGGCTGCAGTATAATATTTTCTCTAAAACTTGGATTGATACCTCGAATAAAGTACTTCAAAACATAAGAGCATTGCATATACACATGCCAGGGGGATTCTTTTTAAAAATGGCAGTGTGAGTGTGCGTTATACGGTGAATATACATAAAAATAAAAAATGCAGTTCAATTGTATATGTGCGTGTTATACGCTGGATTTTACGGTAGATAAAAGGGGAGCTATTCTTTCATACCACAAATCCAAAATGATAATCCCACTGATCGCATATATAAAACGGTTTTATTTAAACATAAAAGGAAAATACTTTTAGCGTCTTTCTCGCACTAGCAGAAATCAAAACGAAAACAAACTGAAGCTCCTTATCTAGACTCGACGGCACCGTTCTCGTCTTCAAGTCGCTCTCCTTGTTAAATAGGAAATGACCCGGATGTTACTGTTGACTCCCTGGGGGACGGGATAATGATGTGTTCCCCATTCGGCATCCTTGCATTTGTTTTTAGAATCGAAAACTGTGGAATCATTTTCCAACTTACAGTAATTGAAAAATCAAAAAAAAAAAAAAAAAAAAAGAGAAGGAAACTGCACAAAGTCTGCACTGTTTTAGGCTGACATGGACCAGGGCATCAAGCAATATTTTGGCAGGTATTACGGGTGTGATAGAGCCGTGATCCCTAACTCCCGGTCCACGGACAGGTACCAGTCGTTAGATCAAATCTATCGGGATTACCAAAGAAAATTAAATTGCTTCTATTTTTTTTTTACTGGAGTGTATTAATGTCGGTTTTGTCCAAATTTCCACGAAATTACTTTATATTCCATGTTAAATCAATTAATATTCATTTTTTGTAGTAACTGTATTTTATTCTGAAGGCATATTTAGATATATAATAAAATTAAAATTATTAAATTAAAACAATCTAAAATACAGACAATGAATAAAAATGTTTTATTTCTTTTTTAAGGAATGATACATTTTAAATATATTTCCTATTTTAAAATTTATGTTTCAGAAAGTTTCTAAAACAATTCTTTAACAAATTAGATTTAATTACGCTTTTAATATTATTTTACTACATATATTCTCATTAACTGATAAAATTTATAGGTTAAAGTGCAGTATAGGAAGGCCACGTGGCGCAGTCCTTTTTTTAGGAGTGGATCGAGACAAAGCTAATGCACCCTGATAGTTTTTTTAATGCAATACTAGCGACGTCTGTTACGCAATATGGAAACTAAAATAATTGAACAGCCTTACTATTTTTTTTTTATCGCTGTATTAGTCGAACGATTTTTGCTGAAGCTCTCTTATTGCATTTTATAACCATTTTGGATAATTTTTACCTTTGGTTTCTTGTTTTCTTTGCTCAACTTTGTTAATTGTTTTACAATATTTGTTATTTTGATTAGTCAATTTGTTTTTTAATTTTCTGTAATCAACTTTTTCATACTTATTGTTTTCTTAAATGGAGGCTGAAATGAATGTGCACAGAGATACCTAATCTGCTCAATTTGTGTGATCAAGTCTTCACTCGCCATTTCTGTTAGAAAAGGCATTTAAAAATATAGGAGCTCAATAATAAAAGAATTAAAATGATGAATTCCTCTACTATAAATATAAAAAAGAAGATTGAAAAACAGACTGGATATTTCTCTACACGAAGAAAAAGATACACTGCCGGTATACTCAAAAATCCATCTACTGCAGAAGTAAACACTATTAAAGAAGGATTGATGATAAATTCACAAGAAATTACATCCATCAATACTGATTTTGATCATACTTGTTATAATAAAAATAAATATTTCCTAACTGTAGGTTCCTGCTCTCAGTTTAGTTGATAAATAAGATTAATTTATTTTCATTTTTGTGGTTCTTTATTCTTTCATGTCATTCACATTTAACTACTGGCATAAATCTACAATCAAAATATGATATCCTGGTGATTATATTTGATCTCAATCTATTGTAACGTGTGTGTTGGAAAAAAATAGCTTAAACGGTATAATATAATATTAATACATGTACATATAGATGTATTAATATTATATTACATTGATTAAGTTATTCTTAGGATACTTTTAAAAAAAACTACTTGAAGTTGTCATATTATACTTAATTCTTTTGAAAAATAATAGTATTTAAATTTAGGTGGATTAATTTGCATGTTATATATAAATTATGGCTATATTTCTAATATTTCATGCTTTATTTTTTCTTCACACAAAGCAAAAGGGTAGATGTTTTAATGAAATTTACATAATTCAATATATTTGTTTTTTTCAGTCATATTTATTTTATAAAACAATAAATTATTTTTCATTAACTGAATTAATTGCACATTAAACTGAGGTTTGATAAATAATCATGAGATGTATTAACAAAACTAAATAATATTTTGGAGAACAGATGGTTCTAGCATTGCATTAAAAAAACTATCTGAGTGCATTAGCGCTGTCTCAATCCGCTCTTTTTTTTTTTTTTTTTTTTTTGGTGACTAAAAGTGGTCACCAAGGTACTTTTTTTTATTATTTATTTTTGAATAAATTTCATATCTCACCATGACATTTAGATAAAAATCGTCAAATCCGAAGAAAAATCTCCAAAGTCCCCCCCCTCCTCCTATACTACACTCGAGGCAATTTATATTTTGTTTTTGAGTAATTTTAGGATGATTTTAAAATTTTGACAGAACACAAGAGAGAAATTTACTTATCTCAACTTATTACATTTTTGATCTGCTTTCAATTTGGAAATGAGCGAAAAAAATTCCGGTTCGCACTCAGATTACTTTTCCCCCCGGAATTCTCATATGACTTTACAAAGTACTTCTCTACACAGCCGTTCTGCGACCCATTTTGCATCTCCTTGTGGGGTTATTTTAGCGAAATCTAAATTTTGAGGTTTCAGAATTCACATCAGAAGAATTACAAAATCAACCCGACGACTTAGAAATTCCCGTATCTACAAAGAACTTGAACTTCCCCCTTTAAAACTTTCATTCAGAATCTAGCTAAAAAATTTTTAATGACATACAATTTACAAATAACTTAAACTTAATAGACATTCAAAACTATCCAATAAATGACAATACTAAAAGACCCAGGAGAATCCTCCTGGATTCATACAATCCCCCTTATTTTTCATTAGGTGGTGAATAATTTAGCTATGTTTCTAGAATGGGTTGATATTTATGCATGAAAACGCCTCTTTTCCTCTGATGAAGTCGATCAAAAATAAAATTCTAGCAATTTTAATAACTTAAGTGCTCAGCAGCCAATTATTCTTTTTCAAATCAATTTTGATTTTCAGTTTAATGATGACGTCATTACCCTGCAAGTCCTCCAATCACCATGCCACTACAGAAAATCTACTTCTCTCCAATCATGCTCTCCACTTCCATCAGGAACAAATACACATTTGATAGGAAGGAGGATCATATCAGAAGTCGAAGTCGAGAGGGATGAGATGACTCAATAATTGATACGCAAACGAAAATATTTTCAAAATGAAGAAACGACCAAAATCAATTGCATTTAATATTGCACCTGATGCAAACGAAAAATTTTCAAAATGAAGAAACGACCAAAATTGCATCACCTGATGCTTTTGGAAGTAATAATGCTACTGCATCTTCGAACAGGTATATTTCGTTTTTAAAGACTTATAAAATCTGTGTAGCAACTTCCAAATAGGTTGAGTAAATTAAAACCGTTTTTCTACACATTAATTAAAATAATTGCTTTTCTGTGCATTAAGTTTATTAATAACATGTGTGCAAAATGTAACATATATTTTCAATGAATTAAGATCTATATATCCTTGAAATTATTCAAAGTAATTTGATTTCAGAACTTAACTTATGATGAATTCGAGTTACGCAATTTGCAGAAAATATTTAAAAATTTTACTTTCGTGGTTTTTCTTTAATTCAAGACTTTTGAATATCTTCATATAACCTTTTATGAGGTTATTATTTTTTTTAAATAAAGTTTAAATTTGTTCTTTACATTTCTGTTTGTGAGAATTCTGTTGGCACGAAATTATTATGTTATGCCGTTAATGTGTGCAACACATTATTATAATTGTAATTTAAAGAGTAACATTTTACTATCTTGTGGTATTTTTTTTTATTTTTCCCATCAAAATATTTTTAAAGCATGTTTGATGATTTTTAATATTTTATAATTTGATGCGTGCATAATTGAAAAGTGTCCTGAAACATTTTAATTATTATAATTTGACTGTAAAATGAATTTTACTATCAAATAATCTTTTATTAAATTATTTTCAGAAAGTTTTTGTAATTTTTAATATTGTCTGGTTCGATGTACTAGTATACAGGATAATTAAAATGTATTAATAATTTTAATTTGATTTTGAAATGGGTTTTATTATCAAATCTCATTCTTGCTTTATATTAATATTTTTCAAAGTATTTCATTAATTTATTGATTGGATTTTAATTCAAAAATACCTCTTGCTTAAATTCAAATTTGTATCCATTACGTAAAAAATACTAATTTGATATGTGTTATATTCCAACATTTGTGTAATCAGTCAATTTCTTCATATTTATAAAAAACCTTTTTCTATTTATACATGTGGGCTCTGGATTTTAAGATATATTCTTTAATTAGTATTTATGCATTTTATGTCATCTTTAAATGAATATCCATTGTAGGAGTATTTTAGGGTACGCCTTGGCAAATTTGACAATTTTTTGATAATTGCTAAAAGTGGTCACCAAACTCTTGATCTGTATCAATAATTGTTTGTCAGCAGCAAAGTAGGAAACTCTTAACAAAACAACATCAAATGTAAAGTTCAACATTTATTGAAGAAAATTATTGGAATTAAGTAAATTAATTAAATATTTTAACTTTACAAAGTTTTAATTATATAATTTCTAAAGGGTAAAGATTTGCTTTTGGTTAGAATTCTGATTCTTTGGAGAAAAAGTAAATCTTTTAAAAATCATCAAGGAAGAGCAATGTAAAAAAAAAAATTGCAGTTTTTACATAAAATTAAATTTTTTTGAATAGAATTGAATTTTAGATGGAGCAACCAATTGTGTTTTAGCTATACTCAAGAAGTTTATACTCCAATTCAGTGATCTCAAGGAAAAGAAATCACAGTTGGCTTTTTGAATCCATATATTCCTTCTTGGAACTAGTTTTATATTATGGGTCTACACACCAAGCAGCGCATGTTATTAGAATGGAATTCAAGATGGTGTCTAGAGAGAGAGTGTCACAAATTGTCATCAAAATAATTTTAAAGAACTGTTTTGAAATATAGTGAAATCTATTTCAAATCAAGAATATAGGAATAAATTGAGAATAGCCAAGATCAAATAAATAATGAATATCAATATAATACAGTAAAAAAGTTATATTAACAAATAATATTATGCAGTATATAGTGATAATCTTATAATTTAATAGTAATTATATATAATATTCATATAATATGATTTAATAATAATTGTTACACATAATAATCATATATAGTTTAATATAGTAATTATCAAAAATAATTATATTGTAATATAATGAAAGTTATATTTAAAAATACTCATACAACATAATAAAATTATATATATAAATAAATAATATAATACACCACAATTATAATAACATAATATGTAACAATATTTACAACTGAATATAATATAAAATTAATTATTATAAATAAAGAATATTATATGATTATTATGTATAATACTAATTGTATTTTTATATTATAAGTAAAATAATTACATAAATTATATTAAAAATAACAATGAGTATCAATTAATAAGTGCTGATAATTTGCAATATTCAAAAAGCTGCAAGCTCCTTAAATGAATTGTATTGAACTAAGAACTTTTAAAAATGTATGATTTAAAAATAAAATAAAGCATAAAAATGCAAAAATTAAAAGTGCAGCCCTCCTATTTTTTAAAAAAATATCTTGATACTCACCAATGATATAAAAAATATCCATATTCCAAAACAGCACGAAAAATATAACAGAAGATTGAGACAGATGGCTTTAAGAACAAATGCAATTGAAAACGGTTAAATTTTTAAAGAAATCAAATTATAATTGTCTGAAATTAATATAGTTACTACAGGAAAAAAATCCAGTAAAAATTGACTTATCCCCATGACAACCACATTACTAGACAATAAAAATATCAAGGTAACCATATTGTTAATGTTATTGTCCTTCTTGGCGAACATAAACAACAACTTAGCGTATAGCCCCATGATATCAAACTAGCATCTCATTAAAATTTGGATCATATCTAATTTAGGTACTGGAATTCCATTTTCATAGACCTAATATGCTTATTCCTCTCTTGCCATATTTTAAATAAATTCTCCAGTCAAATTTTTTTTCCTCAGTCAAATGCTTGTTGTTTTCAAAAACTGAGCATTGATATTAATTAAAATTAAACTTTTATCTATGCATCATAGTATTACTGGTATTTTTCTTTTGTCCCCCCCTTCCAAATTATTTTATAAAAGGAATATAAATCATATATTTCAGTTATCTTGTTCAGGAAAAATACACGAAGGCTAACTCCAAGAAGAAAAATTATAAATATTTTGTGATGAATATCAAAACCAAAAACTTAAAATAGTTTTTCAGCAAAAGCAATGAAATGTTTAATCTTAAAAGAATCCTCTTGTCTTTTTGAAAACATCTACCAATTTTAAATAACAAATAGCAATCAAGTATAGGAAATATGAGATCTTATATCAGAATAAGTTCACATTGCATTGAATCTGAGTTACCATAATAAACAATCTGCCAGAATGAAATTGTCTTACCATAAGATTAAAAAAACATTGTCAAATCCAATGGACATCAAAATCTGCACTCTAGCCAAACATCCTTATCTTAAACAGTTTGAAAACGTAATGTGGATATAATCACTTGAGAAAATGCTATCTTGGCTTAAGTACAAGGTGGTTTTTATGTAGTGAAATAATGGTATTATGCATATTAAAAACATGGCAGAGATTAATCACCTAAGATTTTATGAATTCTGGCAGCATTTTCTTGTACATTCATATTATATTGCCGACCAACTTCGTCAAATCAAAAGTTGCTAAATGCCATGATGTGTAGCTAATAGTGGAAAATTTTTCCTGCACGTATTTAAAGGTAATTATCATGTTCATGCATAATAACCATTTTTTTATAGATTTTATTGTCTCATACTTCCTCAAACACAACCACCATACCCATGCTTGAAAATAATTATTTATAGTTTGCAATATTTTTTCTTTTATTTAGTTGTAAACAGTGACACAACATAGAATATTAGGACCCCCCTGTAAAGTCAAGTTTTGGGCCACAAGTCGGAATCAGTCATGCTTTGGCCCCCTAGAATCCTGGTCTCCCCAAAGGCACTCGGGTTGCGGGGGTGTACCTTACTCCACTTGTTGTGAAAAATTATTAGAATTTGAGACCTACTTTCTATAGAACAGAAAGCAGTAGAATAACTTCAAAAATGCAGTACTACATAAGTATGCAAAAGACTAAGTTTGCAAAGTGGCAAAACAAAAAATCCTTTTGAATCAGGAAGACAACACATTTACATTCTTACTGATGTGAATTTATGTAGCATTGTACATATAAAGAAGACTTATTCATCACAATCTTGAATGCAGTCATGGTGTTTTGGCCACCTGGATAATCTAATTATTAAATGTTTTGCTTATTTCTTATGTTTGTGTTTTATTTAAATAATTTTAACTCTAAATCTTTTCTAAATTACTTGTTGATGGGTTAACGTGGAAGGGTAATTTATTTTTGTGCATGTGTAGAAATGATTACAGCATTTCGCGATGTTTTTTTGATTTTATGAAATAGGTTGAGATGGTATAATATGCAAATACCCCTTTTCCTAACCATTTTTCAGCATAAACAAAAATATTTTGAAATTTGATAAAGATTAGTAATGACACATGGGATTTATATATGTATCCAAATAACCTCTCTAAATTTTGAACTAAATGATAGTTTTTTTCCCATCTGGGCAGAAGACTATTTGGTTAAAGAGGATAATAGGGGATGCTCCTTGCCCAAACTGAAAATTTTATTGGCAGTCTCAAAATAGGTCACCAAATTATCAGTGTTTAACCTTAGTTATCAGAAATTGGCAATATGTCAGCTCTAAGCACATTTTAACAATATAAAATACAAATGTGTTTTTAGATGACTTTATTGGATCTTAGTATATGAAAACAAAAATACTTTAACATTATACGATAAGAATTATACCATGTCTAAAAAATACTTCTAAAAAAATAATTTTTCCAAAAGTCTTTTTTTTTTAAAACCACTTATTGTCGGTGGCTTTCAACATTCTTTTCAATATAAACATTGAAAGGTTATCATGCTTGGTGTTCCATGAATTGGTTTAGTTCTTTTGATGGATCAAGGAAAGTATTCATCATGTGACATAAATCTAAAAAAAAAAACTTTTTGAAGCCACATGTTCATCATTAAATTTTCAAACCAATTATTCTTTCTCATATACTTTCTAATACAATGTTCATAATTTTTCTCATTGAATTCATAAATAAATTCATTAATTGAATCTTTATCTGAACCAAATGCATGTGTCATTTATGCAAACCCAACGTTAGTAATATTCAAAATTAAACCTTTAGCCATGCATCACATGTATTTTTTCTTTCTGCTTCAAATAATAATAGTAATGATAACAACAATAGTTGTAATAATAATAATAATAGTTGTAGTAGTAATAATAATAGTTGTAATATTAATAATAATAGTTGTAATATTAATAGTTGTGGTAGTAATAATAATATTTGTGGTAGTAATAATAATATTTGTAGTAGTAATAATAATATTTGTAGGAGTAATAATAATAGTTGTAGGAGTAATAATAATAGTTGTAGAGGAGTAATAATAATAGTTGTAGTAGAGTAATAATAGTAGTAATAATTAAATACTACTACACAAGCTATGTATCCTGCATATACTTTTCAGAATACTAATTAAGGAAGATTTCAACAAAATTAAGGGAAAACAGGAATTTCAGTTCTGCTTTTTAGCAAATGTAATGAGTTGAAAGTTAAATTCTTAAAATGTTCAACATTAGCTAGTTAAAAATAACAAAAAAAAAAAAAAAAAAAAATAGTCATCAAGAAACAGAAAACATGATTTAATCAAAATGATGTATTACATTTAGAGAGAATATTATGTTAATATTCTGCAAATTAAATTAATTTGGTTCATTATTAAGATTTTAAATCTTTTATTCTAGTTCACATGTTGTAAATACTAATGATACTGATGTTACAAATGATACAAGTGGTCCGACTACCTCTACAACACCGTCACTTGATGCTGTTCTTCCCCAAAAGGGCTCAGCAGAAGAAGAGCATCACTCTAGTATGGCCATTTTCTTTGTATTGATAGTAATGGGTGAGTTGATTTATTATTTTATACTTATTTAATTTAAATGAATTTTTTTTGAATGAGATAATGAATATCTGAACTTTTCTAAACTTTAAGTGTTCATGAATTTATTTCCTATTTTATACTAAAAGTATTTTTCAGTGAAAAATATTTTATTCACATCAAGTAAGAGATTTTATTATTTTTTCTCAAACTGATAGTTATTTTATGTTCCTTAAATAAAAAATTCAGTTTTTTATCTGATTTTTTTAAATCTGTCCAAATCTGGATATTTTCAAGAGAATCAAATGAAAATATAGGGGACTACTGTCTCAGTTAGTGCTTAGACTTTGTTATATGTATGTTCCTTTAATATTGAATATCATATTTAAAAGTAATTCATAATTAAAAATTTATTTTTCTATATTTAAAAAAAATAACATTAACAATTGATGTTTAAACTATTCAAATGTTACTTTAAATTACTTACAATTTTTGGTTTAAATTTTTGAAATTGTTAGTTATAATGATTTATGTTTTTTTATAGCTCTTTGTATATTACTCATTCACCTGTTGATTCAGACAAATTTCCAATACTTGCCAGAAAGTGTGTCAGTAGTATTTTTAGGTAAGTTTTGGATATCATAATTTGTAAATTTATGGAATTTAAAGAAGTTATCTGTTTTAGATGTTTTTTAAGCTTAAGTAGTCTTTGCATGCTTTTATCACTTTTATTTTGTTATTGATTTTTCATGCCTACCTAATGTTTTAGAATTTTTAACTTTCATACAATTAAATTTTCCAATCATTATAAAATATTTTGATATTTTAAAAAATTAATGATAAATTAATGAATTTTAGTATAATAGTGATTTTGTATGGCAAAGGGCAATTGAGTGGGGAATTACTAGTCAAAAGATAAAGGTGATGTGCATTATCTAAATTAAATTAAACAAGTAATTAATAGATGCTTTTGAAAAATTCATTTTGGAATTTCATTATAATAATTAAATAAAAAATATTATTGATTAAAAAGTAAATGATTATCAGTAAATATGTAAGTGTATAAAAATAGAATTACATCAAAAACCTCAAAAATAAAATGAAAATCATGAAAATGTCAGTTGTTAATAAAAATACGTCATATATAATAAATTAAAATTTTTAATGAATGTTTAGAAACTTTCTTGAACTGTATGATTTTTATTATGGATTAATTTTCTAATATTTTAGTGTTTTATATTTTAATAGTTTTTATCTTCAGGTTTTTTGAAGAGCTGTTTTCTACAATAAGTTTAAAAAGCATGGTTTTTTAAATTTAATATATATATATATATATATATATATATATATATATATATATATATATCTATATATATATAAAGGAGAAAAGTGACTCACTCACTGACTGACTGACTCACTGACTAATCACGATATCTCCGGAACTATTAAACCTACAGACTTGAAATTTGGTAGGTAGGTTCCCTTCATGGAGTAGATGTCAGCTAAAAGAACGGATTTTGCAAAGTTCAAACCCCAAGGGGCGTTACGGGGGTTTAAGGGGCATTATAGATAATTATTTCCATTACTAAACTATTAGATGTACAGTTGGGAAACTTGGTACACAGATTTCTTTCATAAAGTAGAGATTCCCTACATAATGATTTTTACAAAAATCGACCTCCAAGGGGCGCTTAAGGGGCGTTATACATAATTATTTCCATTTTAAAACTATTAGACGTACAGTCTTGAAATTTGGTAAGCGAATTCCTTTCATGGTGTAGAGATTTGCTACAAAATAGTTTTGGGGAAAATTGATCCCCAAGGGTCACTGAGGGGGATTAAGGGGCGTAATAGATAAATATTTCCGCTTTTCAACTAACAGAACCACCTGCTTGAAAATTAGAAGGTATGTTCCGTTCATGGAATAAAGTTCCTTTTACAAAGATTTTTGCGAAAACGGACCCCCAAAGGAGTGGGGTTGGGAGGGATTAAGGAGTGTTATAGAAAAATTCTGTTTTTGAATTTAACTCATTTACCTGAAATTTGTTGAGCACTTTTCTTTAGTTGAATAGAGTTCCACTAAGAATGGATTTTACGGAAATCAACTCCAGGGGGAAGCGGGGAGAGTTATTGTGGCGTATTGATGGACAAAATTCCTGTTTTTGAACTGCTAAGACTATAATAATAAAATTTGGTTTGCATGCTTCTTTAGTTGAATTGGAATCCGCTAAGAATGCTGTCAACAAGGTATTGATGATAAAAATTCCGTTTTTGCTCTGTTAGATTTAGACTTGAAATTTAGCACGCATGTTTATTTTATGGAGTAGAGATCCACTAAAAGTTACGTTGGTGGAAATCCACTTGATTATTAGGTTAAGTGAGCGAAAAAAAAATCTTTCTACTTCTATTTTAGATATAAATAGAAATTAGATATTATAGTTTATGTTCTTTTTATATCAAGTGGCAAGAGTGTAACAGCTATAAATATGTTTTTCAATACAATCGAATTCTTAATGCTAGATATCAATAATTAATATATCTGTAAACAGTATACATATATACAACATCCTGAAATACCCAGTGAAGCGGGTGGGTAACGGCTAGTATATATATATATATATATATATATATATATATACACACACACATATTTAGGGATTATGGAAAATTTTGTGAAGTTTATCAAGAGGTAAAAAGTATGATTTTGTTTAGTGTGACAGTGTGCAATAAAAGCAGATTTCTTATAAGAATACCTGCGTTAAACATTAATTTAGCTTTAAAATCATTTACAAAATTCAAATATTAGCTGCAGTCATGAATTTTCTTTTTATAGTTTATTCATTGGTGTTTGTACAAAGTTTTAGATTTCAACTTTTTAAAATTTTCCAAATAATTCATTATAAAAAGAAAGGTATTGTAATAAATGCATTCACTCATTTTTTTGTTTAATTTTACTATGTCAGTTATTTATTTATTGATGTTCTATATTTGGTATTAATTACTGACTGTTTCTTATTTCAGGAGCATTGATTGGCTTAATTTTAAAACTTATTTCCAATAACAATTTGGGAAATTGGCAGGTAGTTTTAATGATATTTTCTATAAACTCTTTTTCTATGATTCTAAAATTAGGAAGATTTTAATTGAATATTTTAATTAAATATTATTTTAATGATTGCTTCTTGCAAGGAAATGGGAAGAATTGCTGTTAAGATCCAAAATATTTTATATAAACTAAATGTGATGTATTTTTTTATATATATCATGCTTAAAATGATAAGTAAAAAAATCATTTGATTTCTCGAATGAATGTTTTCATGTAGAGAAGTTACCAGGATGTATAAATGGTTTTTACAGATTGGGCAAAAGTTAGCTATTTTTTTTTAAAAAAATTAATTTCCTAATGTTTTTAATCTTAAATGAAGAATTTTCTTTAATTAATGTAGTGAGCTGTAAGGTTTTATATTTTCACCTTTTTATTTATAATTATTACTGTTATACAAAAATAAACAGCATATTCTTTTAGATATGCATTAGTATTTTTTAAATATTTCATTCTGGAAAAGTTACAAATTGTCTGGCTTATAATTTTATTTTTATTCAATAATACTTGTGCTTAAAATAATTTATATTTATTATACATGTATTGTAACATTTTTTGGTATACCCTTTTAAAACTTTAATTATAGAATTCAGATTTAATAGATTGTGTTTAGACATATTATATATACTGTATTTAATTTGTTGGTATTTACAGAAAGAAGAAGCGTTCAATCCTACAACTTTTTTCCTTGTCTTATTGCCACCTATTATGTATGAATCAGGTTATAATTTACATAAAGTAAGTTCTTTTTCTATTAAATCATGATTGTGTTTAATAAATGTGCATTTATAACTATTTTATGTGTTGGAAGTTGTAAAGTAATATTAATGTTTGTAAATCTGATTTGCTTGTTTTTAGGGTAATTTTTTTCAGAATATTGGATCTATTTTAGTTTTTGCCATTTTTGGAACTGCAATTTCTGCATTTATCATTGGTGGTGGAGTCTATCTTCTTGGAATGGTAATTATGTACAGTTTATAGTTAGAAATAAATAATTTGTCAGTTTTCATTAAAGAGTAATAAAATTGTTTCTATTTATTTATCAGCAATCTATGCTTTAAAAATGAGTATATATAATTGCATAATTTTACTCAATTACTATAAGCATGAAATTAATTTAAAAAACAAAAGTAGTAAGTTTTCATTCATTAATATTTTTGACATATGGTAGTAATCTTCTAATTTTGATGTTTTTATATGAATTAGTTTGTTGTAGTCCATCCTGCCTGCACCATAAACTCACAACTTGGAAGTTTTTATATGAACAAAAATTGGAAGTGATTAAAAATATTAAATTGTTGAAACTTTAGGAAGTACTATTTCAAATCATCACCATTCATTTAGTTTATTTTTCTTTGATGTAATTGTTGATATGTTTCTCCTCCTAGAATGTTAATGGTTTTGTTGCATTGTGACAGTAGGAAATTACAGTATTTTATTTGTAACATAATTATATCAGATTAAATTTTTTTTTGTGTGTGAATGCAATGTATACCAGTATTTATATATTTTAAATGAAACATGGATTTAATTTGTTCTTTTACCTAAAGACATATTTGGTGTTTTAAACTGATTTTATAATCAATAAATTTTTTCTCAATATCTATTACTCCAAGATATATTTGTGTTTATTATTTCATTTTCGTACTATATTCCCTAACAAAACATATTTCTTGAATGAACAAAAATTTATATTTTTTAACAAATGGCTGCTAGTCTTAGAGTTTCATGAAGTATTATATTTTTTTACTAATTTGTCTAATGTATTATCTATTTATTTTAAAAACAATCATTGCTAATTTTTAAAAATAGTTTGAAAAAATAGTAGGGATAGATGTGTCAATTTTTAATTTCACAAGTTTTTAATATTTTAATCAATTTTTACTAATATAAATATTAAAATATTGAGTAAATAAAAGTAAAATTTTCTTATTTTTAAAAACTGAGCATGTTTTATTTCTATAAAATAGCATTAAAAACCTGGGATAAAAAAATACTTGCTATGTTTTAATTCAATGAATAACAATACAATAAATTAAAAGAAAAAAAAAGGCATGTAAAAATATTTTAGTAATATTTTTAAAATTATTACTGTTTTGTTCTATTGGCTCATTTAAATATTTTTTCATCACTTATATATTTCATTATATTTTTATTCATAATGAAATTTATGTAATTTTAATATATAACAAAAATATCAGGTGATATTTAATTTAATACATTGGTTTCTTGACTTTTTCACAATGAATGACTGTGACATCCAATTTTCAAAACAGTGAGTTTCCAATTAAAAGAAATATTATTGTTGAGGTTAGAATAAGGTAGAAAAGTAAAATTTAATGTTATAATATTTTAAAATTTATATGTATATTTTTTTTATGCATGTGCGTTAATTGAGAAAATCAGATTTTTGTAAAATATTGTGCTTTGTCTTTGCTCTGATTTGTCTCTAATTCTTCAATTTAGAAACTGCTGACAATGTATAAAAATATAAACTTTTCTTTTATAGGCTGATGTGGCATATAAGTTAGATTTTACTGAAAGTTTTGCTTTTGGATCATTAGTGTCAGCTGTAGATCCTGTTGCCACTATTGCAATTTTTCATGCTTTGGATGTAGAGCCTGTATTGAACATGTTGGTATTTGGAGAAAGTATTTTAAATGATGCCGTTTCCATTGTTTTGGCTACGTAAGAATGTATTTTTATTTTTGTAGCAGATGTTTTATTTAGAAACTGTCTCTTTTAAGGGCTATATATACAGTGGTGGCCAAAATTGTGGACACTTTTTGAAATTGTTATGTTTTTTCAGTTTGTATGCTTATAGAAGATTTTGCATTGCACAAAATGCAATGTTTTTTTATATCATTTTAAAGAGAATTTAATACAAAATTCAATACAGAAAACAAAATTCAAATATTTGCAAATCAAAAAAGTTATGCTGCAATAATTATCGATATGTATTAGATACTTATGATAGCAGTGTGTTATCAGGGCTCTGTCTGGTAGCTTTTATTTTTTATAATAGCTTCACATCAATGTTTCATTGAGCTAAACATAGTTTTAAACTCTTCCTTTGTTATTACATGATGTCAGGAAACAATTATATCCTCAATTAGTTCCTTTTTACTTCATGGGTACCTCATTTGGGCAAGAATTTTCAAATGGTGCCACACGTTTTTGATAGGATTGAGGCCAGGACTGTTTCTTAGCCAGGACAACTGTGATATTTAGTCAAGAAGCAATGACATCAAATAAAAGAGTAGATTAAACACCTAGAAAGAGATGTGTGGCCAGAAAGTTGTATTTTTTATGTTAAAATTGCAAGATAGTTGGGTGGTTGAGTGACTACATCTGAAAGTTTTGTTTAAGATGTCAAGAGAAAAATTTAATAAAAAATAAAGCAGGAAAAGGCTGAAAAAGATGCTCTACATTTGTAATACAATGTAATACAAGAACAAAAATACAATGTCTCCAATATAGAATGTCATCAACAGTCTCAGAAGGGATTTGAATGATGCCGGTGTTTATGTCAGTTCAAAAACAATCAGAAGATTAGCAGATGTTAGACTAAGATGTAGAGTTCTATGAAAAAGCCTTATGTCAATTTATAGCAGTGCTAAAAAAGACTACATTGGTCAAAATAACTCATTAATTGGACAAACGATTAGTAGTCACAAGTTATATGGAGGGATGAAACTAAGATATCGTTATTCGGTATTGATGACAAAAATATGTAAGACGTAGAATAGGAGAAATGCTACATCCTGACTCCATCCAGGTAACTATGAAGTGCCTACATAGTTTTATGATTTGGTCATGCATATCAGCAGATGGTATCGGTTGTCTTCATATCATCCATTGGATAGTGAATGTCAGAAAGTGCATTGACACCTTTCTAAAACCCAAACTTCTACCTTCCATCAGAGCTCTATTTACCAACAATGCTTCATTTATTTTTCATTAAGATTCTGCTCCTTGCCTCACAGTAAAGTAATTAAAGGACTGGTGTTTTAAGATCATTGAGCTGTTGTCCTGTCCAGGAAACAGTCCTGACCTTAATCCTATCAAAAACTTGTGGCACCATTTGAAAACTCTTGTTTTCAAATGAGGTACCTATGGAATAAAAAGGAATTAATTGAGGATGTTATTGTTTCCTGGCATCATGTAATAATAAAGGAAGAGCTTAAAACTATTTTCAGCTCAATGAAACATCAATGTGAAACTCTGTAATTAAAAAATAAAAGCTACCCCACTGAGCACGTATAACTCACTGCTATCATCAGTATCTAATGTATATCAATAGTTATTGTAGCATAACATTATTTTCATTTAAAAATATTTGAATTTTGTTTTCTTTATTGAATTTAATATTAAATTATCTTTAAAATGATATAAAAAACATTGCATTTTGTGCAACGTAACATTTTCTATAAGCATACAAACTTGAAAAACATAACTATTTTAAAAAGTGTCCGCAATTTTAGTCACCACTGTATGTATATATTGATTAATCACTACTTTTATTTGTAACAATTACTGACTTAAGAATTTTTTTCTTTTTTTTGTAAATACAACAAATCAAAAATATAAAGGACACATATATTAGATAATTATTTAAAATGAAAATATTTTGTGCTAAACTATATTGGAAAATATTTAAGGCTTCTAGAAAACATTTCTATGTATTTTTTAATATTTTAAGTTCAATTAATATTGTTAAACTTTATAAAAAGCTGTAATATCCTGATTATAATACTTCTAAGAATTTATTTTGTAATATTGATTTCCCTAAAATAATTTTTATTGTTTAATAAGTAACAAATTTTAAAATAAACTTAAAATATTCGATTTTTTTTGTAAAGTTTTAAATGACATGCTTTGTTTTTCTTATGTTCTTTATTATAATCTCCAAATCTATTTAAAAAAAGCCTTAATGAAAGATTTCTCTGAAAGAGAATGACTAACTTTCCCTTGTACGTGTTTTTTTAAAATTCATCAGGCATAATAAAGACTTTTTTTTATATGATTAAGATTATTGGTTCTTAAAATGTCTTTAATTAGTGAGATCCTCAAAAGAATTCTTCAATATGAAAGCAATGAATATAAGTATATTCTCTCTGGAAAAATTATTCTAATATAGTTATTAGAACTTTTAAAAATGTCAATGGAGTAATATTTTAACTCTTTATCTACTGCATTATGATTTACTGCAAATTATTTCATGTTGTATTTTTTTTAATCACAGCATTGAAAATTAAAGGATATACATAAATAAAATACTCAGTTTTGGGAAATTTAATTTGTTAGAGCTAATTAATTAAATTGGTACTTTAAAGTACCGTCAGTCCACGAAGGTCTGAAACATTCTCATGTTATGAAAAGACGGAATGACTTTTTTTAACGCAGTTTTAACCCTTAAAAATGCATGAGAACACTAATATTTTACAGCACAAAATACTTACTTTTGAAGATTTTAAAATTTTTAAAACTTATTTACTTTTTTTGCGCATAAAAACAGCTTTTACACATAAACTTAATTTGAAGATAATTCATAGAAACAGTTTTTCTTTTCATTAATACACAAAAATTCATTACATGCACATTTTAAGTGAGGTTTTGATTGAATGTTTTTTAAAGTACTGCATCCTAGGGTAAGAAATGCTGTATTTTCTTAACACGAACTACTTCACCTTGAGTGTTGTTCAGTCTGTTAATCATCATCTTAGGAATCCAAGGAAAATCCCAACAGATTATTTGATGGGACTTTTCTTCACCTAAAAATTATCTGTTAATACATCACTGATGTCAGATGGTAGGTTCTGTAATAAATCCAGCCTCTTGAAGACTGAGCTTTTTTCCCAGACTTTCCAAGAAAAAGAAATTATAATAATAGCACCTTGAAAATCTCCAATTATTGTTAAATTTCATTTACAAGCAAGAAATTAAAATGTTGTTAATTTTTGAAATAGGAATAGGTATTTCATTTAATTGTGTGTCAAAAAAAAATCAAGCTCAGATTCAAAGTTCAAAATTTTTTGAAAATGTTAAAATAAAAATATAAAAAAAGTAAAATAGATAAGTTAAGCAAAAAGAAATCCTAAAAAAGGCATAACCCTATTGTATTATAGTGATGACGCTTCAATACAACAAAAAACAATAAGCTATACGGATGAGAAAAAAAAAGTTCTTGCTCCAACACCCAGTATGCTGTCGGTACTTATAAGTACCACAAAGTTATTCTACTGTAAAATTAATTATGTACTCTGTTCACTTAAAATAAATAGTTAAATCATTTTCTGAGGTCTTCCGTAACTTACAAAAAAATAAAGACACTTGCCTTTTTGACATTAACTACTTTTTCTGAATAAAAATGACAATCTTCGCGATCTGATCAAAAAGTCAGCTGAAAACTCAACTTCTGCTATAAAACTATTTATCTTCCCTGATAAAATACTCATCATAGAACCCGTGCCACCATATATTTTGGAAGAGTAGATATCAAAGAAAATTCCTGCTAAGTATTGTCAGAGTATTCACATAAAAATTGTTATTCTATGTAGTTTTAAAGTGAGTGGTACTTATAAATACCATCGGTAGAGAGAGAGAGATAAAGGGTTAATTTTGAGTTTCATTAACTTATTTTTTTAAGTATAAAAATGCTTTTATTAAGTTTTCTATCTGTCACAATTACTCAATTTTTTTGTTACTTTTACAGAACAATAATTCAGGCTGCTTCACCAGGAATGGCAAGCATATCAGCAGGAGAAGCTGTTATGCATGGGATAGGCCGCTTCTTTTTAATGTTTTTTGCGTCTGCAGCTATTGGAGTAGTGTTTGCTTTGACTGCAGCTCTGATATCCTTTCAATAAATATCATGATTCATTATTTTATGAAGTATTTATAATTTCTAATAACTTAACTCAGTGGTGCGACAGCCCATGAGGGCCAAGGCCTACTGTACCCAACTCAGTATACACGACCTTGAGCCCTGAGGTGCAGGAGCAGATGTTCTGGTCAGGTGATCAGTCTGATGCCCCCCCTCCCCACAGTGTTATGTTCCGAAGCCTGCTTGGTACTTATGTATTGACCCACTAAAGGGATGAATGGCTGAGTTAAACATGCCCAGCCCGTGGTTTGAACCTCGGACCTGTGGCATGGAAGCGTGATGCACTAACCACTTAGCCACTGGGCTAATTTCTAATAACTTCCATTAAATATAAGCATTATTCAGAGGGAAGACTAGATCTCTTTAAGTAAAATTTAAAAAGAGTGACATGTATAAATTATAGAGAAGTTACATCTCTAAATTATTGATTTCTTAAGTTAGACAATTAAAAAAATTCCTGTTGTTTCTTAAGGTATATATAATATTGTGTAAGGTATTATATTTAATATTACCATTTTAGCATTTTTTCCTTAACATTATACTTATTTAAATATGTTGATCTCAGGAAGAATCCATCGTTAGAATTTGCAATGATTCTTGTTTTTACTTATGCGCCATATGGTTTGGCAGAAGGTTTGCATTTGTCTGGTAAGTTTTTTAGTCTAGTAGAGGTTATGTTCTATGAAACTCTAAATACAAATGCTAACTTAAACATTTGAGGATGAATGGTGTTATGTATTTGATTATTATTTTTATTACTTAAATGCATATTGTTAAATATTAGGTTTAAGGAAAAGTTCTGTTGTTTTTGAACTTATGTTATTTTATATATTGTCGATTCTTAGCAAGAATTTTGATCCAACTGAAACTGGTTTAATCAGTTAGATTAGTATGTGATTGATGATTTACACAAATTTTTTCATATTTTAGTAATTTTTTTTGAAATTCGTAAAACTGTCTACATGTACGAAGAAAAAGCGCACAGAAGGTGTATGAGTTTCAAAAAGGAATAACTCAATGTCAGCAAAAAAAAAAAAAAAAAAACACCCACTCCAATTTTGTAACGACTCAAACACACCAAAGATAGTTTGCAAAATTTTATTCCGGTGATTTTTCTTTGAATGATGAATTCAGATCAAAGATTGTTATCAGATGTCAGTGACAAAGTGCTATGCAATATGATCAGGGCTAATCCTTTGTTAGCTTCCATAGAAGTGGGCTTCAAGCTTTGAATTCATCAAACTACTGCTTTGAATCACATTTAAGAGCTTGGTTTTGTGTCCAAACTCTGTTTGGGTGCCACACTAATTAAGCAAAAAAATTTTAATGGACAAAATTTTGATACGTTCTTCAAATTTTGCTCATCACAAAAGGGAACAATTTTTGGACCATTTGGAGAATGGAGATGAAAAGCAGATAATGTATGAATACCTGGTTAGAAAAGGCATATGTTTACAAAGGGGAGGTACCACCATCCAATCCAAAGCTGGCTGGCATCAAAAAATGGTTACATTGTATTCGTTGTACTGCAAGGATATATAGTGCACTATGAATTGCTGAAAAAAAATGAAACAGTCGATGCTGATTGTTGCTGTTCATAACTTGATGTTTTAAATAAAGAAATTCAATGTAAACATCTCTCTTTGGCCAACAGAAAGAGTATGACTTTTCATCACAAGTGGCAAGTAAAACTACACAAAAAATTACGGAGTTAGTTTGGGAAACTACACCTCATCCAGTTTATTCTCCTAGTTTTGCACCATATTGCTTATCTGAGTGTATGTCCAATTGGCAGTTGAAGAGTACTTTGCCTCCAAAACAGAGGACTTTTTTCATGAGGGTTATATAGATGGCCAGAACCATGGCAGAGTGTTGTAGCTAACAAAGAGGACATATTATTTTAGATTAAATTTTAAATAAAAATCGAAAGAATTTATTTTTGTTTTTTCTTTAGAAAAAAATGACAGAAGTTTCCCTTACATCTAATACTTGATCTTATACATAATTCCAAACATTGTTTTTCATATACAGTCGACTCTCGATAATTCAAACTTTCGATAATATGAACCTCTCGCTAATTTGAAGTATATGCTCACACACACACACACACACACACACACAGCCCCTAGAAAAACTCTTGATATTTCAAACTAAAACCATATGTTTTGGTACTCTCAATATTTCGAAGTAAAATTTGTGGTTGGCCAGACTACAACACGCGATAATTCGAAGTTTTCGTATAAAACTCTCGATATATATATATATAATTCGAACCTTCAATATTATGAAGTTAGATTCACTTCCTGTACCTAATTATTCCACAAGCGGTTTTTTTACTGAACTTATTTTCAGTCCAAATTGTACATGTTGATAGAATAACTACTTTATTTATTTTATTTCTGGTATTTGCTAAGCAGAATTTTGATTTATTCCCAAGCCATCTGTTTTTTCTTTTTCCGTTGATACCCAAGCTTTAGATGGATAAAGGAAAAACTGCTTTCTTTTTTATTCACTGTGCAGTAATGAGTGATGCTTCCTTTTACAAGTATTGCACAATAATCTTGATTTGCATTGAGTATTTATTTCTATAATAATGAGTCACATTTAAACAGATGTTTTTTTTAAAAAAAATAAAGCACTCAAACTACATCCGAGATAATTCAGCAGAATCGTTTTATGGCAGAGAATTGAAAGCGAGAAATACAACCTTTATATAAAAATGTATGAGGCAAAGACAGGAGAGACAGGGATTTAACTTTATTCTATTATTTTTAAAAAAAAGAGCGGTAATGTACCACTAAGAATTGCTCCACGTGCCATAGTTGTTGACCCCTGCTATTAAGTATACCCTGTAGCTGAGTGTGAACTGTGAATACGCCTTGTGTTAATTTTAGAGATTTCAAATTTTAAATTAAAAATATTATTTTACTAAAGTTGTGATGATTTACGTTTCCTACCTGTTAATTTCGATAAACCTTGGGCCACTACTTTACACCTCACCTCAGTGTAGACTTATCACGCGAAAGGAACGACGTGTCTTCTTTTAAAAAAAAGTACAAGTGCTTAACAATTTCTGAAAAGCAAAAGGCAATAGAATCAGTTGAAGAAGGCGAGAGGAAGGTCGATGTAGCCAAAGCCTTTGAAATCCCACTGAGCTCTCTCTCCTCTATTCTGAAGAATAAAGAGAAAATCTTTAGTGCATCTTCAAGTAGAGTGAGAAAACGCGTTAGGAAAGGTAATTTTCCACGTCTTGAACAGTGTTTAGTTTCATGGAGGAGACAGTGTCGAGGACAGAATATTCCGATGGGTGGCTCTTTATTGAAGGAAAAGGCTAAAGCATTCGCCAATGAATTAGGAATCGAGTTTTCGGCTAGCGAGGGATGGCTTACAAATTTTAAGAAAAGGAATGGGATAGTCTTCAAAAAAATGTTCAGGGTAAGCTCAAGTGTTGACATTAACGTTTGTTCTAAGTGGCAGAACTCGCTTTCGGATCTAATAAAGGAGTACGAACCACGTAACATTTTCAGCACGGATGAAACCGGACTCTTTTTCAAGTGTTTGCCAGAAAAAAACATTTACATTCAAAAAAGAAAAATGCCATGGAGGAAAACATTGCAAGGAGAGGTTAACTATTTTACTGGCTGTAAACATGGACGGCTCAGAAAAGATTACTCCTCTCGTCATAGGAAAATCTGCAAAACCTCGGTGTTTCAAGGGCATAAACTCGTTCGCTACCAAATACCGCTCAAACAAGAAGGCATGGATGACCACCGAATTCTTTAATAGATGGTTGGTCCCACTGAACCCAGATATGAAAAGAGAGAAACGACATATTCTCTTATTTTTAGACAACTGTACTGTGTACAATAACGCACCACCTTTATCAAATGTGAAACTTAAATTTTTCCCTCCAAACTCAACCTCAAAACTTCATCCACTCGACCAGGGCATCATACATAATTTTAAAACTTTTTATTGGCGTGAAGTCGTTAAAAGCGTTTAGGATAACCTCAAAAATCAGCAGAATGTAACTACTATTTCTATTTTAACAGCTTTGATCATGATTGACAAGGTTCCTTTGACAATGCACAGCTGTTTTAAAAAGTTAGGCTTCCCCTCGCCAAATCTTTTTGATGTGGACTATACACTCACTGAATTTAATGCTGAACCATCCCTTTGGAAAGCTCTTCCAGAACAAGATTTGACGTTTGACGACTACGTGTTGGTTGACATGGACATTGCTGTATAAGGAGCTCTATCTGACGCTGAAATTGTGGCTTTGGACCACAATAATACAGAAAGTGATGAAGATGAATGGGAGGAGTTGACTCTGGTAACTCTGTCAAAAGCTAAAGTGTCACTAAACAAACTACTCAACTTTTTCCTTCAAAATCATGTTGATGCAGACATTTTACAGGCTTCATTTGTTCTAGAAAAATCTATTGACAAAGTTAGATTGAATGCCTTAAAACAAAAAAAAGAACAGATTTTTTCGACAAAAAGGATTAATTATATATAGTTTGTAATTTCTTTTAATAGTTGTTTTCAAGACATAAGTGTGGCCGCGGTAGCAGAGTGGTATAGGTATTGGATCGTGACTTGCCTTGTCACGAGTTCGAGCCCAGTACCACTAAAGACCCGACATGTAGGGCAGCGATGCACGTTAAATCTGTCGAGAGCTGAAACGTCCTCCCGTTGGTGTGGTGTGGTAGTTAGGAGAGGGGGGTGCCAGCTCAGTTGTCGTCCACGTCACTTGACCAGGGTTCAAAATTACGTGGTCTGTCGCCAAAAGCCCTCGTGTAGCTGAACAGTGCAACGTTAATATTCAATCGATCAAGACATAAGTGTATTCTTTTAATATAGGATTTTTAACTTCTTTTTTATTTTTATACTGTATAAAATGTACTTAAAAAAATTATGTACAATTGTTGCTTTATTACATAGAGTTTTAAATTTAAATTTGTTAGAAAAAAAATTCTCTTCGTGTATTTTGAGAGTTTTTTCCTGCCCTCTTGATAATTCGAAGTTTTTCATTGGTCCCTCCAACTTAGAATTATCGAGAGTAGACTGTATTATGTTATTTTTACATTTAATGCATTATAAAAATTATTTTGAAGATTAAATATAAATCTTATCTTTTATTTTACATAACTTTTTTAAAATTTCACCTATAATTATCATTAATACTGTAAGTATCTAAATAATTCACATATAGCTGTATTCTATTGAGGATTTTGTATGTGCTTAATTATATGGTATGATAATTTTCAAGAGCATAAATTAAAAAAATTCCATTGATTATTATAGAAACTTAAGAGAAGATTGCACATTTATATTTTTAATGAAAAAAAAAAAAATGTATGTTTTTGAAGCAGTAAATTTATTAAAATGTTCTTGAAGTCCTAATTAGAAATTATTTTTATTTTTACTTATTATTTTTTTTCATAGCATGAACATTTTATTTTTTTATTTTTAAAGAGAAATGTTAGTTTTATTTATTTTCATTTCACCATTTGATATTGTATGTTTTTTTTTTTTTGGAAAAATTAATGTGGTAGTGAGGAAAGCATTTTGAACATGTGTAAAATATAAAATTATTGCTATGTTTTTCAGTGATTTAAATAAAAAAGTAATTTTAAGAATATTTTTAAATGCAGTCATTTTGATAAAACTTATTTTCTTGTATAGTCTTTGTTTGTGTAGAAATTGTTTAAAATTTCTATGATATATAGTTCTGCTTAATTACTTCTCAAAATTTATTCTTTTGAAATATAATTCTGTTGAATAATAACATTTTTAGCAAACTATATGAGTCGGTAACTTTCTGTTCATCTTTCTATTTCATGCTGTTTTGTTCTGCTGTATATTTTCAACACTAGTTTGATTTGGCTTAACTTCTGTGTGGAACAACTGACAATTTAGAGATTAGCAAAACCTGTCATATATTTGTGTCAGATTGTGTGTACTTGCATGCATGTGTATATGTGAATTATAAGCAAATGCATGTATGTAAACAATGCAGAATTGAATGGATTTTCAGGGAATTTTGCTTGAAAACTGGATTCATATGTGCATGCACACAAAGATATTTTCTGAATTTAGTTAGCAATTAAATTATTTTAATTAGTAATTAATAATATGAAATGCCCATGGAAGGTAATAAAATCATAGAGTAATTATTTTAAAAAATAAAAAAAAAACGTGTAAGTTTATTTTACACATTTTTACTATAATGTCCCAATTTTTTTGCATATCATCAAAAATTCTTCACAGACCACCAGTTGATAACTGCTGTGTGAACATGCAAATTTTTTTATTTTGAGTTAATGAGGTGTTGTACACTTCCCATATATATATATATATATATAAATTCCGCTACAGCCTTAGAAATCATAATAGGTCTCCATTTTAGTCCAAAGACTTTTGGTATCTACATTTGTTATGTCTCTTAACTCCAGTTTCTTTCTTTTTTGGCATTGTAGGTTATCTTATTTCTTTTCACTTGGTATTTTATTTTATTATACTATATATATATGTATATATATATGTCAGGTTTGAAAAGTTTAGCTTCAAAATTAAGTAAGTAATAAATAAAAATAGAGCAAACTCCTTACTATCATGTAGGGATCTGTGGGTAAATAAGCCTATTTAAAGGTAGAGCGAGCGTTGACGAAGGAGAGCGCATATTCGAAAAGGATTAGCTGGTGACTCCTCATCGAGATGTTGTCTATTGTTCTATCCGGTGGCGCGCCAAAGGGCCACCATGTTGGATTTCATGTGTTTGAAGCAAAATAAAGAAGTTATTTTAGAGATGATGCCGTCCTCATTTTACCAGTAGGCCTGGGGCCTGGCATATATATATATATGTTTCTTTATGTGCTAATAGGACGATCTTGACTGGAAAAGTATTTGTGAATATTTATCTTATATACGTTTTTGGAATCAATAACTAATTAATATCTTTCTTTTTTAATCTTTAGGTATTATGTCCATATTATTCAATGGTGTTGTGATGTCGCACTACACTCATTTTAATTTATCCCCTGTTACTCAAATAACTATGCAACAAACTTTGAGAACATTGGCATTTTTTGCAGGTTTGTAAATTATTATTTTCTTTTTCAGAGAAACATTTTTTAAATCTCTATTATTGTTAACTTGAAAAAGTTAGGATAATTTAAAAAAAATTTATATACAATTTTAGCAAAGGAGCATATTTAAAGTTCCCAGAAAACGTAACCATCATTATAAACATCAAGTTATTCTGAAAAATGTAGTCACTGTACTTGATTTAAATCTATCTTTTAATTGATGAGCACAAAATATTTTTTTAGTTTCTTATTAATGCTTTATTTATATATGTGCTATTATACTATTATTATTTAGAGTATTTTGATTATTTAATTTGTTAAAATAGATGAAAATATTTCTGAGTTTTAATGAGGGTGGGAATATATATATATATATATATATATATATATATATATATATATATATATATATATATATATATATATATATATATATAGTAAGCCACTTTTAATCAAATTTCTGAATAATATAAATATTGGTGTTATATATCTAGAGCTTTAAAAAGAAAGTAAATAAATTGTAATCTCTTACAATTCAATGATGATTTAATTAGTTTAAAAATTTTCTCATTGTAATGTTAAATGCTTATTTTTTTTTTATCTATTTTTCTATTTTAGAAACATGTGTGTTTGCTTATTTGGGATTAGCCATTTTCAGTTTTCGATTAATTATCAAGCCTTCGCTGGTGGTTTGGAGTATTGTAAGTTTTCCCCCTCTCTCTACCTTATTCTTTTTAACTGAACTCTTTCATTGTAAAGTTGTATTCTTTTTGAGTAAAAAATAAAATTTTTATTATTAAGTTTAAGATACATTTAAAAATTATTACTTGTGAAAATATTTGAATTAACATATGTCTTAAAAACAAGATGATTGTAATGAAAACTAAAGGAAATAATTGTGAGTATCATGATTTTGAGTAAAATTAGAGTTTTAAGTATTTTATATATCATTCTTCAATATTATAAGAATCCAATCTTAAAAATTTGAATAATGGGATATTTAAATTACTTAGCTTTTTGTTGAAATATTTTTCAGCCTTTTGGTTTTTTAAAATTTCATGTAATGTTGTCTATACCAGTAAATGCTTGATAAAGAAATAATTTTTTTTCCAGTTAAACTGATATTTGAGTGATTTTTTTCAATTTTTTAAATACATCATGATACATTTTTGGATCTATGTATTCAATGTTTTTGAAAATTTTTTTTATGATAGTTAAGAATTAATTTTTCAACTGATAGTTTTTAAAATTTATTGATAGTTTTTTATTCTGAATTTATTTTTTAAGCTTTTTTAGACATAAAATGCAATTGAAAAAGTATATTAGTTAAAATATTAAATTTCTCTTAAATATAATTAATTTTTTTCAATTCTTATGTATGAAACTGTTAACTGATATTATGCAACTGTATAGATTTTCTTTAGTATCTGTGTTATATAACTGTTTTATCACAAAGCAAATGAAATATAAATTCTTGAAATAACATCTTTATATTAATTAGTAATAATTAAAACAAGCTACAAATATTATTAGTATAAATTATAAATAATGGCTGTAAATAATTGTATTTCTATTATAACTGCTGTAAGACATGTTTTATATGTTTACAATTGATTGAAACATATTTTTTCTTTTACACAAGTAATAGAGTAATTTTTTGTTTCTTATAACAAAGCAAAATTTCTGGGTTTTAAAAATGTGAGATAAAAATTATTTTTCCAGGTGTTATGCTTATTAGGAAGAGCCCTCAACATATATCCTCTGAGTTATGTTGTAAATCATTTCCGTGAGCACAAAATAACAAAGAAAATGATGTTTATTATGTGGTTCAGTGGTAAGTATTTTTACAAAAGGAAATTTCGTTAAAAAATGTTTTCAGATGCATGTTATGTTACTTAAAGGTATACTCATGAATTTTAAGTATTTGGAACTTATTCATTCTATGTAATTGTTACTTTTGCTCTTATTAAAATAAAGATTATTATAAAGGCTTTAAATTATAAAGTAGTATAAGATTTTTTTTATTAAACATCTTTGCATTACTCCTTTTTTTATTTAACCAGTATTTTCATCTAATTTGAAAGAGTGGTATTGTCAGCTGTGTGATCATAGTTGCAAATTTGTGAATGGTGTTGTTTTTTTTGTGGAGTTGTGTATTTAAATCTTGCTGCCTCTAAAGCATGGTGCATGTAGGGGGCTGATGCATCTCAAATCTGATGAGGTTCAAAGTTCTCTTGTTGACAGGCTGTGGAAGTTTGGAGAGTAGAGTGCCAAGTTGGATGTGGTTCTTTCATTTGAGTGTGGCTCAGAATTGTGAGATATGTTGCCAATAACCCTTGTGTTGCTTCAAAATGTAACTAATAAAATGATCAGTCAATTTGAAAAATTATTTTATTTAATATTCTAAGATATTAGTTTTAAAATTTCTTAACTATGTTATAATTTTATATTTTCATTAATCTGTATTTGTTTCATATTTTATTGGTATCTGTTTTATGCTTTTTCAAATTTTTTAAAAAACTAACACATATATCTGAAAATATTGTACACATTTAATATTTTAGATGAAAAAAAAAGTTGATTTCAAAACTATGTAATCAGTTAGCTCAATACCCTGAATTTGTGTGATGTAAATGTTAGCAAACATTTTTTGTATGTTTTTTAATGTTAAAAAAATGTTTCTCAAGTTTAATCCATTTTAATTTACATTTTATCACATTTCCAAAAGTAATAATTTGTTTTTCATGCTTCTTTTCTTGCTTAACAATTTGTTCATTTTATATTTTGAAATATATTTAAGATTATTGATCATATGCTTATAAATGTCACAGACAACAAGATTTAAAACACATTCAACAAATTTTCCCTTTTCAATGTAGAGACAGTTTGATTTAGTTTTTTTTCCCATTATATTTATTGTATGTTTATAATAATTTTTTTAGGTCTGAGAGGTGCTATATCATATGCTTTAGCTCTACATTTAGAATTTGAAGATGAAAAAAGGCATGTTATTGTTACAACAACGCTAATTATTGTGCTGTTTACAACTTTAGTTCTTGGAGGATCTACAATGCCGTTGATGAAGGTTTGTATGAAACAAATACTAAAATTATTTCATTCTTAATAGTACTAAGTATTCTTGTAATTTATTACAATTCTCTAAAAATAATGGTGGATAAACTTAAAAATGTGTTGTGTATTTGTTAAAACAAAATTTTACTTTTGAAGCATTGCATATGTTTTTTCCCCCAAAAGGGCTGCATTTTAGCACACAAGTGTGAAAGCCATTTCAGTGGTGGTTCTTGCTACCAAATTTTTGACGTATATTTACCTATGTAGAAGTTATATGATGCATTTGGATATGTACTATATGTAGATTTCTGCTCTGTTATATTTCTGTGCATAAAGAGTTCATAAGAATGTTATTCTAAATATGTATCAGTATTTTGATTGAAAAAATGAAATCTCCTTGACTTACTACCAGTTCTGTTGCAAATAATAGGTCAGTATATAACTAATTTATATTTTGATACAATTTTTATTCAAACAGACTATACAAATTCTATTAAAAACACAAAAGTTCTATCTATGTGTGCTTTTAATTATATGTAATGTGAAATATATATATACACATTTTATTGTACATATTGCATCAGTTCTAAGAAATATTTGGAACTGAATTATGCTTCTTTGGAGTTATGTTTCTTTACTTTTTCAATATGTAAGATTAGAAGGTGTATTCATGTCCTAATTGAATTACGAGGAAGTCTGGAAGTACAGTTTCGTTCTACTGCAATCGCAGTGGTAGTATCGTAGTTCAACACATGCACACATGGAGCTTTAGTTGATTGTCAGTCCAGTGACTCCATTACAGCTAGATTGTATTGTTTTTACATGTGCTAGTGAGCATTCAAAATGTTTAAGATAATTGTTGATCCCACCAACTGTGAAGTATGTTCTGTGTAGTGCATTTTTTGAAGGCAAGGAATGTTAAGACAGTTAAAATTTATTGTTAACTTGTAGAGATTTATGGTGAATGTGATGGGCGCACCAATGACCATGTTGAAACACAGAGTGTGTGTGTGGGGGCCTTCTATTGTGTCAGTGATGGTTTGATTGAAAAGTGAATGAGAAACTTGATGAAAATATTGCTTTGTGGAAGTTTCCGCAAACTGCCATTCAGTAGAGGGTCTTTTTACTGGCAGCATCTTTCTTTGAAGAGAGTATAAGACAAGTCAGTTTCCCAATATGACAGATGTTTAAACAATGGTGGTAACTATGTAGAAAAATACTTTCCAACATGTTATTTCCTGTAAAAATAAATTTTGGTTTGAAAAAAGAATTTATTTGATTTTTTCGAAGCAGTGCTTAGTTTCTGAACATGCCTCAGTTAAGTCTCATTTCTCTCTCTTTTTTTAATCCTATTTTCTTTTCTTATTTGTAATAAATGTATACATTGTTAAAAAATTTTATTAACTTTCATCTGATAATTTGATGCTTCTGGTCTTATATGTTGAGCTCTTGTTTTAGTTTCTTAAAGCTGGTAAAAAACCAAGAAGGAAGAGGAAGGGACAAAACACTGAAATATCACTCAGCAAAACCAAAGAAATGGTAATGTGAATACAATCGACATTTCAAAAATATTTGCTTTAAATATAATAGGTGTACAACTTTGCTTCCGCCGTTTTTTTCCGAAATTCGAGGCTTTATTGTAAAAAACTGATTATACATTTATGATTCAAAGTATTGTTCATTGCTGTCCACTACTTTCTTCCATCTTTCGGGCAGCATATGAATCCTGCTTTAAAAAACTGGTCATCTTTTGAAGCGATCCACGAATCGATCCAATTTTTTGCTTCTTCATAAGACCGGAAGTGCTGGTCAGCCAGGCTGTGTGCCATTGATCGAAACAAATGATAATCCAAGGGAGCAACATCTGGAGAATACGGTGGGTGGGGTAGGACTTCGCATTTCAACGTTTCCAAGTATGTCTTGACCACTTTCGCAACATGGGTTTGAGCATTGTCATGCTGTAAAATCACTTTATCATGTCTCTCATTGTATTGCGACCGTTTGTCTTTCAATGCTCGGCTTAAACACATTAGTTGCGTTCGATAACGATCGCCTGTGACTGTTTCAGTCAGTTTTAACAACTCATAATACACTACACCGAGCTGGTCCCACCAAATACTGAGCATGACCTTGGAACTGTGAATATTCGGTTTGGCCGTCGACGTGGAAGCATGGCCGGGATATTCCCATGATTTTCTGCACTTGGGATGATCCTAACAAACCCTTTTTTCGTCCCCAGTCACAATGCGATGCTGAAATCCCTTCCCTCTTTGCCTTGCAAACAGCTGTTTACAAGCAAACAAACGCCGTTCAACGTCTCTCAGCTTCAACTCATAGGGCACCCAATTTCCGTGTTTCTGAATCATTCCCATGACTTTCAGGCATTTCGAAATGGCTTGTTGTGTCACTCCCAATGATCCTGCCGATTCTTGTGTTTGACACGAGTCTTGATCAAGTAATGCCTCCAATTCTGCATCTTTGAAAACCTTCTCTCTTCCACAGCCGTGCTGGTCTTCGACTTCAAAATCACCATTCTTGAAGCGTTGAAACCACTCTCGGCACGTTCTTTCACTAATAGCGGCCTCACCATAGGTATTTGAGAGCATTCGATTGGCCTCAGCCACAGATTTCTTCATATTAAAGCAGAAAATTCAAACCTCCCGCAAATTGCGAGAATTTGGCTCGTAAGCTGACATGTTTAATCGAGAATAACTTTATGACGCAGACATAAATCAACTAATATTTTGATGGCGTCATGTTTACAAATACCTAAGCTTATTGTATGACATCTACGATCTATTTATTTCTACTAAAACTTACCGCTACAGCCATCTATTGCAAAGCGGCGGAAGCAAAGTTGTACACCTTTTATATGGAAGACAATTGTAATTGTGTAAAGTAAATAAATATATACATAGATATAATTTAGAATGAAGGAAAATTGATTTATTATTCATGAAATTTTTTCATAAGACTAAGCTTTTGTATTTTAATATGCTGTACTGGATTAAATTAATTTCCTTAAATGTAATGTAAAATGCATTTTTTTGATGGTTTCTAGTTTTGTTAACACAATGCCAACATCCATGATCAATAACTTACTGGTTACTTTTATTTCTTTCTCTAACAAATTTCTTATAAGAAATTTTTCATATAACATTTATCTGTATATGTAATTATGAATCATATACTAAATGGAATGAATGTAACTTAAATCTAAGTATGTTGTCATATAACAAAACAGTGCAAGTTAAGTAGAATGGCAATAATACAGTAGCTTACTTTCAGGTTTAGAACTAAGATTGCAGAATTAAACATTGTTTTCAGGTCCCAATGTTCTATTTTATTTGCTCATTACTGGGCTGAAATAAGAATAGAAAACAGAGTCTGAATATTTTTTTTTTTGTGGAAATTGAAAATAATTTGTAAAAATATGAAAAATTTTATTTAAAAAAAACTTATAATATATTTAAAAAAATCCAGTTTTTGAATAACAATATTTTAACATTTAATCTCATAAAAATGTATAAACATTGCTTTATATTTGCTTCCTATTCTTAAGAAATTCATGTCCTTCCATTGGCTTGGGTACAATATAATATAAATATATTCTCTAACTTACATTATTCTCTCTTTAATGTTATAAATTTTAAAAAGCTAAAATTAATTTGAAAAATGTAATAATTTATAATCTCAAACGGTAAAAATAATATATTTACTTACCAGTAAGATATCAAAACAGTGGTATCATTTAAGGATTAAATTATTCTTATAATTACTTTAAAAAAAATCCCATTGTAAATTGTAAGAAAATATGGGAATCGTGAGAAAAAAAAATTCTTTTGAAAAGAAGTGTGTAGTTTAAAAATCAAAGATTTTCTAATTTCAAAAAATGCCTAACAAGTTAACTGATGGTTTGATTTATTTAATGTAGGTAAATTAATCTAAAGTAGGGGGCAGCTGAAAAAAAGTTCCTAGAGTCCAAAAAGTATGGTTACACTTTCAAATTTTAAATACAAATAAACAAACAGATATTCTATTCACTTATGGTTTTTTATGTCCCATAAAGAAAATGCTAAAATGTTTTTACAATGTTTTAATGCACAAATTTAATGTGTGCATCATTAGTCGTGCGCAACACATCAGGTCTATACAAATAGAGTAATCTCAACTTCCGCTAAGTCAGCCAGATTCTGTTTTTGACAAAATGCTACTTATCGTCACAAATCTTTCATGCCACTTATTAGTTTTACATCTTGAAGGTGCACTTTGTTTCTAGGTTGTCCAAAATTTACACTGTACATGTGTTGCAAAATTCAATAAACTTTGTTACAACTTGTGCTTGTTCTTGAGAGGAAGCCATTTTTAACAGGAATGTTGTAAAATGTGGACATTGCACGATCTATATAATTTGCATTTCATTAAATAAAAACTTTTACGTCTTTCTTTGTGTATCATAAAAAATCATAAGTGAGAATCCATTGTTTTTAATTCATTTTTGAAAGCGGAGCCATAGTTTTTGGATACCTATGTATCACATTAATAACATTAAGATACATAAAAACTTTTATCAAACCAATATCATTGAACTTATCATGGTTATAGATGCTGGTGTAAGAAAATTAATGGGATAGCCATGTCAAACAAAAAAAATATATAATTGTTCTAGCATTATTAATTTTGTCACTTTTTTATTATCTAAATTGTTACACTGCAAATAATCAAGAATAATAGTTCTATAAATAAAATATATTGCTATTCAGAAAAAACTTAGATGTATTAAAATTTTAAGCATCCCTTCTATCAGGAATATTACTATTTAATGTATTATCTATAATGTGTAAAATTGTTTCTAGGTAATTGTGGTAATCAAGATATTAGTTCTACTAAGGTTTAAAGTAATTAGGATAAAAGAAATATCAGGCTTATATATTTTCTATTTTATTTAAAAACTAATAAATCACAGGATGATGAAAGATGTTATTTTTTAGGGAAAAACTATTGATGCTGAACACTTGTCTGAATTAACTGAAGAGGAATATGAAGTGAATTTTATGAAAAGTAACCTGAAAGGTTTTGTGAAGTTGGATGTGAAATATTTGATACCTTTCTTTACAAGACGATTTACTCATCAGGTAATTTTTTGTTTTGCATTTGTTGCTTAAAGTTTATTTTTTCACATTATATTTCGTATTAATTCTTTGAATTTCAACACTGACACAAAAAGAACATTAAATTTATTGCTTTTGTTATATTACATATGGAAATTTTTGAATTTTTATTTTTTATTATATTTTTTTTATTGGGTGTTTATAATTTTAGTAATCTTTTAAAAAGTATTGCTTGATTTGATATTCATGAAATTTGTTATCAAATTTTGAAATATTTGCTTTTGAAAAAACATCTTAAAATTCTTAAATTTTTTTTTTTTTTTTTCTGTAATACATTGATCTGTGAAAAGAGAAATGACCCCTCTGACTTATTGAATGATGAATGAAAAGTAAAAAAAAAAAAAAAAAAAAAAAATGATTGGAGTGGATATACACATTGTGTTGTACAATTATATACTTATACATATGACCGGTTAATGTTTTTTATGAAACAACAAATGTACTTTTAAATTTCTTTTATAAAAGTTAATCAAGAGGTAACTAAAAGGTCTCACTTATATTTTTTTTGAAATTGTTTATTATCTCAGGTGTATAAATGCATATAAATCATGGTAATTAAAAGTATTCTATAAAGATGCTTTAAAATTCACATTTTTTATATTTTCAACAATTTAAATAATTTGTGTTCATAATTGTTTACTTTTTATATTTTCTGCCAATTTCGTGTGTGCACATACACATAAATTAAAATCAGATTTTTAAAAAAATTATAGAGAAATGTATCTAACTTGGAGGCCGAGGAAGACCATATAAACATGATTTTAAATCTATGTTGGGCAAGAAAAATAATTTTTTAGTCAAATTTCTTTTGAAAAAGGATAGTATTAGAAAGAAAAACAGTGATAGTTATCTGATGGAACATAACCATATTAGTTAATCATTAACAAAAATGCTTAAGATTTGTCATTAAACTTTGGAAGTTGTAGTAAAATGTTTGTTGTTTGCTGTTATATATCTATCAACTAGGCTACAAAAACATTCATTATGGGTCAGACACTGATATACTCTAATTTTTTGACCAAATTTCCTACAAAGTCTTATTTAAATTGGGTGACTGTGGTTGCTGAGTATAATCCTGGTCTTGAGCCCTTTCCTGACCATTCTGTCAAGTCATGATTTCAAAGGCAACTGTTCAAACTTTTTTTATCAGTTTCTGAGACAGATCTAGAAGCCTTAAACTTGATAGCATATGGAAGAGCAGTTTACAAATAAATTAAAATAGTTATAAAAATACTTAAAAAATCATTTACAATAAACACAGATTACTTTTTGGTACATATGTATTGAACCAAAGCCAGCAATTTATAATTCATTGCCAAAGAATAACTGTATGTCACATTAATCATCAAAAGATTGTACAAGTTAGAAGCAACCTACTTCCTTTGCACTTATTATTAGCCTTGCTCAAAAGGCAAGTGGTGCGAGTAACTAAGTGGTCATGGTTGCACAATTCTCTGAATCATCAAAATAGGATCCTACTGACCTAATAATATTTGCTTTGGAAGTGAAATATTATTATCCCATATTGGTGTGTTATGGTTGCAAATTCATAGTTGGTGTTGTTTCTATTGAGTTGTGGGTTTGAATCTTGGTACCACTGAAGACCTGCCATGAACTGATGTGAATTAACATTATTGAGGCTCAGAGTTTTCATGTTGGTGTGGAAGTTTGAAGAGTGGACTGACAGGTATCATACTTATACTGTTCGAATTAATTGGGACAAACATGTTTTTCTTGTTTGAGTTGGTATGTGATTACTAGTGATGTCCTGAACCACCTCAAAACCATTATACCTGCCTCTAGGTTTAGTGTGACAGATCGACTTTGGCTATAACTTATTCATTTTAATGTATTAGGAGCTCAGTTGTACCGTATTTTCCTGTATATAATCCGCGGATTATGTGTTAAAAAAGTTAAAAATTTCATTGTGGGTATTATACACTGCCGCGGATTATCTGAGAAAAAACATTCTCCATCAGAAAAGCGAACAATAAAGTTTTGAAAGAAATGCCATTTATGTTTTATAAAATAAATAATAGATGGCGCTTTCATGACTCGGATGACGTATATCAGCCATAACTAGTTTTTGTCCAATTACATTCAAAAACGAATTCGATTCCTCAGAAGGAAAAACAGTTACGTGTCGCTGGCACCATTTCCAATTTTCTCTTAGAGCTATTATGACCTTCGAAAGTTTTCATCATGTTGAAATGAAAGTGTTAAGTTACACTTCAAACTTCAAGTTAAAAGTTATAGAGAAGGCTACCGAAATCGGGAAGCTGCAAGGTTTTTCAACGTTGATGAATTGAATATTCGTTTGTGGAGAAAAACTAGGAAAACTTCGAAAATTGTGATCAACGTTAAAGTGCCAATCATTGTGGTAAGCCTCACTGGCCAGAATTAGAGGAAGAAATAAATAAAAGGATTTTAAAAGAAAGAGACAGTGAGAAAGCAGTCTCGATCTTGATTTTTTTGCTGTTAACTTGCTAAATTAAAAAAAAGATTCTTTCTGCGTGGAATGTTTTTTTTAACAACTCAAAACATAGATGGCAGTAGCAAAGAATTTTTTTGTGTTATTGAGATTATCCTAAAAAATATTATCATACATATTTTAAAAGACGTTTCATAATAAATTTTTTTTCCTGTACAAATTCTTACTTCTATTTTCAATTATATTGTGTATTTTTTGTCTTATGACACTCATTATCGGCAGTGTATATTTTGGATCATTCGGCCTAAAAACTGCCGCGGATTATACATTTTTTTTACTCGGAAAAAAGGCTTTGCGGATAATACGCCGCTGCGGATTATATACAGGAAAATATGGTAATTCAATTTTGGCATTCTGTGTAAGACTTGTTACTTTCACTTATTCAGTGGTGAATATTACTCTAAGGAGCTATTCTAAAATAAATCGCTCTGAATGAACACACTTCTATGACTGTGAGAGATACAACTATGGCAGTTGGTGTGATCAAATTAAGTGTTTTAAGAACATTTAGAAAGTGTGGATCATCATCTCCAAAAAGAAAAGAAAAGTGTTGGCTCAAGTAGGAAAAATACTCCAAGAATTCATAAATTTTTAATAAGAAGTAGCAAAATAAATTCAAGAAAGAAAAACATATCCTTTTGTAGGGATTTATTGGATAATGGTGTTGAAGTGAGTACCTCAACTGCTTTGGAAAAGGCTTCTGTAAGGTGACCTTAGGGCAACAAGACTAGGGAAAACAACTGTTTCTAACTTAGGAAACGATGAAAAGACGTTTAGCATGGGCCAAAGAATACTGATCATGGACTGTTAATGACTGGAAGAAGGTTAATTTCAGTGATGAAGCATTTATTTGTGCAGGGATACAAATCAAGTGTAGTTAGACAAAGTGAAGTTGAAATTTTGCTACCAGATCATATCCAACAGATTGTAAAAGAGCCTTCTAAACAGATGTTTGGGTTTTTTTCCACAACAAATGGCCCTGGAAGCTTAGTTTCTCTTAAATACAGGAATTCTGTCAAATATATAGAAATATTATGCATTCATAGAATATATACATTATAGAATAGATATAGAATATATATACATTCATCCATTTATGGAAACATTTAATGGAACATTTCAACATGACTTAGCCCCTTGTCACAATTCAAAATTGGTCCATTCTTTTATGTGGGAAATAAAATAAAAGTGTTCAATTGGCTTAAATTTTTCCCAGACTTAAATCCTATTCAAAACTGATGGCATATTCTCAAGAATTATGCTGAGAAGAATCACATGACAACAGAGCAAATGATAAAAAGGGCTCTACTAGTGTGTTTCCAAGATGATGAAATCAAGAACATGTGTGCTACTCTACTGGAGTCAATGCTAAGATGGGTTGAAAAGGTCATTTCTGCTGAAAGAAGATATATTTCATAATAATATACAGAGTTTTCAGTCTATTCAAGCTGTGAATGATAAAAGGCTAAGGTTTTCGAAAAAGATCACTTTTTTTCCCCATTTGTCCCAATTAATTTGAACAGTATAGTACTTATTACTTTGCTTATGTTCAAATTTACTAGGTCTATTGCTAGTAATCCTCATGTTTCTGAGTGTGATATTAAAAAAGGATCAATTTGTCAGTTTTATTTAATTTGGATTTCACTATTTTTTAAGAGCAATTTTTAACACAAAAAGATTTATGTGCTTGCCATTTTAGTCATGATATAGAGGGGTTTTGATTGTGAACTTGTTTTTTTAAATCTCTTCAGGAAGTAAAAGATTGTAAAAGCCAAATGACAGATTTAACAAATCAGTGGTATCAGGCAATTCGTGGTCCTTCCGAAACTGATGAATCAGATGAAGAGGTGGACATGTGACAAAGGCTTTCTTCAAAACAAACAGATGTTGCCAAGTTTTGACGTACCATTTTTTACAGATCCATAATGTTATATATTTATAAAAATATATATATGAATGAAAGGTTGAATGTGTTATTGACTGTGTGCCGTTTATTGAATTATTCTAAGCTTTTTAACGTGTGTAACACATACTAGATCTAAAGAGTTTATCTTCTGAAATTGAAAGAAATTGTCTTGAAAGGCTAAAATGTTTATTTTTTAAACATTTAATGCTGTTATTAGAGTACTATTTCGATGTAAAATAGTGAAAATATATAATGCTAGAATGTTTTGTATTTAATAATTTATAAAGTTGCTTCAAATCAAATAAAAAAAAGTGTTATTGGTAATTTTTGCAGCTATTGTTAAAGTTTTTAGTAAAATTGAAAGAGGATTATTGATTTATTTATTTTGTGTGTATGTGGATTGTGATATCATTTTCTTAGAACTTATAATCAAAAAATCTCATTACTATTTTGTTATACTGAAAAATGTTTTAAATTATATCCAAAGGTTGTTTTTATACTTATTTGATATGTCTTTAGTATTTGAATTGAATTGTTCCTAGATTTTAACTAAAATGCTCAATTTCTCATTATGTTATTTATTTTATAAATAATTGTAGGGCATGTTAAGAAATAATTTTATTACTGTCATTCAAAATCTAAAAAGTGTGCAGTTTTTTAATTACTTTTATAACTAGAAAATTGTTGGTACATTTTAGAAAACTTGTTTTTCTGTTAAAATATAAAAAAATATTTTTGTAAAATTATTTTCTTGAATGAAATAAAGAAAAAATCATGGTATTTTTTTCAACATGTAATTTTTATTACAATATAGTTTCAAATTGTACACAAAAATAATTTATAAAAAATTATATCAGAACTATATTAAATAATTTAAATTTTGCTAGTATTTAAAAATTACAGTTCAAGATTATTTCTTCGTATATAATTCTTGGAGTTCCTGATTTTATGTATTTGCTATTTATCTTTGTTTTCAAATTTTGCTAGTCATTTCTGTAAATTCTTTGTACCAACTTTTATAAATTCAGTATTGTGTTTGTCTATTTGAATTTATTATAATATTTTAAATCTTATTTTAAGAGAGGAAATAGTGTCTTTCATATGTAAATATAAATGTTCTTTAGCATTTTGCTGTCATCCATTTTTAAAATACTTATATTGGAAGAAATCCTATTTAAAAGTTAAGAATTTATTACAATATCAAGTACTCAATTGTTGTTTCCAGTATGACAAAAGCAGTCCCCTCCCCATGTAAATTTTGATTATTTGTCTGTACAGAGTTAGAATTCCTCCACCCCCCATTCTTGTAATTTATTTTATTTATTTGCTTTATCAGTTTCTTCAGTTAGGGTTTGTATATTCTGTTATAATGTTAGCTTTGTAATATATTGCCTTTCTAATCTAACAATATTAATGTACTTAAAGTAACACCATGATGTAATGTTTGCATAACATTTTTTTTGTTGAGATTTTTTAGTGTACAAATTTATATTTTCATATCGATTCTCAGAGTGGAAATTTATATTTCCGTGCTGTATCATACTTGTACAGAATAGTGCTGCATGATATGCATGTTATTCATGTATTTGCAGAAGGTAATCCTGAAATATGGTTGTTTTTCTTCACATTTTTGAAACATTTTATAAATGAAACAAGTAAAATATGCTGTAATTAAATTTTTTAATGGAAAATTCTCTTTTAAGAATTAATTGCAAATTATAAGAATGCATTTAAAAGGAAAAATTATTTTTTAAGCACTTCACTTGCATGTAATTATACTGCAATATTTTTCAAAAGTTGCCAAACTATCTCACAATATTTCATATCTTATATCCTGTTTTATAAACTATACACATTTTTTTTTCAATAAATATTTTACTGTAAACTTTTTTTAATTCTATGATTTGTATATTTTCCCTTAATATTTTTCATATTTTTTGTTGCTTAAATAATTACAATTGTTACAAATACATATTAATGAAGTTTTTTTGAGAAAGAAAAGAATATGTACTGTAATTATAAAACACAATGTTCTTTTTGACAAAATTAGAAATAAATGATTAAGAAACATTTGCAATAAAACTGTTTTAAAATAGACTTGTGCTATTTAATGTAATTAAAAACTTAATGTGCTTACTTCCTTTGCCATAAATTTAAATATATATATTTTCTTTTTTCTCCTTACTTTTATTAAAAAAATACTCTTTAGATATTTTCAGTTTTTATTTATGAATACTCATAACTTATTTTCTTTATTTAATCTTCAGTTTTGGTAAAATAGTTGAGGATATAAAAATGTATTTCTATTGGCCTGTACCATGATAACAATGGCTGTATTGCATTAATTAAATGTTTATTAATTGTATTATATAATTATCATTATATAAATTTTAGAAATGTTAAAATAAATATTCAGTTTAATTTGATTAAGCATTGGCACAATTAAATGCTCGTAGTTGGATATTTATTCATCAAATTTCATAATTAATTTTTCGATTTATTTAAAGATGTCAGATAAATGTTTCCAATTACATTGCAGTATAGTAATTTTGTTATTTCTTTAAAAAACTAGATTTCAATTATTTGTTTAAACAAAATGTACCACCATTTCAAATCAATGTAATTCTTATGTTCAGATGATCTAGTCATTTTAATTTAACACTGATTTTATTGTTGCACAAGCTCACTAGTGATTGTTTGGTTTATTGCATGTTGATATTGTGATGTGTAAGGATTATGGTAAAGTATTGTGTATGGATTAATCAAGATCACCAACTTTTTTTCAAGCACAATGTATTGTAATTTTACTCATGTGGAGTGTGATAAATTTTTTTTATGGAAATGTATCACCAAATATGGTTTAAGTTAATAAAAGCATTGAGTTTTATTTTGTGTACTGTATTTTATTATTGGTTTAATCAAACAGAAATTTAAAATTATATAAATATATTTCAATCAAAAATTACTTTTTTACAAGTTAAACTATTCTTTCAAAATGTATTTGGGAGCATGCGAGAATAAAAAATAAATGAATAAATAAAAATTTAACCGTGTCATGTGTGCATTTAGAGCGGAAAAAATTGATGAATTATATTTAACTTTTTATATATCTTTTACGAAATGCTTATTAAAAAAAATATTTTTATCTCAAGAGCAAAGAGATTGGCAAAATATATTGAATTCAAACCAATGGGAAGAATAATAACTCAATTCTATGAAATTATGCTATCAATTTAATGTTTTTGATGTTATATAAATTGATTTGATTAATAGGAATGTGTACAATTGTAATAATGTAATATTTAATTTTAAATCAGATCAAAAGATGACACTACAGCGATACATGTTATATTCCAGTAGTAATTATCTTCAAGAAAATACGTTTATTTATTATTTAAGTTAAAGGGAAAAAAATCAAGTAAAAATTAATGTGTGTCCTTTTTCAATAATTTTTCCTTAGTTGTTGAGCAATGTGAAGTTAAAATAAAAGGTGAATATATAAAATTAATATTTATTTTAATTATTTTCATGGTAGTAATGAAAAAAAGTGTTCGCATTAAGATTTTTCTTTAATTCAATGTCTTAAAAAATTAACTTTAAATTATTAATTAATTTAACCAACTTCAAATTTTTTTACAACTTAATAAAAACATTTAATAATTTTTAATTTTTTGAAACTTTATTTAAAATTTATTTGCAAAAGAAAAAAGAAATATTTGTTTTTAAAAAAAGAAAACTATATATAAAGTATAATTAATGAAACCAAACAAATGATTTTGAATTTTAATTCATATTGTATTCAGAATTAAAATAACCAAAGAAATTATATATAAAATACTAATAAACAATTAATATAATTTTTTAAAGTTAATTCCTACTTAGGTCAACTATAAAAAGTTTTATTGTTGTTACTTTCTATTAAATAATTAAAATTAATATAAATTTGTATACACATATGACATAATCACAGTATTAAGAGGCAAAACAGGAAGGGATTTTCCTTTCTACATATAGTGTTGGACTATTATTTTTCTTTGCTACTATTTATTCACTCATAAATCACATTATCAGAAATTAGGCCATCCCAGATAGGATTCGAACCCACGACCTTTGGATTAGAAGTCCAACGCGCGCGCGCTATCCATTGCGCTACAGGGACATAACGAGCGACTTTCCTTTTTATATAGTGTTGGGCTATTATTTTTGTTACTATTTATTTATTAATTAAGTTTAACTAATGAATTAATATTAGAAAAAATTGAATTAACAAGTGTCATCCACTACAAGTTTAAAAACATATATTTGAACTTGAATGGAGGAATAGAAAGTATTTTATTAACGACTGAAAATTTGGACAAGATATATATATATATAATAATTCTCAGTAATTTAATCTTTAGTAGCTTTTGATTTATCTATGGTCCATTCCATCAGGACACGCATTTAATTAATAAACTAGCCACCCGCCTAACGCGAGTATCTTGAATTACATCCATTCCCAAATCATGCGATTTCCCGTTGGGTATAAAGATCGAGATTTCTGGAATTCGCTCTCTTATATCTTTGTTCTTAATCATGTAGCTGGCTGCACTACGCGTTGTGTTTGTTCTTTGTAGTGTCGTCCATGCTTTATGTTTGTAATAAGCCTACGCGTTTCAAGATGTGCTGAATACGCAACATCAACCAGCATAGAAAATGTATCTAATATACAGTAATCACTCACTGCCGGCCACGCCCTATCCTTTCGTTGATTTAGTATAATCATCCACTCGCCACGACAAATCATGCATCGCTATAACTTTTATTATATGTATAGGGAGATTGTGAACTATATAATAGTAGGAATTGTGTGTTTGGAAAAAAGCTACTTAGCGATTGTTCAATCTGATATTTTATTTTATTAATAGTTACAATAATATATATATATATATATATATATAAATGATTTCTGGAAACTGTGCTGTAACAAATTTTTTCACTGAATAATAGTTTTTGTGTGGTTTTTCTCGCATTTTATAAAGTGAGTGAATATTAATGTTGCGTAGTGAGCAGTTTTCCGAAGCTGGCGCACGGAAATTATTTTATGGCTTTAAAGTCTTCATAATTATATCTAATGATCAAAAATCATAGTAATTGTGAATCTGGTATTCTTTCCTGTTTTATACTAACAAATAAGGTTAATAAGGTCTTAACTAATTTATGTCAAGTTTGAATTTGATCAAGAATAAATGATTGATAAGTGGAACTAGTTTTTGAACAAGGATTTAAGGATATTAACAGAATTGGTAATTTGCGCGTGGAAGCATATATACAAGTAATAGTGTGGCAAGTTAAAAAAAATTAAATTTTAACAGATTAAACAAATACAATCTAATGTAACATTGAACATTTATAATAAAGGATAATATATAATGTTTCAAAGGACTCGATATCCTTTGAGCATTTTTTTATTTATGTATTTAAAAATTACATTTTTAGCATTTCATATTATGTTCATTTAAGAAATTGATATGAGATAAAATTTTGCATGCATTATTCACACAATTTTACAAATTTAATTCCTTTTAAAAGATTTGGAAATTTTAAAATTCTACTCTTTTTAAGCTAATTAATTTTTCGACATTAAATGTTTGTAATATTTCTGAGGATGTTTTAAACACCTTTAGGGATCGATTTTACAATACCTTAATTTTGGAGAAAAAATAAAAAAATGTTGATATATATATCTATATTATATGCTAAAATTCAACCAAAAGCCTGATATTTCTCACACTTCAATTTTTTAAAAAAAATTCAATTTACAGTAAAATGGATCCCTAATTCTGTTACATGCAAGACACAGGGAAAAAAATGGAAGTGATTGGTAAATAATTTTGGAAGAAGTAGTATTCTGAAAGCGAAAAAACACAAACTGAGAACAACCATTTTAAAGTTTATAATTCTGAAAAAATAATTATGATCTTAATTAAGTATACAATACCATACTAAAATATTAGCTACACTCATGTCCGTAAATTAAGGATAATGAAGTTCAGGCAAAATAAGAGACAGAAGCAAAACAAATTTGACTTATTTGTAAAGTCTATTTATTAAACAAAAGGTTAAGAGCAAAAAAGATGTGTGTGTGCTATATGTTTGACATAAAAATTGCGATTTTTACTCCCTGGACAAATTTCAAAAAAAGACCTATTTACAAAAAGCAGTATAACATGGTTAGTATGATGGTTAATACGGAGTATGTCTCCCGGACGATGCAATACAGGCCTTACAAAGCCTAGGCATGCTGAGTATCAAATTATCAATCTGATCTCGGGAAAATTACACCACTCATCAAGCAATGCCCTCCGAAGTTCCGGTAGACAGGTAGGAGGGGGTTAACGGGCTGCAATTCGTCGGCCAAGCATATCCCACACATGCTCTATTGGATTTAAGTCCGGTGAGTATGCTGGCCAATCCATACGGGCGATATCCTCCGATTGAAGGCATTCATCTACAATGTTTGCATGGTGAGGATGGGCGTTGTCATCCATAAACAGAAATTCAGCACCCATGGCGCCCCGAAACAAACGTACATGTTCCAGAATGACATCCTGATAGATGTGGTCTGTCATTGTTACACTCTGAACATGTAGGTCAGTTCTGGAACCAAGAATAATTCCTCCCCAAACGCGCGAGCCATCCTGCACTACCGTAACGGTGTCGTTCACAATGGTGTTCTCTTGGTGGTAACGGGTACCTGGCGTTCTCCATATTAAAGTCCGGCGAGAATCAGACTGCAAACTAAACCTGGACTCGTCTGAAAACATCACACAAGACCACTGTTGTGGTGTCCACAATGCATGCTCTCTACTCCAGGCTTATCGCAGGTGACAGTGAGTTGCGGTAAGTGGAACACATCTGACAGGCCTACGAGCATATAGACCAATGTGCCCTTAGCGTCTGTACACGGTCTGCCTTGAAACTGTCGTACCGGTAGCTGGAGAGAGCCGACGAGACAGGTCTAATGCTGTGCTCCGTCTGTTTCTTATGGCAGTAACTGCCAGATATACCGGTCCGCATTCGGCGTTGTAACTCGGGGGTGTCCTGTGCTGTAACATCTACTCACATTACCATCCTCTTGGAATGGTTGCCAAAGCCTGGATATGACACTCTGGACGATTCCAAGTTCCTTGGATACTTCCAGCTGGGTACGTCCACATTCCAGTCGTCCAATAATTCTACCCCGTAAAAAATCATCCAAATGCTTCCCTTGTGCCATAACTATGCGGTTATTGCACTGATAGGCTTTTAAAGCGCTTGTGAACAATTTTACTTCTTTGCCACCTTTCCTTATATACCCTACTCTTACACTCTCGTCATTGTGACGTACTATCCGCGCCATCTGGTGGTTTCCTGTAATTTTCAAGATGTGTGTGATAATTCTACAGGTGAAATTTTTATTTTAGAGTTCAATTTCTGTGTGATTCTGAATTGTCTTTAATTTATGGACATGGGTGTATATATTTTTCTTAAAAATAAAGTATAATATAAATCTTACTTCGCCGACAACCACGCATCATTTGACTTGGAGAACTTTTCATTTCTATGGCACTTCATCCATTTTTCCCCTACAAACGCGCAAACATTTTCAACACTTTTTCTAAATTTTAATTGCTTCTCGTCCTCTTATTTATCAAAGTCCATTGTACAAGGGGTGATCAAATGAAAAGGTATGAAACGACATAAAAATGAAACAGTTAAATATTTGCATATTCCGCCATGGGAGAATGTAGCGAGACATCTCGGTATGCCATTGGAAGCTCTGACTGGGATCGGATCATGCGCAGGAGAGAGCAAATGCTCGTATAAAAAGCGGCGTCCAAATGGTGCGGCAGTCCGTACGAGGACAGGATGGCGTTCGCGCTGCAAAATTCGACGAGCAGCGAAGTGTTATCCGATTTCTGACAGCGGAAGGTGAGAAATCGGCAGCTATTCATCGGAGGATGGGGACCGTTTACAGGGAGAAATGTGTCTCTGACAAGTCTGTCAGAAAATGGAGTGCCCGTTTTCGTGCAGGCCGTGAGAGTGTGGGTGATGACCAGAGACTAGACCAGGCAAACACTGTCATCACGAGCGATCTCATCGACAAGGTAGACGACCTAGTGAGAAGTGATCGGCGTGTCACATTGCGAATGTTGGTGCTGAAGATGGATGTCAGCTATGGAACCGTGTGGACAATTGTTCACTAAAGGTTGCGATTTCGGAAGGTGTGTGCCGCTTGGGTTCCGAAGCGGCTCACCGACCAGCAAAAGGAGCTACGTATGGGACCAGCACTGCAACATCTGTCTCGGTATCAGGAAGACCCCGCTTTCATGAAACTGATCGTCACAGGTGATGAGACCTGGTGCCATCACTACGAGCCAGAGAGAAAGCGGGACAGCATGCAGTGGAAGCATGCGTCGTCACCTCCCCCTAAAAAGTTCAGAACCGTGAAGTCAGCAGGCAAGGTGTTGCTCACTGTCTTTTTCGACGTTCAAGGTCCACTACTTGTGGAATTCCTCGAACACAGAAAAAGCATTAACTCCGATGTGTACTGTGAGACACTTCGATGCCTATGCAGGTCCATCAAGAACAGACAGGGGCTGCTCACGGATGGTGTGGTTCTGCTCCATGATAACGCGCGTCCACACGTTTCCAGAGTCACACAAGTGGAACTGGACAAGTTCAAATGGGAGACGTTGGACCATCCACCCTACAGTCCGGACATGTCGCCCTCCGATTTTCATGTGCTTGGTCCTCTGAAGAAACACCTGAAAGAGAAGTGCTTCAACTCGGACGACGTAATCAAGGACGCTGTGAAGGACTGGGTCTCGTCCGAGCCACAGGAATTCTGGGAACAAGGAATCCTGCGGCTTGTTCATCAGGGGGATCATTGTGCTCAGGCCTATGGTGTATATTTTGAATAAAGTCTACATTTGTACCCACCGTGTCGTTTCATACCTTTTCATTTGATCACCCCTTATACACTGGTGTGCAAAATTTAAGCAACAGGTGGGTTTATAGCCATAACTTCACGAAAAATCATCTGAGAGACATGAAATTCAGAAATGAGGGAGAGTATTATGTACGTAAAGAATGACGAAGGTATCGGCGCTGAAATTGGAATACAATGCATACGGTATGGAATCAAACAAAAACAAGCTTTATTGAACGCATAGTATCGTGACTCATGATGGTCTATCCAACAGGAAGAACAACAAGCAGATGTTCCTTAATATGGTATATGCCCTCCCCTCACTGCAATGGTTGCTTTGCACCGTCTATGCATACTCAGAACCAGCTGGTGCAACATTTCTTGCGGTAAGAGTGCCCATTCTTCAATCAGCATCGGTTTGAGTTGTTGGGTGTTCTCCGGATGATGTAAGCGTGCTGCAATTCGTCTCCCCAAAGCATCCCACACATGTTCGATGGGATTTAAATCTGGGGAGTACGCTGGCCAATCCATTCGAGGGATATCTTCACTTTTCAGCAGCTCCTCAACAGCAAGAGTCCGATGTGGCCGTGCATTGTCCTCCATAAAAATGAAATCTGGGCCAATGGCACCTCGGAACAGACGCACATGGGGAAGAAGTACCTCCTCACAATAGCGATCCCCAATTACAGACCCTCTATCGAAAATGTGGAGCTCAGTTCACCCGTTCAGCATAATGCCTCCCCAGACAAGAACTCCAGGACCACCGTAATGGTGTCTTTCCTTGATGTTACTGATATAAAACCTTCCCGATTTCTCTCCAAATCAAAACTCGTTGAGAATCGCTTCTGGTACTGAACCGACTCACATCCGTAAAGAGGACACGACTCCATTGACAGTTGTCCAGTTTTTGTGCTCTCTGCATCACTGTAGACGGTGGCGTCGGTGGTCAACTTTCAACGGGAGGCAGCGTTCAGGACGGAGGGTGAATGGCATCTGGCCACAGTAAACCGCGACACTTGTCGCCCCGTTGCTGTAGAGAGTTGCTGAGCAATGACGCTTGCTGACTGCCTTTTTTCGCCTGCAGGATGATATATCGGTCTTCCCCTGCAGTTGTCGTCCTCGGGCGGCCACCACCAACCTTTCTAACATATGTACCTGTGGTTTGGAACGCTTTCCAAGCGCGCGAAACGACACTTTTGTTGATTCTGAACTCTGCAGCTACACAGGTGACGGTACGCCCCTCCTCCAGCTTTCCGATCATTCTTCCACGTGTGAAGTCGTCCAAGTGATTTCTTCTAGCCATATTTCACGAATTGACTCACTGGCACTTGCAGCGAATATGTTGAATTGCGTCTCCGTCCTTCATTTTATTTTACTGTTGAACAGCACGCGCCGACATCACGCGTTTTGCGTACGCTCACGTCACTTCTGACGTTTCGTTCCTGATATTTGCATACGCATGACGTTTCTACTGACTTAAGTGTTCACTGTACTGACCTCCAGACCCCCTTTTCTGCAATTTCATGGTTATCTGCTTAATTTTTACATTGTTGCTTAAGTTTTGCACACCAGTCTAGTTCTAACTAAACTCAAAACAACATTAGTTTTGCGCAAGTATCTTGCTCTTCCGTCCACACATTGAATAAAGCACGCCGAGTAATACCATCGCCAACGCTGAAAAAAAATCATAACTTTGGGAGTAGCAGGCATTAGCAGCTCTCTCTCTCTCTCTCTCTCTCTCTATATATATATATAAATTTGGTATTAAATTAAAGATCTATGTGACTTAAGTGTTACTGTGATCAATCCGTGTCAATCCCAAAAGTTCTAGTCTATTAAACACAAAAAACTGACATACGTTAGTAGGAGTTACATGCTTTGCTAAATGTTATGTTTTTACAATTTTAAATAGAACTTGAATCTGTAACTTGAAAGTTAAATCAAGAGATTACCCATGACATCTATTTAACTCTCCCCCTAAAATCTGAAAAATCCTTTTCAGACGAAAGGGTAGAACTTGTGACTGTAAAATGAAGCTCTCGCAAGTGTTTCATGTAACAAGTACAAACCCGATCTAAACCGATAATTGTTGAAGATTTCCATTCGCGTACTGACAAAAACTGTTTAACACATGGCTAGGGAACTCAAGAGAACCAGAAATTGTGGGTTGTTGTTTTATTTCGCGCAATTTTTTTCCCGTGTACCAGATTGGGAAAACTGCCCACTGTGCGTCCCACTGTTTAGCTACACGAGGGGTTTGGCGACGGACTTCGTCATTTTGAACCACGGTCAAGTGACGAGGACGACTCCTAAGATGGCACCCCGCTCTCCTAAATACCCTACCACACCAATGGGAGGACGTTTGAGCACTCGATAGATTTAACGTGCATCACTACCATACATGGGAGGTCTTTAGTTGTACTGGGCTCGAACTCATGACGTGCCAGTTATGATCCGATATCTTGACAACTAGGCTACCGCAGTCACCACATTTTGACAAAGGTTTTGTCTAACGTACAACTGATCCTTGCGAGAAAGACCAGGTGATATTTGGGGCACATAAATTTTACTGAAGTCGAAAAGCCCCAGAGACCTCAAAAGACCCAAATCTCTTATCTTTTGATAACAAGTATTATTTTTGTTCCCAGCAAAGTTCAACAGCTGAAAATATCGTTTTAGTTACAACCAATCGAATTACATACATATTGCTTGGTGTTTTAAGAGGCGTGTCCAACTCTGTGTTCTACACTGAAATTTCAGAAGTGAAGAATCTCGGAAATTTATGGGAATGGACAAGCTCAATCGCTGCAATTGGCCATGGCCATTTTTATTCTTGAATGTAACTCCAAATTTCATTTGGAGGGGAAAAGGAAAATTATTTTTATAGAATTGAGTATTGTTAAATGTTTATATAATAATAAAAGAAATTCTGAAATCACGGAAGAGATTAAATTTTCAAAGCAGCAAAAGTAATGCTAATGATAAATTAGATACACGATAAAGTTTTTGATGGCAACAGAAAAAGCTTTAAAATACACAAATAAAATTTTGGCTAAAAGAAAGGTCCATTGTGCATAAGCCGCAGTAGGCAAGTGGTCAAGGTCACGAACTCGTGACCTGCGAGTCGTGAGTTCTGATGTCAATCAAGATGTTCCGTGTAAAGGATTTGATGCAGTCAAGTCTCTCGTGGCTCCAAGTTGGCGTGGCGACGAAATTAGGAGAGTGGAGTGTCAGCTCTGGTGCCTTCCTTTTTTTTAAAAAAAATTACGAGGTTTATTGCTAACAATCCTCATGTTGCTTCAGGATGCGACGTAAGCTCAAATCAAAAATAAAGTCTTCCTCGTACGTGCGTACATTTTGAAATTAAATGCATTCGCAGTCGCGAATTAGATCTTTTTGATAAGCATTTTTATTGTTTTCATAATTCTAGCCGAATTTGAACTGTTCTTCCAAGAATTTTTTTTCCATAGGAGGTATAATAATATTAATAGTAGACAAAACCATTTTCTAAGCCTAAGTTTAGAGAAATTCCATAACTACAGAATACAGATCGAAAATAAATGACTTCACGTGGAACACAGTAGCATGATACGAACTGTAAAATAACCAATATTATAAGACAAATCTCAAATTAATCACGTATCGTGGAATCTTTAGTCAATATTTAATTACAAGGATTCCTGAAAGTTACAATAGAATGGAAAGAATGTTCATTTATCTTTTCCATTGTAAATTCCATAGATTTTTGAAAAGCTCTCTTCCATAGAACAGAGATAAATCGTAGGTTCTTTACAATCAAATTAGGAAAAGCAAAGAGTAATTGTTAGAAGTTTATCAATTCATTCGCCACTTCCAGCTTGTTAGCCGCACTTCAAAGAGTTCGTGCTTTCAAAGAGATGTTGAATGAGTTTCCACTAAAATGGGCGCGGAATTTGTTGACATTATTCTTCAAGTTGTATAATTTACTGAATTTTAATTGATTGTATTTGCAGAAAGTAAGAATTTTACAACTGTTAGATTATAATGGATTCGTTCCTTCGAAATAGCCGTAATTTGATTAAATTTTATGCTGACAAGATACAAGAACGCTGAAATGTAATATAATATAATAAAAAAATAATCAGATTTCTGATAATTATATATGAGGAGTCATCAAATAGCTCAGCATTGTGTGCATATCTCATAACTATTAAGATTTTCATAAAAGATAAATTCTTTACGAACATCGTTGTTGTAAAATTGTTTGGGGGCTTTTCTAAAAACATATATAATATTTAATGCATGATGGGTTGTATCAAATATTTATACAACTCATATCATGTTTTAAAGTTCAAAGTTAATGCATGTAACCCAAAGAAATAGGCCAAAGAATATTGTTGCAAATTTTGAGTGGGAGAAAAGCAGCCGACGACTAATTGAATAATGACAGATTTATTAATAGACAGGGACGAATAGATGAAGCAGTTAATAGATAGTTAACAAAAGACAAATTGAAGTATACACAAAGAAATATAACTTTATTTATAGTATTGGATTATATGTTGTTGTTGTTGTTGTTGCTAATGCCACCTGTCTGACGTAGTCAGAACGAGGCCCACGAAATTCATCGTGGCATGGGCAAGAGGTACGCCTGTCGTTGGCCTTGAGCACCATACAGGTGACAGTGCGATTTAAGCTCAGTGAAACTTCCCCGAAGAGACGATAGATGGCGACACGACCTCTATCTCCACCTCCACAATTTCTGCAAGTGAACTGAAGGGGAGGGAAATATTCTCCAGTTCCTGCGCTAGTGAATAAGCCCACAAGACTACGGACCCACTGATTTAACGAGCACGTATTCCCATTTGGATTATATATTAGTCATATATAAACAAAGCTTTATGGGCTCCAGAAACGGCTCTTTAGAACAATTATCTAGCTGGAGCTCATAGAAAGAATGTTTCTCTTATCACAATCGACGTACCAGCAGATTCTAACCTCGACTGACATGACTGTCGTTCTATGGTCCCTTATATAGCCTCAAGGTAATTTCGAAAACTATCAAATTCAGAGACTTCTCAAGGTTACCTGGGTGCTATAATTTGTCGCCAAACAGGGCACCAAATATGTCACTAAGGGTGATAAAGTTGGCAATGTCTTTTTATTTGGCAACGTTTTTTTGTTTTTGTTTGGCAAAATTGGTCGACAGTATACCAAAAAAAACAATCAAGTATAAAAATGTTTAAAAACATACCATCTTTTTTTTATTGAGAAAATCATATATTTGTGGAAAAAAAGTTTACGAGATCAATGATCGTTGTATTTGAAAGCTAATTGAATGGTTGCCGTGTTTATGGAAATGGAAAGTTATTTTCATACAGTACCGAAGGTTCTATATATCACGTCGGTAATGTCCAGACAGTTGCCAGAATACAGGTCTTCCTTAGGACAGTCATTAATTCTCTACAAGATCGCCAGAATGGCAGGACAGGAGAACTGATAGTCAGGGGTCAGTTCTGTGTCAAGACAGTTCATACATTGCAGGTATGTTTTTGTTCTATCTTTATGGATTTTCATTCCTTTCAGGTGGCGTGTCCTGATTTTGGTGAGGGGAATCGCTGAACTCCTACTTGTGATGAGTAGTTCAGAAATTTGGTTACAGTTTTGTCTTTGAATCTAGACCTTGTCACTGAATTTATATCATTCAGTGTGATTACAAAAAGTAGTTTATCATTGTTTAGTTTTCTTGTTTGTTTAGCTAAGGCATCAGCAAATTTGTTATCGTCAATTACAACATGGGCTGGTACCCATTGCATGATGCACTTTTTATTTAACTTGAGAATTTTGTGGAGAACATTGTGTATGTTCAAGACAAACATTGAGTCTCCTTTTTGTTTTGAATTACTTGAAGGGCAGCTGTGGAGTTGCTAAATATGACTATTTTTTCAGGTTTCTCTGCATCTTGGAGATTTAAATACTCGTTCAATACTGTATGAATTGTTTTGCTTTGCTGCCCAGTGAAAAGGTGAAATTGATACCAGCTCTTCCATTTCCTAAAGTCATCTGAAGATCCATCAGCGAAAGCAAAAACATAGTCTTTTTTTTAAGTATGAATCGATGATTTTGATTTCTTTGGCTTTGAGGCTTTTTTTTTGTTGCTGGTTCTTTTTTGGAGCAGAGTTCGAGAAGATGTTCTAATTTCGGTGTTTTCAGGAAGTAAAGAGCCTTGCACTGGGGTTCCTGTAAAATATCAAATGTATTTGGCTCCAGCCTAATCTGTTGTCTGATTGTTTCATCAAATTGTATTGTTGAGTGTTGTTTGAGTCTGGTACTTTTGCTTCCATGTATGAAAGACTCGATTGTTAATGTGATCTTTTTCACGATTTTTGAACTTGTTGGTAAACCCAACAACTTTGATTCTTCTGCTTTCAAGTGATTGTAGACCGCATTTTTGCTAAGACTTGACATTTTCAATGGAAGCCACAACACCGATGATTATTTTTGTGGCTCTAGCCTGTACGCTATGCATCTTATCTAGGGTTGAACACGAAGCATATGACCAAATTGGTGTTTCATATTTCATGATGGGACGAATTAGTGTGGTATAAGTTGTTTTTAACATTTTGGGACTTGTCTCCCAGTTTGTACCACACAGACCTTTCAGAATTCTCAACTTTTTGAGGGATTTATTGGTACATTTCTTGGCATGTTTTGAAAAGCGTAGTTCTGCATCAAGAGTGAGTCCTAAGTAAGGTAGGTTTTCAGTTTATGACAGAAGTTGGTTGTTTAAGACTAAGTTTGGTTTAAAGAGACGTCTATGTTTTCCGTCCGTAGAAAAAAATGCTGTATGACGTCTTTTGTGGATTTATTTTTAATTTTAAGAAGTTCGACCCCAGTTGGAAATTTTCTGAAGTGAATAGTTGAGAGTTTTTTCTGACTGTTTTGGATTTGTAGCAGAGTGCTATATGGCAATACCGTCAGCGTAACAGGCTACCTCTTTATCTTTGTGAAGAAATCTAGGAATGTTGTTGACACAGATAAGAAGTAACAGGGGACTGAGGACAGAGCCCTGTGATACACCACCTCAAGTGTTTCTTTCTCGAGAGTAGACACTATTGAACGGCATCTTTATTTTTCCATTCTTGAGGAAGTCTGATATCCAAATTAAGGTATTTCCTTTTATACCCGTTTCGTGAGAGATTTGTATGATCTTCTCTCTTCGCACCATGTAAAAGGCAGATATCATATCTAAAAAGACAACTGTGGTATTTTTGTGTGGTTTAGTTAGTAGTCCGATGATGATGGATGGACAGAGGTAGAAAAGTTGATCTTTTGTTGAGGGTTGTTTCCTATAGGCCGTCTGACAAAAGTTATTTTCTTGTCTTTTAAACGTTCTGTTATGATTCTCTTATGGACTATTCATTTAGTTACTTTGCATAGGATACATGCCAGGGCATAAAAGCTAGTACCACGTATGTATTAGGTAAAAGGCTAAATTATAGAATTGGCTACTGGTTGGCGCTTTTTTTTGTTTTGTTCTTTTTCCGAGATTGACAAGCGCGCCAATTGAGGTAACTGAGATGATTTCGGAGTTGTGAAAGAGAGGTAGTATCAGTGAATTTTCGCGCATGCCCAGTAGTTTTCTAAAAGAATAATTTTGTATAATTCGTTTATGTGGTTGCCAGCATTTATATTTTGTTTTTTGATGATTTTTTTGTAATTTTCTTTTAAATTGTTATTTATTACTTGTTGTTATGTATATTATTTTATTATTATTCTGGTATATGAAAATTAATTTTTTATTGTTTGATATTCATAGCGATATCCCTATTAATAGCAGATAATTTTAATTCGATTTTTTCTCAAACATTTCTATAATTTGCGTTGTCATGTCAGCGCATTTCTGCGTCTACTTTTTTCGTGGAACATTTTGTGGAATATTGGACAGATCGTTTTTTGGCTTCGTACTTCGGGTGTGCATATTTTTTTCTAGATAGATTTCTTTTTCTTCATGTAAATTTTCACACAGTGATATTAGTATTGTTGAAAATGTGAATGAGAGAGAGAATATGTGCTGAAGTATAATGAGTATTCCTAAAGGTTTTTTGCTATAATGCCAGCATTAGGAATGAAAGCTGTATTAGAATGGTGCATGAAACACCGTTAGATCATCGTATGCATGTCAATACTGGGGGGAAATCATGAAATTGAGAGAAAGAAAGGGTAAAAAAGAATTAAATGATGATTTTGAAAGTAGTGTACTTTAATTTTTTCAGTTTTAATTAATTAGTTTTAATATATAAAATAACTAAAAAACTTTATTTGGTTTAAATTAATTTTTCACTAAAGATTTTAAGTTTTAAATGTATTTTAATTTTGCAACAGTTTTCTATTTTAAAAGTTTTTTAAATCCTTTTTTTATGATTTTTCACATTTTCGCTATCTTGAATTTCACACTCTTGCATTATGTCTTCTGGAGGGGTTTCCATTCCCCAAGACAACACCAAGTTGGCGAATTTTTTAAAATCGTGCCAACCAGTGGCTGATTCTGCAATTTTAACAGAGAAAAATTAACTATACTTTGTTGCTAGCAGAAGTCAAAATATTTAAAGCTTGAATCTGTGATTATAAGGGAAATAAACAATGCAATACTCTTTATTATTAAATTTAGAAATATTAAATATTTCTCTTGTATGTATGTAATTATAAAATTTAAATAACTTGCGAATCTTTGATTAATTATGTGCTTTAAACTAATTGAATTTTCTTTCATTCAAATCAATGCATACTGAAAAAAGATTATTTAATTTTTATTTTGTTGATCACTTGGTTAACTGTAACCAAAATATATTCATGATTATTAACATTGATATAGCTAAAGGAATAGATGTAAATTAAACATTAAAAATATTAATTAAGACACTATGAATTTATAGATTAATGAAATCATATATAAGTTCATTTAATAAATGTAATTTGAATTAAAATGCCTCTATCACTTTTGAAAGATATAGCATCATCAGTTGCTAAAATCGAGTCCAAGTAAGAAATTTTCCTATATTTAATGAAAAAAAATATTACCAAGTTTTGAGGAACATTACAATCGTTAAAAATGCACAATTTGTTTATATAAGGATCGATGTTTTATTTTTTATAAATTGCTTTAGTACTCCAATTTCTTGACCTAATAGTGTGACCTATAAATAAGCATAGTTTATGAAATTTTCCTGTACTTTTTATTTGAATAATGTACTTTTAAGTTAGATTTTCAAGAAAATTTGAGTGTTTATCTTGATAAAAAGAGTCCTCATAGTGAGGTTGTCTCTTGTTTGAGCACCTAACACTTTTCTACATGACCACATTTGGCAACAATTATACTTCATTTCAAAAATGCATTAAATTGAAATTTGGGGATTGAATACTTGGCCTTCATCATCTGATTATTGTTCAAATAATCTCTCAATTCTGGCGAAAATGAACAAAAATACTTTTTTTAAGGTTCGAAAGCAAAGAAATATTTGTCTGTCCAAGAACTATCCAATAGCCGGAAATTCAATATAGCAACTCTGCTGTAAAACTCAAACATTAGACTTAAAAATTAATTTTAATAGTAAAAAGCACTAACTAATTTTATTAAAAAAAGTATCCTTGATCATTATTTGTAGAGATAACTTTTTTAATACATTCTATCTCAATATATATCTATGCACTTGGAAGAGATCGAGCTAAAATCACAAAACTTGTAGTAGTAAAAAAGTAGTCTGGTAAGAGATATGCAAATGATTAAAATTTCGACTCCAATGAGACAAGAGAGTTTGAAAGCATAATTGCTCGTGCCATAGGGTTTTTCAAACAAATCTGTCGACTTGGATGGACGGTATTAGGACTAGAGATGCCTCGAAGATTAACCGGTGACAATACGAAGAATTGTCGGATTTAGAGAGAAGGCGTATAGTAGACCTTAGAGAAGCAGGTTGGTCGAAAAGGCGTATCGGCTACCATCTCGATCGGAGCGATATGATAGTTGCTCGGTGCTACAACAATGGATCACGAAAGGGATAGTCTAGCATCGTGGAGGGTCAAGGCATCCCAGGAACACAAATGCGCACGATGATCGCGCAATCATAAGAGCGGCCACGTCTTCACGAACTGCATCGCTGGAATCTGTTCGACGCCATTTACCACCTTCCAGACATCCGGTGGTATCAAAAGAAACTATCCAGAGAAGACTGGCCGTAGTTATATGGAACAAACTACCATTAAAACACCTACCACGGACTTCACATCGTAGGCAGTGTCGATTGGACTTTTGCCGATCTCGGGCAAGCTGGAGTGTGACAGACTGGAAGCGTATGGTCTTCAGCGGGGAATCTCGATTCAGTCTCAGTGCTGATGGCCAGCTCACCCACATGTGGAGGCAGTCAGGTCACCTGTCCGATTCAACATTTGTAGTTGAGAGCTATACGGCGATTACACAAGGTATGGAAGGATGGGAAGCTATTTGTTGGGACACACAATCCCCTTTAGTAGTCCTTCAACGCACTTTGATGACACGTAGTTGCGTGGACGAAATTTTAACATCAGTATTACTGCCTATACCATGAAGTCGCCTAGGTGCCATTTATCAGCAAGACAATGCTTTTTCACATACTGCATGACTCTCCCAACGATGCTATCAAGGATATGATATACACCTGAGGCATACAAGGTCACCAGATCTCTCGCGAATAGAGTGCCTCTTGGACGTGCTTGGAAGATAACTGCGGCCGTCGCGGAATACAGGTGAATTAACTGCTCAGTTGAAAAGATTAAGGCATGATCTTCATTAAGAAGTCTAGGGGACCTCACAGATTCTATGCCCCATCGTGTTTAGGCTTGTATATATGTCACAAGTGGATATACTACATACTGATTTGCAACCTTTTTCATGCAATATCTTAATAAAACGACATTTGAAATTAGTTGCTTATCTCCTCATACACTACATACATGTTAAGTTTCGTGATAGTAGCTCGTTTCCTTCTGGGTGCATATATTTTTTTGTAACAGAATGTATTTAAACATTTATGGGGAGAGCTTGTACTTTTTTCAATATAAAACATTACTTTCTTAGTTAGACAATGTTTTCAAATTTTTATATCAGACTGACAAAAGAAAAGAGATGATTTTTTAAAAAGTTTTATATTTTTACAGTTTAAGTCTGCTGGTAGTGCGCAGCAATGTGACGCAGATATCAGAGCCGAGTTCTGTGTCAGAGTGCGCTGACAGATTAACTCTTCCTGTCAAAGGGACGTACGAAGAAGTCAATCACAGTCTGAAGATATTACTCATGCTATTTGTAATTGGTAAGTACCAACTATAATCTTATTGTTTTGTTTTTAATGACGGATAAATGGAAAGAAAATCTAAATCATATAAGCACCAAACTGTGAAGTATATTGTAATAGGTAAGTGTGCAAAAGTTCTACCCATGTTTTGAAACCACGAAGAATGGCAAGGAATGCAAAATGCTTATATAACCAAAGATTGTGCATATTTTTCATTACTATTTACGACTTTTTGTACTTTTTCTAATTAGAGATGAAAGCCTTGTCGGTGAAAGGACAAGGGTTTGGAGCGTAAAAAGTTTTGGATGTTGTAGTTTTCATATCATAAAGACCATCTAAGATTTTTCGGCTGAAAGAGTTGATCAATATACGAAACGAGAAGGAGTGAGTTGTTAGTAAGTCAGAAGAATAGGGAGGATAACATGCAATATATGAATCAAATCTCACTGTTTCGTGACGAGTGATGACAGCAGCCTGAGTTCTCACGACATCGTGATTAAAGATAACTTACTGACTCACAGGACTTGAGGACTCTTTGTAACCAATGCGGGTTAAGACAGTGGTTCTCACACTTTCAATGCTTGCGACCGAATATTCAAACATAATTTTCATCGCGCCCCCCACCATACAGTAATGATTTATTGAATTCAATAATACGATACTTTGATGCTAAATCTACAATAGGATTTAAATCTCTTAAGTTCCATCCGCGCATATAAATATCTCGCTCAGCTAAAACGTTCTTTTCCCCGTACGTATAAATACGTCTATCAAAAGTACGATATTTTCTGTGCACTTCTAATATTCCGCAGGCTTTGGAATACAATAAAAAGACAGTGTTTGCAAAGGATGTACTAATATAGGGTTTGCTTATTTTCATTCCTTTCCCCCAATACGTCATATAAGCATGCCTACGTGGAAAACGGTGGCATTGGGGAGAGAATCGCATAACTTTTAATCGGCAGTTGAGGGATTCCTTATAAACCGCACAAATTATCAAGATAAGTATTAATTTTTGTATATAGTGGCACAACCATGGTGGTAATTATTGTGTACTTATTCTTAACTTAGAATTGTTAAAATGAATTATGAAGTACATTATGCAGTACTGATACTTTTATAAGTGTATTATATCAATGTAAATGTGTATTTTATTTTTTATTATCTCAGAATGTATTTTTTGTTAGTTTACTTTCAGTAAATAAGTAATTTTTTAAAAAATAATCTTTTGTTTTCGACTTTTCAATATGTCCGCGCCCCCCCCCCTTGTAGGCGCACACCACAGTTTGAGAAACGTTGGGTTAAGAAGGTATTGATCATTTGGTTACCTGACAGGAACTCTCATTTAAATATTCGGTACTTTTCCGTTTCGCCGGCACAAGTGATCAAGTCACCACAAATGATAAAACCGACACCAAACGGAATATTCCCGTTTGTAAACTTTTACCACCACAATTTCAAAACAAGTTGCAGTCTTTTCTTATTAGTAATGACTTTTACATAGTAGATAAAAATAAATGAAAAACCATGAGAAAACATTTATTAAAATTTAAATGTGTGTATTGTGTGTTGTCGCCAATAAAATCTGTTTAATGAGATTTGCGCTAGGGAAATGGAAATGTACCAATTATTCCATAAAACCATTCAGTGAACAAAACCTTCTTGGGATGAATTTCAGATTTCAAAGTCGATGCAAGTGGTTCAGAAGGTAGACACATAGCCTTTCGATCATGCATTAATATACGCAACCTACTTACCATCGTTTGTGTTAATCCATTTCGTGGTACTTACGTATTATCCCAACCTATTGGCGAGATTGTATTAAATTCAGCGCATACGACACATGCGAAATTAAGGTTGCAAATTTCGCGAGTTATCTTAAACGCCGGCTAGTGTTACGATGATACGTAAGTTTCCATTTAATTTATGACTCTTTCGTACCGGTAAACCAAGGAAACAAGGATTACGGTCCTCCTGTTTCGTTAATCTACATTAAGTTGGCGAGGAAAACTCAACGAGATACTTAGGTAATATCGCAAGTTGTTGGCGAGATTATATGAAACGAAGCACCTGGGTGCCAATCCAGTGCGTACGATACATAGGAAATCGGGATTGCCAACTCGGCGAGTCATTAATAGAGCTGCAGATTGTTGCGATAATACGTAAGTACCCTCAACGACTCTAGTATTTTCAACTATTGTCCAAAAAATCATTGAAGATTTTGGGTTATTCTGGAAGGATTAAATTTAGCTTGTATCTTAGGGTTTGATTAAGAGCCTCTTTTCCAATAAGTGGTTGTTGTTAAAGAAGAAAGTTAAGGTAGCATAAGACTCTAATGGAAGTATGGACTTTTAAGTGCAGTAAAGAGGTTTGAAATTTATGACTTGCACTTTCAGAACAATGTTAGATGAAAACGCTTTAAAAAAAGTATTTGGTTATTTATAAGTTCTGTAATGTCAAAAGAAGTGTTTGTGCTGCTTTTTTACGTGACTGTTAGCTCAATTGACGTCCAGTTTGCATTTACGAAATGCCTTTGGACCTAGGGAAGTACAATAGCTTCAAGAATGTCCCTCTGGCACACTTTTTGATTGCGGCGCTCTCTTTCACAAAAGCCAAAGGTGTTTTACCGATTGCGCAAATTCCAAGCCAGACCAAGACGACTTTGGATATTGGTGATGCTCAACAATAGTCGAGGTGTTTGGAGAGTCCACAAACTTGTTGAACCGTAAAGAACTTCTCGTCAGTGAAAAGGATTATCTCCCAGTGCTAACTTACGGCCCATCTAAAAAATTCCGGCGTCTTCGGAGCCGTAAGAGTTTGTTTTTTTCAGTGAGAATGTGAACTTTTCGAAACTTGTAAGTCTTCAGTCAAAGCTCCATTTTTGCTATTTCTCTGGACACGCTTTTCAATGGCGTACGATTCCTTGAAGTGTTTACAGTGCGTTTTCGCCCACTTCCTGGACGTCGACCATCATTTTCAAGCTCTTTGAAACGGCAGATTGCATCAGACACTGTTTGCTGAGGTACTTTAAGCAAACGAACGATTTTACAGTGTCGTTTCTTGCTGAAACAACTCCAAAATACAGTGCCGGTTTATCCACTGGGCGCTTAGAGCGGGTGCAAAGGAGCCCGGATAAGACTGACTTAACCAGATTTTCTGATTATAAATTTCGATCCTCCAGTGCCAAGGGGGCCTGTGCAGAACTTTTGTAGCAGACCTTTTGTTTGACATTATCAAGAACATATAAATCAAAGAAGTTTGACGTCTTTGGGAAATGGAACGCGAAACGTTCCTCCATTCCATATCGAAATGTATTTCAGCATTGAAGTGGAGAGGCCTGGATTGAGATGGAGCTTCCTGATTAGTGGACTGGAAGGAGAAAGGGGGTGTGGTTACGGTAACTGCTTCGCAGACTTCCGATGGGATGGAAATTTTTTCAGAGTAAGCGGACGAGAGACTCGTCTGCTATTTGTTGAAATGAATCACTGGGTTAACCCTCTATTCGCTGCCTTGAAGTTATAGAACAGAAATTGATTGGAAAAAAGTGCTTGCCTGTTAGGGTTGCAGATTGAGAATAATTTAAAATTAAGAAAGGAAACATGAAAGAAAAATGAAAAAATAGAAAATGGTCATTCGCCACGAGGGGAATGAAGCTATTAATTACTAGGGGGATTATACGAGACTAGAAGGATTCTTCTGAGCCTTTTAGTATTGACATTGGGACATAAATCAAAGTACAAACTAAGAAATATATTGAAAAATATTTTATTATTAAGGTGGTTGATGAAAAAACATGAAAACGGCAATTAAAAGGAAATTCGTTAACTATTCGAGGAGGCAAGAAATTTGTTCGAGTTTTTTTTGCCGCCCCCTGTATATTTATCACATATTTAAAATAAATACAATAATTTTTAAATTTGTGCTTTAATCTGTGAGTATTTGTCATGAAATGCGGAATACATCAAGTTTCTCACGCAACGGTTTTTAAATATTTGAATAAAATAATATCATGTATATAAAATTAGATTTTTGAAATGCTACAGAGACGATGTTTACTTTTAATTGTTGTAAAATAGTGATATGCAAACAGTCATTTCTCTTTTGAAAGTTCCTTAAAAATCGGAAATATGCAGAATTTTTATAAAAAATAGAATGCCAGAAAAGGCACATTGCAGCTTTACAAACAGCTTTATTATTACCCAATTTATACTTCCACATTCAATACAGACGAAATGATAAAATTTATATGTCAATATTTACTTTTCTAAAACTCCGTTAGATTTCTTAAGAATATATTTAAATTGAACATTTTCTAAATTTCTTTTCTTCTGTTTCAGCCATCTGTTTCTTAGAAACTTATCTTCTGTTAAGAAGCAAATTTCACTATTTACCGGAGAGCTTCATTGTTGTTTTTACAGGTACGCTAAACTCATCAGTAAATGTTAAAAATATTGGTTTTGTATAAAACGTTTCATACATCCTTTTATCTAACCACTTCTAACTGAACAAAATGAGCTTAACGTACAGTCAAGATTCCTTTTTTCATAATGGTGGGCAATAATGTTTCATTCTTCTGAAGCAAGAGTAAAATCGCATTCAAAAGCAACACCTGTGTATAGATTTCTGTGACATGAATTACATAATTTTTGACATATTCTGATTAGAGGTAATTAGGTTTTCTCTCATCACCTCTTTTTATGTAATATTAATTATCTTATAAAATGTAAACAAGTTGTTATTAATATAAAATATTTTAAATAATTTCTCAATCAATTTTATTTAATAGGTATGTGTTGATTTGTGAGAATGATTGCAAAAAAATATATGTAGACTAGGGGGTACCCCCTGTCCACCTGAGGGTTGACCAACCCCCATTGTGCAAATTATACAACAGTTCATACTCATTGCTTAAATTATATAACTGTAATTTACATGTACTATGTAGATCTATTTTTTCAATATAGTGCCAGCAGGAGAAAAATACATTTCAAGTCTTCATCTCCGCACATTTTAATATTTGTATTTCAAAAACAATGTTTAATACGTTAATATTGCTTTCTGTTCTATTTATTTTGTAATATTCACAAACAACGCTGTCCCTTACAACAGTGGTCTTCGAACTCTGAGCCGCAGACCAGTACTGGTCTAAGGATCAAATGGTTCTGGGTCACCCAGGGAACATTATATTATTACATTTTTACTTACTGTGGTGTGTTTCTCTCGAGTTTGTGCGACTTTTCATGGAAATCACTTTATATTCCAAGTAAAATTACTTTATATTCATTTTTGGTGCAAATGTATTTTATTCTGAAAGCATATTTAAACACCATTAAATGAAAGCGATCAAAAATATAAACAATCAACGCCCCCCTCATCCCCCAATGGGCCGTGGAGATAAAAAGGTTGAGGAGGTTACATTACAATGGCGTTTCAATGGAAACATATTGGCGAAATATTGGCTATGCAGCCAAGTTGGTGTCATTTCTGGCGACTGTGACCCTATGGATGCTTCTGGAAATTACTGAAGAAATCTATAGATCCGTAACGTAAGCGGATTTTTTGAGAAAGTGCTGGAAGGGGGGGGGAACCCCTTTTCTAATTGTTCTTGGCGCTCTTCTTCCGTAAAATACAACTTTCTAACGACCCATTTTTACTAACTTTACCTTATATATAAATAAATTTATTACTGCATCACGAAAAACTTTATATTTAAATATACATAGATATTTATATATATATGATAAAATTTAAAATTGTTTTCGTCAGCGAAAGAGATCAGGGTAATTTTAAACAACACATTTGCTTATTTTTTAAGCGTCTTCATTTCTGAAATTTCGCCGGTACAAATAATTCTATTATATTTTGAGATTTTCCCCTTCATTTAGCTAAGAGACATTTCATAGAAAGGATATTAGTTTGACAGTAAGAAACACACTGAAAGGCCGGAGGCGAACAATTCTCTCTTTCCTTGCAGAGTTAAAACATTTTTTCTTTTGTGGATATTATTTCTATTGAATATCCTACAACTTATTCCGTCATATGTATTTTCAGGTGCAGCAGTGGGAGGCTCTTTTGCTATTACGTATGGACATTTGCCCGGAGACTTTGAAGTAATTATTTTCAGTGATTTTTTTAGTAAGTATTTTTTTTCGTCTTGAAGTAATACAAATAACATACTTCAAGTTCAAAAAATTTGACAATCCCTCTTAACAGTGACCTTTCGTTCTTTATTTTTTTCAATTCCACTATTAGCTCACGCTCTCTATATATTTATTTACCCTTGTGGAATTTTCAATCGTTAATAAAATACATTTTAAAGTGCTCAATTGAGCTGAAATTTTATATATATGATTATTTTGGATGAAAATACAGTAACTTAATTATAATTAATAAAAATTAATTGATTAATCTATTTATTTAAAGAATTACGAATACAGCCATGTTGGCATCATTTTTGGCGACTTGTGTCAAAACGAAAAGGTTTTTTCCCCTCACAATTTAAAGCAGTCAGTTGAATTGGAATTTTATAGACACGATTGTTTCGGGTAAAAATACTATAATTTAATTATAATTAATTTAAATTAAGTGACTGAAACTAATTATTTAAAGAATTACAGATACAGCCACGATGGGTTCATTTTTAACGGCATGGGTCAAAACTTTAAAAGATTTTTTTTCTCACGTTTTAAAGCATTCAGTTGAACTGAAATTTTATAGACACGATTGTTTTAGATGACAATATGATAATTTAATGGCAATTAATAAAATTAATTACCACTTAATGTTGTAATTCTGTCATATGTATATATACGTATTTACATTAATTATAACTGTTTAATAAAAAGTAGCTAAAATAAAATTTTTCTTTGTTGATCTAAGTAGGAATTGACTTACAAATTTTTTTTTAAATTACTCTTGTTCCTTCAAAAGTGACTGTGGTGCCGAGAGGTCAAGGTGAATGAAATTGTGGTCAGCGTTGCTCCTGTAGAGCCATGAGTTTGAGTTCTAGAGCGACTCAAGCTCGCCATGTAATGAGTTTTATCAGTGCCGGTTTAAACTCATTTCGGACCCTGGGCACAGAAGATCTGCGGGCTTCCTTTGCACTGGCGGGTCGAAATTTATAAAAAGAAAATCTGGTTAAGTTCAGTTTATCCGAGCCCTCGGGGCCCTGTGCACCCTCCTTAGCCCCCAATGGATAAACCGACACTGGGTCTTATGAAGTTTCAGTTAATCTCGGGTTTCAAGTCCGTTATTGGTGTAGTGTCAAAGTTTGGAGAAGCAGATGTCAGCTCAGGTTCCTTCATTTGACAGAGGCTTAACCCTCTGACCGGAATATCCTCTCACATACGAGGATGATTTGCTTTGATGCCTGTAGGTAACGCTGTGGTGTGATTTTTGTGGTGGGCTACCTTGACATCTTCAGTTGGACTCTGCCCAGTGAGAAGATCACGTAGTGGGGTATATGGTGGTTTCTTTTCAACTTACGATTTGTGCGATTTTCTTACCTATCACTGTCTATCAGATGGATATTCCAATAGTTTTTTCGTATTTTATTATTTTTTAATTACTTTTACATGAATATAAATAATTTTTAATAAGTTTTTACAAAAATAATAGTCACAATTCTAGTGATAAAAATATATTGTACTTGATTTAACCCCATACATCTTATTTGAGCCATACTCAATTTCATGAGCTATAAGGACATTTAAAACAGTCTTTAAGGTAATAAAATAAAAATAAATTACTTACGCGTCTGTCAGACGGATGTTTCTCAGTGCGGCAAAAAAAAAAAAAAAAAAAAAAAAAAACCGTTGTTCCGGCCAGATGGTTAATATTACGAGATCATTTGCAAGTAGCCTCGTGGTACTTCAAAAAAAGTACGATTTAAATAAAAAATCAGTCAGTTATATCAAAAACTTTCTAGTTCAGTTTCATATAATTTTTATCACTCACAAATCAAGTTTCATATTTTATTTTAATGTTGAAAAACTTTGTTTCTTATAGTTGGCTTAAGCAAGACATGTACCGTAACAGTTTTTTGATTAATTTGTGACGGATCTATTCTCGTATCTTCCTCTAACCCTCTTGTTAAATCTTTGGGCTACAACTAACCCTTCGGAAGAAGAAATCGGGATATGCAAAATAAGTTTATTATATATAGTCGAAGTTTCTTAGCTAGAGAAGAGTAGGAGGGGATGTAAAACAGAAATATATATTAGGTGATATTGTTACTGACAGGTATCAGTATTGAATTATTTTGAATAAATACTTATTAGGGGAAAGATTTAAAAGTGGAGAGTGATCACTGCAGCTAAATTTATATTAGATTAAATCGGATAATAGATTAGATCCTATATAATGTAAGGATCGAATTTGGTATTCTCCTAATTATTCGTGTATTTCTTCGTTGTTCCACTTTCACAGTTAGCACCGAGACATTCTCTTAGTGTCGTTATATTGCGTGATCAATAAATTGATTGATTGGATGATGGCGAGTGTTTCTTCCCTACCTCCTACATATCTACGTGCCCAAGAAAGAGGTGAAGACCTTTCACAAATTTCAGGACAAACATTTTCAAATCTCCGATGAATTCCATATAATAGTTTCAAAGACATGTCTTTCTATCATGCTACTTACTGCTTAACCATTCAACTATGATTGACGAGTATACTCGTGATGGAGAAGTTGCAGGATTTTGTGTCATGACGAGTGTACTCATCAGTAGCGTAAAATGTAGTACCCATTGTCTACCTAAATTAAAATTTTTAAGAGAAAGAAAACATATTCTCAAATTTCAAGGCCGGAGCAGCGTAAAACAAATAAATAAAAAATACGAAAAATTTAAGATGGAACTCATGCGTCTCTGTATGCACCGGCTGAAACAGCGTATATGTTCGCATAGCGAATTCATTTATAAGCGATAATAATGTTTCTTAGATGAGTGATAACCCCCTACCTGGGGAACCATCTCTTCATCTACTCGACCTAGATTTGTGGGAGGTAATAATTGATGATGATTTATTATTATTATAATAATCAAAGACAGTCTTACTCTAGGCAGGAAATCAAGAGTGATATATCGTAGCCCTAAATCCTATGTGAATAAGCGCCAGGAATCCTAACCGCTTAACTTTAGGTGTAGTTATCCTATGAATCCCAACTTCCTTAATTTCTTTGACTTGCTGAAGCCCGTTCTATAACTACCCGTCTAAGTTCAGATCCTTACCATAAGCTCACGGCGTTCAGCAACTAAGCTTAATTTCCTCCTTCTCCCTTTCGATTACTAAACATGCACTATACATCTACTAACTAATCTGCATATCAGGGTTTCTTCTTGAGAGGGTTGGCTGTGAAATAACTCAATTGATGGCCCTAAAGATTCTTCAAGAGGATTAGTTGAAAGACTCCGTAAAGCCTCGTCACAAATTTTAGCGAAAAAGAGACAATGGCAAAAGTCTGAAAATTTATTTATGATAGGGTTCCTTCAGGTATGGTCAGCTATGGGAGAAATGCTTGACGCCGACTAGGTGCTGAGCCCATTGATAGCTGCTGTCCGGAAGTTACCTAGCTATCGAGTGGTATAAATGCCTATTGTCTGATGTTAGAACCTTGTACTGACATTAGAGTAATGGCCCACAATGCTGTGCTGCCAATAAAACAGTTATGTTATAGGGGTGGGAAAGGCAAGGATGTTTTCTAAGAAAAAGGACTATGATCAACACTAGAGCACCTCTTTAGAACTTCCTTAGTGTCAAAACAAGTACAAAACATTTTGTCAGTAACGAAGGAAGTATATCGATGTGTATTTAGGTCTTTAAGTCCGGGAATTTTGATGATCAGTAAAATTCATAAAACATATATCCATAAAAATGTACACTCGGAAGCGTCATTACAGTCATTAACTCACGAATATATACTTATATTAACCAAATAAATAAGAATTAGTAATAAAAAATTGGCAATTTTACAAAATAAATTCATCTTTTGGATCCAATGTTTTAACAGCGACACTTACTCTGTAATTGACGAGTAAACTCGTCATCGCTATATTTCCGTGATACACATAGTTTCTTGCTCTCAAACGGGGTGCCACATTTAAATGGTTAATGAAATTGAAAGTCGTGCAGAGGTGCTGATACACATTAAATCTATGGAAGTTAATGTGGAAGTTTGGAGAGTGGGATGCAAGGACAATTTTTGTCATTCGACCATGGTACAAGTTTACAAGGATTATCGCCTGTAGCCCTCATGCTGCTTCTAAGAACGACTTTAATAAACAATCGATCAATCACTCAAATTACAATGGTGGCAGTGATTGAGTATTTCTTCCTTTAGGATTAGTAGACCGCAAATGAAATCCTCCCGTAAAATTGAGGTTAAAATATAAATGTAGAAATGTGTGTTTAACATAAAAACTATCTCCAAAATCAATACAATATTTATTCAATCATTAAGATGTTTAAATAATTTAATAGTTGTTTGACAGTTTGATATTGGGATTGTTAAAATTATTTGGGTAGTTGATTGGAGTCCTTACAGAAAAAAAGTTATGCCATACAATATTTCGCTTTTGTTGATGTCTATTTACCTCTCTCTATATATAAATGAATGTGTGTCTGTCTGTTCTCGATAGATTCAAAAATCATACATCCAATCACTGTGAAAATTTCGGAAATTATTAAGTGTATCCCGGGAAGGTGTTTGAAATTTTTTTTAAAATCAGAGTTGGGGTTCTCTCTCTTGGTGCTCCCAAACAAATACCCCCAAAATATCAAAATAACATTTAATTAGTAATATTTGTTAAAAGTATAACATGAACAGATTGAAAAAGTAAATTTTTACTCATGAAATTTGCTCAAATTACTTGAAATTTGGTAGGCAGGTTCCTTTCATGGAGTACACATCAGCTAAGAACGGATTTCATAAAGAGGGAACCCCAAGGGGCGTTTTTCGGAGGTTTAAGGGGCGTTATAGATAATTAGTTCCATTATTAAACTATTAGATGCTCTCAACGGAGTTGTGAGGCGTTATGATGATAAAAATTCCGTTTTTGCTCTATCAGATTTAGATTTTAAATTTAGCACGCATGTTTATTTTATGGAGTAGAGCTCCACTGAAAGTTGCTTTGGTGGAAATCCACTTGATTATTATGTTAAGTGAGCGAAAAAAATCTTTCTACTTCTATTTTAGATATAAATAGAAATTAGAAATTATAATTTCTGTCCTTTTGATATCAAGAGGTGAGAGTTACAGCTATAAATATATTTTTCAATACAATCGAATTCTTAATGCTAGATATCAATAATTTATGTATATGTAAACACTATATATTTATACAACATCGTGAAATACTCAGTGAAACGGGTGGGTAACGGCTAGTTTAAAATAAACAATAACAAAAAAAAGAAAGGAGCCGATTTACATAGCTATAACGACAAACTATCTTTAATATTTTTACAATAATAGGATTTATAATTAAAACAAACTCCAATATTAAAAAATAGAGTTTTAAAAACCAAACAATTTTACAGCAACTTACTTACAAAAATAACACACAATAATAATTTAAATCAGAATAATAAAATAATGTATACTAAGCAAATACTTCACAAACAAAAAAGTTAGGGTGCACGCCCGCATATCCTTAGTTATACAATTATTCTCGTACGTGACCCCGCGAAATGTTCAAAATGGATAAGAAAAATATCTCGAACAAAGCCTTTATTTTTTGTATGAAGCATAAAAGTGATATAATGATGCCTTAAATGCAAGGCAAAGTATTTGTAAATGTCTCAACATGCTTTTAAACTTACTATGGAATTGAGTAAGGAGAGGAATCTGTACGTCTTCTGACTGTTTTTATGTACATATATCATCAGCTTTTATTTTATCAAACCTAGTATTAAAGGCACAGATAAGAAAAAAAATTATAAAAATAATTGCAAGATAATAGATTAATATTAGAATAATATTGGGTTGAGTAAAAAAAGTTTTCCGCCAAGGGGAGATACCTCCGCACCGACAGCGGCAATTCCCTTGGTATTTAACCTTTCACTCTAAATGGGTTTGACATTCTAAATCCAACGATTGTGTAATTTGTTAGTCAAAACTTTATTATCTTGTGCACCAAAAAAGTGCTTAAGGTATCCGACTACGTTCGGAACCGTGATTTGCAAAAGCGTATAAATGGATAATATTTATGTTATTTAGTGTCACTTAGATTAGAAAATGTATATAAAACTGTTTTAATAATAGTATTACAATAAAAAATTATTTAAGTACAATTTTCGGCTAAAAATTAACTTAGAATAAACTTTTTTCAAAATGTTCTCCTTTTGTGAAAAATGCTTCTATTATAATAATATTTCGCCTGTATATAGCTCAGACCTCTGTACAGAGGTTAAACTAGAATTTTTGAAATATATAACTTAGAAGTCGATTTATCCATATTTTACTACAACAGAGTGGAGAAATTTTAAGAAAAAAACGCCGATAATTGTTTCAAATGATTGTAACTCTGAAAATAATGTGAATTTTTCAAAAATCATAATTGAGCCTCTGTACAGAGGTCTAAGCTATATACAGGCAAAATATCATAATAGAAGTATTTTTCACAAAAGGAGAACATTTTGAAAAAAGGTTATTCTAAGTTAATGTTTAGCCGAAATATTGTATTTAAATAACTTTTTTTTGTCAAAATGTCCTTAAAATAATTTTATACATGTATTCTAATCTAAATGACACTAAATATCATGAAAATTATCCATTTATGCGTCTTTTTAAAATCAAGGTTCCGAACACGTAGTCGGATACCTTAAAATGAAGACCTCAACAGATCAGAACGATTATGTACTATGTGTTCCGAAATAATTCCAGTTTAACTGAAAGCCACAAAAATTTGTGAAAATTTAAGTTTCAATACTGTTTCTTATGATATAGTAAAAGTTTAGTTTCGAAAGTTAATAGCTGGGGATTTCGACATTGAAGACGAACAACATTCTGGCTGCCCTGTTGAGGTAGATTGTGACCAGTTAAAGCAAATCATTGATCGAGACAGAAATGTTTCAACATGAAGTATTGCGTTAGAGCTTGATGTTTAACAAAAAAAAGGTTAATATATTAAAAAACGCAAATATAACGTTTAAGTGTAACCACTGGGTGCCTCACAAATTGATTAATGAAGACAAGAACAAGAGAAAAGCGGCGTGTTTATCTCCGCTAAGAGGTCAACGGACAGATAACATTCTGGACATAATTGTGACTTGGGATGAAAATGGGTGTTCTACAATAATACAAAAAGTAAAAGAGGGTGGTCAGCACCCGGGGATTCCACAGGTTGGGTTGCAAGACAAACGCTAAATAACAAGAAGGTGTTTGTATCTGGAGGGATTGTAGTGGAATCATCTATAAAGTGTACCTAAAAAGTGAGCAGACTATGAACTATACAATATACAGCAATATGCCAAGCAAAGTTAGTGATGCCGTTCGCGAAAAATGAAAAAAAAAAAGCTCAAAAAGTAGGTGGTTCTCTTTCATCAAGATAACGCCTGGCTACATGTTAGTGCGGTGACCGGCTGGACGCTCTACACGCTGTAGTGGGATTTGATGCAACACCCACCATACAGCCCAGACATGATGCCTTTGGATTACTGTCTGTTTTCACATTTGCAGCTGCATCTTGATGGCACAATCTTCCATTCAAATAACGAGATCAATAATGAGATCGATCGCCTTCTGGACTCGCGCACGCCACAGTTCTTCGCTGATGGGATTGAAACGTTGTCAAAACGCTGGTAGTCCATTGTAGATATGAATGGAGATTACTATCCTCATTAACTTTGCTGCTTTTGTCAGTATTTACCATTTTACAGGAGTATTATTTTTGGTGGAGGACTTTTTACTCAACGTAATAATAGCAGTAAATAATAGAAATTCAATTCATTGATTCACAAAATCCATTAAAATAACAAAGAAATTATATATTATGCAGGATTCACCGAGAGTCAACTGAAATTTCATCTTTTAGCCAACAACAAAGACAATGTTTTCCTTAAACTTCATAGAGACCTCACTACGGAAGAGAAGTCCTTTTCCGTGAAACAAATCAATTACTTTAAATCCCTTTTTTGAATGATGGGGGATTTAGTATCCCTTGGGTAATGAAATCATAATAATGACAAATGGAAATTAATGTAAAAAAAAGTTTCCTAAGACACGGAGAGGAAGAATTAAAATAAAAATAAGCAATTAATTATTTCGAAGAAAAAAAAGATTGTAATTAGAGTAGCATTTATTCGAATTCGTTGCCATAGTAGCATTTTTCTTGACTTAGTGTCTTGTCTTCATGAAGTCATTTGTTTCTTTCAGAAAAGAGAAGCTTTTGATCCTACAACATTCTTTCTTTTCATGCTACCACCCATCATGTATGAATCAGCTTATAATCTCCACAAGGTAATTTATTTTGAAAAACTCATTTCAAATTTTGGTTCTTGTAAATTATACCTTCGACACTTCCAATTAAAAATAAATCGCCAAGTGCTATTATAGCTATTATTAGTACAGAGATGTTTTTCATTATTGGCTATATATCACTGCCTTTAGTGATGTCTTTCGATTTGAACTTATTGGTCGATGTGGTATAATACTAACCTTTTTAAAATTAAATAATACTTTAGGATTGCAGTGAAGTCGTCTTTTTTAGCAAAATGTGCTAGGGGGGGATTTTAAGGAAACTGTGCTTCTTTTTTATGGATTTTCGTATTTTCCATTTTTTTTTGGTAAAAAAAGTCTACATGGGTTTTTAAAATACAACGAAAAATTTGAATACGACATCAATACAAAAATACAGTATTCTTAAAAGCACAAAGATTTAATGCCATAAAGTTTTAATTACCTTATTTATAAATTAAATTTTAATAAAATTTTTTAGCTAGAGAGATTTAAAATTTTTAAATTAACTTGGAGATTTAAAAATAAAAATATAAAATTGTACAATAGCCCACCCCCGGCTTTTGTGCTTCTTTTGTCGCCAAGTTGGGCTTTCCATTCCTGCTCCTTCAGACAAGACGCCATGTTTTTCCCTTTTGCCTGGACGCGACTTTGAAAAACGCGCCATCTTGGCGCGACTTGGAAAAAAACCTTCGCCAAGGGGTGGGCTATAATAGGAATTTACCCACTAGTTTTTAAAATAGAAGGGGCAATACCCTTGAAAAGGCTTGGAATAGGGCAAAATTGGATGCAAAAAGGTTAAAAATCGTCCTTTTTTCCCAACATAGCATATAAATAAAGAGCATGTACATACAAATCAGCACTTTAATAATATAACGTCGCCGGCTATGCGGCGTGGTTGGTTTCTCACTGACCTTCTGCACCCAAGGTTGCGGATTCAACCCCGGCCCAAGTCGGTTGATTTTCATGATGCGGAAAATCAACAGCAGCCATGTCGTAGAAATGCGCCTTGTAAAAGTTCCCTAAAGTGTCTGTTTGGCTTGGGTGCTCTCGGCAAAATTAAATCCTAGTACAGGTTTGCATTGTCAGAGCTCAGGTGCCTCCCTCTAGTGAAGAAACTGGTTACCAAATTACTTACTGAGTTTGGTATCCACCTCTATGGTGCCGCACTAAAACAGATACCAGCTTATAGGGAAAGTACTAGGTCTGCAATAGTAAATCACCAATCCACAGCCCATTAGAAAAAAAATAATGTAACATTCAATTTTTTCTTTCCAACTCTCTCAAACTCCTATATGGTTGTCGCGGCAGCTGAAAGGTCGAAATCATGAGCTCCTGGCTGGTGAATTGCGAGTTCATGTCCTGGAGCCACTGAAGACCCGTCGTGTAGAGAAACTGAGGCACGTCAAATCTATCGTGTCTCAAAGTCTTCAAGGTGACGAGATGTGGAAGTTTAAAGAAGAGAATATATATATATATAGTCGTTATTGATCGAGGTGTTATCTCACAAAATTACGAGGTTCGTCGACGATACCTCTCGCTTGGATTTTGAATGAGGCATTAATTATCGAAACAATTATTTATCTTCCAACGGCGTGTTGTTAACTTTACTTTAACTCAAATTGTGCTCACAAGGGAATTTTCAAAAAAATATGTAATAATATATTGAACAAATCTAGATTTTTTTCCAATTTAAATTTTTCATTGAAGAACTGGAAATAAATTCTTTCTAAGTAAGCTTTTCTTGTTTAGAAAATAAGAAAAGCTTCGGTCAAGGAATAAAAATTAAATATTTTGATGCAACTGTAACAAATATAACATGCGCGTGTATGAGTAATATTAAACTAAATTGCACATTTTTAGTAATAAATAAATGCTCGACAAGTAGTTTTAAGTTCAGAAAATTATTCTACGTAGCTAATGTAACTAATTCATCAATATATTTGTTCTCAGTATGTTGTTTTACATATACAGTATGTTTTTATTTTAGGGAAATTTCTTCAGAAACATTGGATCCATTCTTGTTTTTGCTATTTTCGGCACCGCCGTATCTGCATTTATTATTGGAGGAATTATCTTCTTGTTTGGAAAAGTAAGACTGAATACATTCCGACCATTTTTTCCCATCCTAAAGCACACAAATTAATTAATAGGAAGAAGTTTTTTTTAAGTCTCATAGTTAACGCTAGAAATAACAAACTAGTGTTTTATACATAGTTCTTATTCTTTATATGCATTGTTCACTTTCCAGAAACAATGGGTATACGAGTTAAGCTTCACAGAAAGCTTTGCTTTTGGATCCTTTTTATCTGCCGTGGATCCAGTGGCTACTCTTGCTGTGTTCCACGCTTTAGATGTAGATCCTGTCCTAAATATGTTGGTGACCGGAGAAAGTATTCTCAATGACGCGGTGGCAATCGTTCTTTCGAGGTAGTTATTCCTTTCTTGTGTGTTCTCCCTGTTATTATTTCTATCTATGCTTTCTAATTGTTAAGTTATCCATCCTTTCAACATAATTGACGGAGTCGAAAAATGAGTCAGCTCCTAATTCTGAAATACGCATCAATAGGTGTGATGTTACTTCTTATGATGTATTGATCTATAGTTTTTACCAAGATCACATGACGACACCATTGGGTGAGGCATTACTTTATTTGAAACTAGATTATTATGAAGACCGTCTTTAATAAAATAGAATAAGCTCAATTCATGACGGTCACATGATAAAGACAAACACGCGCTTTAAGGTTGAATTCAAAACAGACATCAAACTGATTGTATTTGTGTGTTATTATAGTTGAAAAAGTTGTACTTTTTTAGAGAAAGTTTCTAAAAAGCTCAAAAGGTGGCATCAACGAAGTGCATGAACTGATTAGATTGGAAAACGTGATTGCTTTTATCGTGTGACTATGACATAATATGAGCTTTTGAACTGATTGGCTAAGAACACGTGGTTATAATTGTCATGTGACTATGACGTCGCATGAATTGAACCCATTGAATATCACGAATGATGCAATAGTCCAAAATCGTAACTGTCACATCATAAATGTAATTACATGTTTTCCATTAAATTAAAAACTAACATTAGATTTGTACTAGTAAAATCCAAATTTAGTTTTAGATTTGTTATGTAAAGATGTCTAAATATTAAAGTTCTGTCTTCAAAAACTTTCAAAATAAAATTATCTTTTTAAAATTAGGTTGTTTTTAAGCAAAGTGCATTTTTCTTACGTATGGGCAGTATTATTGGTAACGAATATAAAATATATAACATACAAGAAGTTTTCTATAATAAGTAAAAATTGCCAATAATGATGCGTATGCATTGTGTGATTAACTGGAAACACGTGACTGAATTTATCACATGACTGTGATGTCCCATGAATTTAGCTCATTGCTATTTCAAAATATATATATAATCATTATTTTTACGTCTTAAATATTTCTGTGGGAAAAGGGTAGTGAGATTAAATCAGTAGTCTTGAATTCAGTAATTAATATTGGTAATCCCTGTCACATGGAATCATATGAATTTCTGTTAATAAAATCCAATTAGGCATACAAAATTCCCTTATTATCCGATCCCTTATAATTATTATCCGAGTGGATAATAATTACCCCTCCCCACAAGGCCAGGTTTTGGGCTCCAGGCCGGTTCTTACAAAGGATTACAAATCCATAACACACACACACACACACACACACACACACACACACACACACACACACACACACACACACACACACACACACACACACACACACACACACACACACACACACACACACACACACACACACACACACACACACACACACACACACACACACACACACACACACACACACACACACACACACACACACACACACACACACACACACACACACACACACACACACACACACACACACACACACACACACACACACACACACACACACACACACACACACACACACACACACACACACACACACACACACACACACACACACACACACACACACACACACACACACACACACACACACACACACACACACACACACACACACACACACACACACACACACACACACACACACACACACACAATGTTTGTTAATTGTTTGGCATTGTTAAATATAATTTTTGTGGCTTTTTGTATACTTGTGTGTTGGTGTTTCTTTCGTTCTTTGCTAAATAAATTTCATTTTAACCTTAATTGATTTTGGGATGGCTTTATTTCTCAGCCTGATGCACCGCCATTCTATAATGTCCACACTTGATGCTAAAGAAAGGGATTGAACTATTATATTACATTCCTTTAGGATTTTCAATACAGTTCTTTCATTTCGTCCACTGTCATTGGATGTGTTACTTTTTTCCTGATTTGAGTGCTTTGAGTGCAATGATTGCTGTTCTTGTTTCAATTTAAATTAGTTTTTCATGAATTATCACCCTAAGTGCCGTCGTGTAGCTCAAGCGAGAGATACTCAAAAGTCTTTCAAAACTGAAATTCAAAAGTAGCATGATTCTAAAAGATGGGAACTTACCACGAGTATTGTAATTATTTCGTGCAATAACACTTCTTACTCATATTTATCGATAAAGTTAATAAATTAAAAACAAATAAAGTTACAAATAATAAATTTATAAAAAAATAATTAAATGCATTTAATTCTCAATACAAATTCTGTTGTTACAGAAATACTAATACAATTAAGTGCTCCAAACCATCATAAGCTTCGTAGTCGATAGTATGGGAGGGTGTTAGTCAGGATATATTCATCTAAGTTATGCATAACATGTGTCTATATCCAGTCTAGCCAAAGCTACTTGCAAAAGTCTACTACTCTTAAACCACAAATATATTTCAAGAGCTCTAAGTAGAACCCCTTAATGATGTAGTGGAAAGGGACTTATTACGATATAAATCTTAGATCATATCTGCAAATATTTAGTATTATAGCACTGAAATTCTACCAATACGGCGTAGACGGCAATATCATTATAATGAATGTGAATATTCAGTGAGAGAGAGATATAGTAGTCATAATTTTCATATTCATTTTGCGGAAATATAGGTAAAATTATATAAGGATTGAATCCTACTTCTGTCATTTTTTTAGCAATTTTCTCGATTATAAACGGAACAGGAAAAAATAGGACGAGAATAAAAATTATTAGAAAATGTGAGAAAAAATGTTATGAAGAGAGCAAAGTGGAAAGAATTATCACACTGAAACACGTTTTAAATTTTTTATCCCTTCGAGATGGCACAACTTTTTAAAGGATTCAAATTTATGGCAAAAATGGTTTGATAATTTAAATATAAGAAAAATGCAGGAAATTTCAGAAGTGTGTACAGTTAAATCGAAGCAAGGGGCTTATCCTAATTCTTTTTATTTAAAAAATATTTCGTGCATTTTTGCTTTTAAAAGAGAATGCATGAAAGCTATTTTTCAGATCATGCAGTGTGATGCACAATTTTTTTTTTATTATTGCCTTTTGAAAATACGTATATTTGAAAGACTATTTTAGAACAGGATGAGATACTTTTTTTGATCGATATAATAGCAAATTGAGTTAGGATTTTATGCTTTAAGGTTTCAGATTGATATTGATTGAATAATTTATTTACACCAGACATATATGAAACATTAAAGCAATGATTTTAATAGAACTTATGACGTCTTACATTCAGCATGTCTTAAGCTACATATCGAAAAGGCAAGGTGTAGTAAAATTCGTAATATTCTGAAATACAGCTTACATTAAAAAAGGAAATCATATATTGTGTGAAGGAGACAGTACCAATGAGAAGAAATTAAATCTATTTCCATTTATGTCTACTTTCACCAGTTAGGAGTAATATTTTCAAAAATATATTATGACACCCTAAATTTGTCTTGTTTGCTTAGTTACTCTTAAAATTTCTATAAAAAAAGGCGAATTTTTATACCAATGGGGGGGAGGGATTGCGATTAATTATCAAAAAATAACTTAAATTTAGGTAAATTATTCAGAATTTTAAGACAATTGTGATGTGTGTCGCCAGTTTCACACATCAGTATCTTAAAACCAATTTGCCATTATTGGCTTCTTTTTTGGCTCATTTTGAAACATCAAAGGAGTTTGAAATTAGAATAAATTATCATTATACTTGATATTTTCTAAATAATTTTTTTTGCATTTCACGCGCTGAACATTTGTATAATGTTAAATATATAGAGTAAATGAAAAATGTAGTAATATGAATTGATTTAGAGTTTGAAAGAAGTTGTACCAGCACACTTAAATGTATGTAGGTTGTCCCAATTTTTTCTAAGCGTATTGTTAAAGCTTATTTTATTTGATCTAATTTTTGGTACTAAATAAAGGTAGAGATTTGAAAAATAGTTTGTTCTTGGACTTATATTCTAATTGTAGAGCAAAAGTTTATTAACGAATACATTTAAATTGAACGTTTGGGGAATTAGCATATAGAAACGGTCAATTTAATACACATACACTACTGGCTGTTAAAATTGCTACACCAAAAAGGCGACACGCTGTAGACGTGAGATTTAAATGACTGAAAGAAACTGATGTGATATGCAAATAATTAGCTTTTCAGCGTATACAGACAAAGCAGGCTCTGGTAGCGACACCTACAATGTGTTTAAATGAGGAAATTGTTCAGCCGATTTCTCATACACAAATTACATTTGAATGTTGTTGCTGGTGAAAAGTTGTTGTGATGCCCCATTTAAGATGCAGAAATGCGTACCAACACGTTTCTGACTTTGATAAAGGTCGAATTGTACCTTTCAGGGACTTCTGTTTATCGTATCGCTGTGTTGCTACTCGCGTCGGTCAAAATCCAATGACTTTTAGCAGAATATGGAATCGATGGTTTCAGGACGGTAATATGGAACGCCGAGCTGGATGGCCCTCTATCACTAGCAGCCGAGAAGGCAAGTATGTTACCAGTATGGCCTTCATGAGTCGTGCAGCTACGACAAGAGCCCTGAGTCAAGAATTGGGGTTCGTTTGCAAGACAAGTGTCTGCACGATCAGTTCGACGACGTTTGCAGCAGCATGGACTTTCATCTCGGAGACCAAGCCTGAGGCTACCCTTGAGGCTGCATCACAGACAGGAGCGTCTTCTATGGTGTGATCAACGACGAACCTGGGCGCACGAATGACGAGACGTCATTTTTTCAGATAAATCCAGGTTCTGTTTACAGCTTCAAGATGGTCGCATCTGTGTTTGGGCGTATCGTGGGGAACTCACATTATCGGCGTACATTCGCCATCGTCATACTGGCCCATCTAATGATATAATGGTATGGGAGGCTATTGGATACACGTCTTGGTCACCTTTTTTTCGCATTCACGTCACTTTGAACAGAGCACATTAATTCTTTGTGTGTTACGACTCGTGGCTCTACCCTTTTAAAGCCCTATGAAACACTTCGCTTCAGCAGGATAATGCACGACCACATGTTGCCGATAATGTACGGACCTTCCTTGATAAGGAAAACTTTCGACTGTTGCCCTGGCCTGTACGTTCACCAGATGTCTCGCAAATAGAAAACGTCTAGTTCATGGTTGCCGAGCGACTGGCTCGCCACCATATGCCAGTCACAATGGTTGAGAAGTTCTGAAGCTGAGAGGGCATCTGTACATGTACGTGTTATCCAATCTTAGTTTGACTCAATGCCCAGGCGTGTAAGTACTTTTACAACTGCCAAAGATGGTTGTTATGGGTACTGATTTCTCGAAATCTAATTTCTTGATCAACGAAATTTCTTGAAAATTTAATTACTTGTTATTTCTATTATAATATATTTGTTCCAATAAATATCATTTTGTTATCTTCATTTCAACCTGGTGTACCATTTTTAATGGCCAGTAGTGTATTTTTCTGTAGATAATAAATTTTTCAAGTATAGTTTCTCAATTATTTATATATATATATATAAATGAATGTTTGTATGTATGTCATCGATGAACTCAAAAACTACTGTACCGATTCTTATGAAAATTGGTATATATATGAATTTTTACACGGAGAAGGTTTGTATAATATGCTCATTGATGCCACTCACCACCAGGTGGCGCTGCAGAGTAGCAACTTCTGCCCCGTTCAACCGATTGTCATGAAAATCATTATGACCATATATTTTTACACAGAGGAAACGAATATGATATTCGTATTAATGGAAGTTACCACCAGATGGCGCTTCCATGTATCAAGTTCAATACTGATTTTAATAGATATCTATACGAATTCGTATAAATAAAAGTTCTCAAAATATATTTTTGGTGCGATAAGTAAAATAAAACTATAAACTTTCTTTTCTTCTCTATCTCTTCTTCTCTTTTCTGTCTCTTTCTCTTCTCTTTCTCTACTTCTCTTCTCTCTCTCTCTTTCTCTATTCACTTTTTCTTCTCTATCTCTTATTCCCTTCTCTTCTCTTCTCTATCTCTATAAAAATGATTGTTTACCTGTATGTCTTTTCTAGAATCGTAAACTATGTATTTGATTATGTGAAGATGTCATTCTAATGAATTTCATATAATGTCGTTACAGTTCATGCTGATATGAATTGAAACAAATGAAGCAAACGATAGATGACATTTCGAGTCGAGAGTGACATAAGAATTTGTGTAGGTTGTGAAATTCATATCTAGCTTACATTAAACAGACAATATTGTGCGTATTTTTATATTTGGGAGAGTTTTTCGAATAATTTTGTGCATTTCATCGTAAGCAGAATTAATTTAGATAAATACTTCAATCGGATTGAATATTTGTAGTTTCCGTGAGCTGATTATATTCATTTTCTACAGTGAATTTACGAAGATCATCGAATGTGTATGTGAAGGATTTGACTGCTGATTGACATTCCGAACGCATTTGCTGTGCGGTTTTTTTTCTTATTAGCATCTTATACCATCTGCGACTTTGCGACGTTTTATAAATTCAAAAGCATCACGTCGTTCCTGTATAATTATGCCTCCAAACGACGAGCAATTGGCCGATCCACAACTCAAGCACGAAAGAGAAGAGCATTACGAGCCTCAGAATGAGACGAGCAACGAGCATTAAGGCTGGAAAATCTTCGAGTACATGCCACTGAGACCCGTTCGTCTGAATCGTCAGACCAACGAGAAGTAAGATTAGAAACTGATCGAATACGTACTAATCAGATCCGTTATTCTGAGACAACAGAATTACGGGAAAGAAGGCTGCAAAATGTTCGAATAAGCACTGCTCGATCAAGACGAACACTGCACGCTGATTTGAATCTTAGTGCATTCCATTATGACAGTAATAATGACTACAGTCTTCATCCAAATGTCGTCATTGGAAAAATGGATAAAATTTGCATGTATTGTAGTGCACTCAAATTTAAAAATGAAACGCGTGGAATGTGCTGCGCCAGTGGAAAAGTTAAGCTACCAGAATTACATTCACCACCCGAACCACTGTCAACCTTTCTATCTGGTGTTACACGTGTGTCGAAGCATTTCTTGGAAAACATCCGCAAGTACAATTCATGCTTCCAAATGACATCGTTCGGTGCAACGAACATCGTGAGCGAAAATTACATGCCGACATTCAGAGTCCAAGGGCAAATTTATCATCATGCCGGATCTCTTCTACCATTGCCGGACGCAGATCACAAGTTCCTTCAAATTTATTTTATGACAAACAGTGATGAAGAAATTGAACAACGATGTCATTATAATGCGGGCACTAGACGAGAAATTGTGGGTGCGTTACAAGGCCTTTTCGATCAACACAATGAATTAGTTCGGTTGTTTAAAACCGCCATTCAACGAATGCCAGCCGATGACTATGCAGTTGTGATTCGAGCAGACAAAAGACCCGTTGGCCAACACGAGAGACAGTTCAATGCACCAACAATCGATAAAGTGGCGATCGTTATAGTTGGCGAAAATTTGAATCGCGCGACATAATTCTTCATCGCAGAAGTGGTGACATTCAGCGAGTCTCCGAAACTCATCGCTCATACGACGGATTGCAGTATCCGATTCTGTTTTGGCGAGGAGATGATGGATATCATTTTAACATCAAAATGATAAATCCACAAACAGGTGAGGGAACGAATAAGAAAGTCAGTGCCATGAATTATTATTCGTATCGACTGATGATTCGTCAAAACGCTGAGAACCACATTCTGAAATGTAGACAATTGTTCCATCAATATATCGTCGACATGTACGTGAAGATTGAAACCGAACGGCTATTATATATTCGATTGAATCAAACCGAGTTGCGTTCTGAACAGTACATCCATTTACGAGACGCAATCGTTAATGATGGTAACGTCAATCCAAACGAATTGGGAAGAATGGCCATATTACCGTCTACATTCACGGGGAGTCCACGGCACATGCATGAATACGCACAAGATGCGATGACATACGTTCGCGCATATGGTCGTCCAGATTTGTTCGTCACCTTTACATGCAATCCAACATGGAATGAAATTAAAGAACTTCTATTAGTTGGGCAATCATCTTCGGACCGCCATGACATTACCGCACGCGTATTTAAACAAAAATTGAAATGTTTGATGGATTTTATTATCAAGCATCATGTTTTTGGAGAGACACGCTGCTGGATGCATTCCATTGAATGGCAGAAAAGAGGATTGCCACATACACATATTTTGGTTTGGTTAATCAACAAAATTACGCCAGATCAAATTGATCAAATCATCTCAGCAGAAATACCAGATAAGCACATTGATCCAAACTTATTCGACGTCGTCACCAAAAATATGATCCATGGCCCATGTGGCGCATTCAACAATAATTCATCATGCATGTCTGATGGGAAATGCACGAAACGATACCCAAGAGAGAGAGAAAATTGGTTTCTGATACTATCACTGGCAATGACGGATATCCACTGTATCGTCGACGATCAGTTGAGGATGGTGGCAAATCCGTCGTTCTGAAAGTACGAAACATTGATATTGATGTAGATAATCGTTGGATTGCTCCATATTCACCACTGCTTTCAAAGACCTTCAAAGCACACATTAATGATGAGTATTGCAATTCAGTGAAGTCGATCAAATACATTTGCAAATATGTCAACAAAGGAAGCGACATGGCAGTCTTCGGAGTAGGGAATGTAGCTGCACCGCTCGATGAAATTAACCAATACGAACTTGGACGCTACATAAGCAGCAATGAAGGAGTATGGCGCATCTTATCATTTCCAATCCATGAACGACATCCAACAGTAATACACTTGGCGGTGCATCTCAAGAATGGACAGCGCGTGTACTTTACAGCAGATAATGTACGTGCAAGAGCATTGGTTCCACCGGCAACAACTTTAACTGCGTTTTACTCATTGTGCCAAGATGATCTTTTTGCTAAAACTTTGCTTTATTCTGAAGTACCGAAATTCTACACGTGGAATGCATCGACTAAAAAGTTTCAACGTCGCAAACAAGGTAAAGCAGTTGAAGGACATACCAATTTATATTCCAGTGATGCATTGGGTCGTCTGTACATTGTTCATCCGAACAATACAGAATGCTTCTATCTAAGATTGCTATTGATCAATATACGTGGACCAATATCCTTCCAAGATTTAAGAACAGTCAACGGTCAGTTGTGCGCTACTTATCGCCAAGCTTGCCAAGAACTAAATCTTCTTGAGAATGATGCACATTGGGACACTGCACTAGCTGATGCATCGAATACTGCTCGACCACAGCAAATACGCACGCTATTTGCCATAATATTAACAACCTGCTTCCCATCTAATCCAAAAGATCTTTAGGAAAAATACAAGGACTACATGAGTGAAGATATTCTAAATCGTTTGCGCGCTGCGAATCAAAATCCGGACATTCAATTGACACCAAACGTGTATAATGAAGCATTGATTTTGATTGAAAACATATGTTTGACAATCGCTAACAAGGCACTGGTGCAACTGGGAATGACTGCTTCAAACCGACCTGCAAACAACCTTTTTGATCGTGATTTGCAACGAGAAACACACTATGATTCTGATGAACTGGGGACATTCGTTAGGACAAATCTTCCACTGTTGATTCTAGAACAACGCATTGTGCGTATGACAGAATTATGCGTGCAATCACAGAACAAAGCGGTGGCATGTTTTTCATAGATGCGCCCGGTGGTACAGGCAAGACTTTTCTTCTTTCACTAATTTTGGCAACCATACGATCACAAAATAATATTGCACTGGCTATTGCATCATCTGTAATTGCGGCAACTCTTTTGGATGGTGACCGAACAACGCATTCAGCATTGAAACTGCCGTTGAATTTGCAAAACACTGAGGCACCAACATGCAACATCAGCAAAAACTCTGGAATGGGAAAAGTACTCCAAACGTGTCAAATTATCATATGGGACGAATGTACAATGTCTCACAAGAAAGCATTGGAAGCGCTTGATCGTACACTGCGAGATTTCAGAGGAAACAGACGGATCTTCGGTGGCGCACTCATTTTATTGTCTGGTGATTTTCGACAATCACTGCCCATTATACCACGATCAACACCCGCTGATGAATTTCATGCATGTCTTAAATCATCAGTTCTATGGCGTCATTTACAGAAATTGACTTTGAAAACTAACATACGTGTACAACTACAACGGGATGCATCGGCTGGAAATTTTGCAAAACAATTAATGGATATTGGAAATGGGCGAATGGAAATTGATGAATCTACACAATGTATCACCCTGCCAGCAAACTTCTGTAAGATAACAGAAAGCATCGATGAATTGGTGCAAAAAGTTTTCCCAAACATTGCACAAAACTACAAAAACCATCAGTGGCTCAGTACGCGTGCTATATTAGCAGCCAAAAACATCGATGTCAATACCATCAACTTCACCATTCAGCATGGAATACCCAGTGAAACGACAACATATAAGTCCATCGATACTGTGGAGAATCAAGATGAGGTTGTCAACTATCCAACTGAATTCTTGAATTCGCTTGATTTGCCAGGAATGCCACCGCACGTTCTTACATTGAAAATTGGCGTACCCATCATACTTCTTCGAAACATAAATCCACCACGACTTTGCAACGGAACCAGACTCTCAGTCAAGAAAATGATGAACAATGTTATCGAGGCAACAATTTTGACTGGAAAATTCAAAGGTGAAGACGTCCGGTTGTCACGTATCCCAATGATCCCGACAGATATGCCATTCGAATTCAAACGTTTACAGTTCCCGGTGCGACTCGCTTTCGCAATGACTATTAACAAAGCACAAGGACAATCGTTACAAGTATGTGGATTAAATGTGGAGAATCCATGCTTCTCACATGGACAGCTCTATGTGGCTTGCTCACGTGTCGGAAAACCTTCTGATTTATTCGTCTACGCACCAGATGGAAAAACAAGAAATATTGTGTATCCCACAGCACTTCAATAAACATCTAATTGAAACTGAACTTTGTAATCACACAATTTTTTCGAAACGGCTTTGAATGAATTGAATATTTGTGTACTGATTTTCCTTTAAAATAATTTTTCTTAAATTTATTTTAGTTGTTTGCGTAGCAACGCGCGCCGGGTACAGCTAGTATATATATATATATATATATATATATATATATATATATATATATATATATATATAATATTTTTTGTTGTAATAAAGATAATGTAGTTTGAATAATAGCTCTATAGTCAATAATTACAAGTTGTCTTGATTTATTCCACGTAATTCAGGTGAAGGATAAACCAAATCCTCGAATGCGAACATCTTCATGAAATCATCAATCAGAAAAGATGTAGCAATCAAGTCTTTCCTACCAAGCCTCACATAATTTAAAGGATTGTAGTGAAAGACTAATAAAATTGAAAATGGTGCAGATCAGAAAGGGTTCCTGCTCTTTATCAAAAGCAAGACCCTTAGCATGTCCACTAGTAAATGATTGTTTATAGATGTATCTATCTTAATTGATAAGGATACTCTCAAGAGTTTGCGTGAAGGAGTCGAAAAAATCTTCCATATAATTGAGGGATTGAAATTCTTATCTTTGAATAAATTTCGAGGAAGACTAGAGAAGCATTTGAGCCTAATGGATTAGAAGTACCTTCATAATCCAGAAAATCAGGGATTTCTTTGCCATAGAAGATATAGAGCTCGCTGGAAGTAAGTTTCATGTTTCTGATAAAATGTTCAAGGGTTACAAGTATCGAAACAGCAGCTTTACCACTGATTTTAATCCAGTTACTCTGGTGTTGCATAGTTACTGCGATTGTTACATGTTACTGCGGCTGTCTGACAAGATCCAAATATAGATGGCTGAGTTTTCGGTTTTAATAGCATTAGATGCTTTTTAATTGAGCTCTGATGTGAATATTTATCAAAAATGTGGTTTCACAATCTTAATTTTATAAACGAAAATATATAGGATTATTGAGATCTCTCTCTCTCTCTCTCTCTCTCTCTCTCTCTCTCAGGTTGATTGATAGTATTGATTCGTAATTGATAAAAGTGGGTTCGGGTATCGGACTTTAAAATACTATCCAGTAATGGAGTTGATGAATACTAAGTTCGTAGGTGCTCTAAATTCTCAGGTTCACGCTCAGGGACGTCTTATGGCATGGGCCAACTGAGCTTGGGCCCAGGGCCTCGGCCACAATAGGGGCTTCATCTCGTTCTCGACTCAGCCTGAATAAGATCATGATTCGAACAATTTCAACGGACGGTAAAATGTTATTTCATGTTTTATTTCCCGAAAAACTTCGAATTTCGGATGATATGTCAACTGGCTACATGTGATGACCGTCGCATACCATCATTACCTAGGCATACCATCATTACTCATTCGGTCAAAAGTCGGCAGTCGGTCGAGCCGGTTTATGCGATTGTAAGACATACTGTTTCGGGTTATTGCTTGTACGAGTATTTGACAATATATACTATGTACTGCAGTGTTTCTCAAACTTTCAATACTGGCGACCCAATTTTCAATCATAATTTTTGTCTCGCCCCCTGTACAACAATAATGTATTTACTGCAATAAAAATGCACTTTGAGAGAGAGACGCTAAAGTTACAATACGATCTTAATTATAAACCGTACAAATTAATACGATAAGTATATTAAATTTTGTGTATATTTTAAGTAATATATATTTTAAGAACATTACTTAAAATATATATTACTTAGAATTATGTTATTTTTCTTTCTCTAATTTTTAAATTGGAACAGATCGCAAAATGATGTATTTAATTAAAGATTTATTTCCTTCAGCATTCATTTCTCAAAGCACAAATGTCATTAGAAAAATAGTCTAGTCAATGTCGCTCTCTATCATATCCATCACATCTGGCATTATAGGGTACGTTTGCGTGAGTCTGGGCAACCTATCGGACGTCTGCACAAAACATGTAAAAATGCTTTTCCTCGTACAATTCCAGTCAGTTTTGGTCGACTCGATACTCCTATAGCTACCGAATCTAGCTTGAATGTACATTTTTTAATTTCCACGTTAATTGTAATTCACGGTAATTAAGTATTTACGGCAGTAGATTAAAACAATATCATACATACATTTTTAAGTCGTAAGCAAACATTCGACCATAATAAAGAATCAACAAGTACACAGACGAACGAGCATGGTTCCGAAAATTAAATCAAGGCGATCTTCTCAAAAATACTTAAATTTTGGATTTACCACTACTGAAGTAAATGATGGAAAAAAGCCCCAGCTCGATATGTGTTAAAACTTAAAAATCTGTAGAACAACATGTGAAAGTTGTTTTTAAAACATGTAAAATCATTTAGCTATGTTGGCAAATAATTTTAAAAAGTATTTTCTGGATGAGGACAGCTTGGTAGCAAGTTACGAGTGGATTAGGGATCTATTTCAAGATACTCCAGAAGGGCTCTCAACTTCCGAAGAAGAAATCTTCATAGATTTCACATCCAGTGAAAAATTAAAAGGCAATTTTGTAATAAATCGCTCTTTGAATTTGGGGTAGAGGTGGATGAGGAATTATCTGTACTGAAAACAAAAGCACTTCGTATACTATTACCATTTTCAACATCCTACCTTTTGCAAACCGGATTTTCTGCAGTGGATGCCTTGAAGACAAAATATAGATCTCAGCTAAATATAGAAAAATAACTCTTTAAGTGTCAATTTCTGATATTAAAACCTTCCTTTGAAAAACTTTCCTCTACAAGAAAAGCCCGTGGAAGTCCCTAATAATTATTAAACTTTTTCTTAATTTAGTAATAAGATTGATTGATTGAATATTAACGTCGCACTGTTCAGCTGCACGAGGGCTTTTGACGTCGGACCACGTAATTTTGAACCATGGTCAAGTGACGTGGATGACACCTGAGCTGGCACCCTTCTCTCCTAACTACCACACCACAACAACGGGAAAAAGTTTCAACTCTCAACAGATTTAACATGCATCGCTGCCCTACATGGCGGGCCTTTAGTGGTACTGGGCTCGAACTCGTGACAAGGCAAGCCACGATCCGATACCTATACCACTCGGCTACCGCGGCCAAATTCAGTAATAAGAAATTTTTTATAAAATACCTTCTTCAGTACTGATACATCAAACGTATACTGGCTGAAACACCGACTCTTCGCACGAGTTCATTTTTTAAAAAAATAAAACATTATTCTCGATATAATAGCTGAACTGTAAGGAGAGTAAAATTGTGTGCACGACATTGTATACAAAAATGTAAAATGATTTTTTTTTTAGATAAATGCTATAATTGTAAATAACTGTTTAAAAGAACTGTAATTTTAAACCTCACACAATTAGCATTTAGAATTAATGTTAAATTATGAAAAATAATATATAATTCCGATGAAGAATAATTATGTTACTTTTTAACATTGAAAGCGAGAAGACTTCAAAAAGTTTAACCCGGGAGCAGGCGCGTACTCTATAGTAACATTAATGGTTGTGCGGGGGGACTCAGTCACTCCAATCATTTGTTTAGAATTATTTTACTGTACACGATACAAATCGGAATTCTAGTGAATATTTTAATTTATAGAAAGTATACTTACCTTCTTTCAAGGACTATTCAATTCTTTGATGATTTGAGAAAAAATCCAATAAAACTGAACTAAAATGATTCAAAAGTACAAGACCATAATATAGGCCGCAAATCAGACACTTTTCAATTATCCTACAAAAATGTTAAACCAATCAATTCTTTTCCAAATATCGCAAAACTCAATTATTTACAATTTCCTTAAGCGAAAAGCAAACGCATGAAACATGGGAGGGAACTAATATTGATAATAACCATACCATAAGATTGAAGGTCAATCAAATGATTAGCAAACGTACTATGCAGCCTGGCTGAAAAGTGAATCATGAGTTCCTTTTCTTTTTCTACACCTAATGTACAGTATTTCAATAATAATTACAGCGGTGAATTGTTTATCTTCTTAGAATTTTTCTCAGGGTCTGGGTTTCGTTTTTTCTTTTAACGAGTAATATTTTATGTTAAAATGTAATAAAAAAATCTCTCATTGAGAAAAAACAGCAAATAAAACAAAATGTTTTTTTTTCTTTAATTTGGTTTTGGGATCAAAGATAGCTATTTGATGACGGAAAAAAGCTAGATAATAAATATAAATTATGTCAGTGTGTTGTTGTGTGTATTTTTTTTATTATGGAAGAAAGCATTTTGTTTTACTTCTCTTTCCGGTTATTTTTTTTTAAAAAAATCTTTAAATTTTCGATACGCTCGCGCCCCAGGGGGTCGCGCCCCCAGGGGGCCCCACACTTTGAGAAACACTGATGTACTGTCTAATTTTAGAGTCATACATGGGGTCTGCATTTGTGTAGGAGCCCAAGGCCCCAAGAAGTCTTCAGACGTCCCTGTTGTCGCTGCGTAGATTGGGACAGTAAGGAAAGGGAGGACCGGTTCGTATGTCGACTTCGTTACTAGAACGTAGATAAAAAAGTCACTACATATTGACAGTGTTCAGTTGATCTTTCAGAGGAAACATTCAATGAGCAAACAGATAAAGCGAAAGTTGGAGGCACCTTAGATGGAACTTGGCCTCAGTCCTTATGAGGAGTGGTGTGGAGGTTGAGAAAGTGAGGAACTATTTCTGAAGTGTTGCCTTCGTCACTTGAGTGCATTTAAATTGCGAGGTCTGCCTTATCTATATGCATAACACAGTTTAATATTCGTATTAGCCTAAATCAATGAGTTAAAGCCTCCAGATTGTGTGAAAAAAAAAGAATATCAAATAATAAATCTAAAGAAGCTACCCTAACTATAATTATAATCCGGGGTAGAAATTTCGTCGATTGCGATCGACCGGTGGACCGCCAAGACATTTTGGGGTGACCACCTGAAGATTGTAGCAGTTAATAACTATGTACGGAAAAGTTAAGATTGGCTGAAAGTATGCAGATTAAGTCTTCTCCTGACTTATAACAATGAAACTAATTTTAGATAAAAATGTTTTATTTTTTAATGTATTTTGAATTGTTTCATAAAATAAATGCATCATTTGATATTATTATATTTGTGTTTATTATTATTATTATTGTGTATCTTGCGTTTGGTTTAAACGCGGTTTTAAAAGGGTTGTTACAAAAGGTGAGCACATATTCCGTATTTATTATTAAGTTATAGTAACCTTTTCCATACCTCACCACACCTACGACATTGGGCAGGGGCGCACACAAAAAGTTTTCAAAAAGTGGGGGGATCGAGGGTCGAAAGTCTATCATTCTCTTATCATACCCCAATATGTAGCCAAACATATTTTTTTGATTTTTTCGACTTTCGGGAACAAAAAAAAAATTACTGAATAAATAATTAACATTAATTAATAAAAAATACTAATAGCAAACATTCGGGAAAAAAAATCAAGGGCTATGAAGGAGGGTCCGGACCCATGGACCCCCCTTGCGTGCGCCACTAATACTGGGTGGACCGCAACAACTTGAACAAATTAGTACCCGTACCCTGGAAAAGTCTGCCCACCCCTGATTATAATTATCGACTGGTGTAGTGAGGATGTTTGTAGAGTGAGATGAAATGTAGTTGAGAATAATCAAGATTTGCGTTTAATACACAGCTTAAATTTTTTTTGTTCTATTCTGAAACTAAATTAATCGTAAGTAAAATGGCTGATCATTCCTAACCGTCGTCTTAGGACTGAGAAGAAAAATTTATTCTCGATTTTAATCAAAGAGGAAGTTCGAATTCTTCCTAAGAGAGCAATTTTCATTCATTTGGAATTCTTTTCAGTGAATACAAAGACTTTTATATGAAAATTTAATTATCCTATTAAAAGTTAAAACAACAGCAACAAAAAAATTGCATTTTAACATTCTGAGTAATTTTTAAGTGACTTCTACATCGGTAATTTAATTCTAAGACTAAGTTTTTAATTTGTTAAGTTCTCTCTGTTGCAGGAATTGTTTGTTTTTGACAATGTGTGCCGAACTTTAATTAAATATTCTTGCAAAAATTCTACTCAAGCTTATTTTAAATGAATCCATCCCTTGATATATTATAGAAATAATTTATTTATTAAATATGCGCTCGGTGCAATTACTATAAAGTTTAAGTTAACTTGAAGTGAGAAACGAACTGACATGCAATTAAAAGTTCGTATCATAGTTTTTAAAGTTATATTATAAATTCGTATTATTTTAAAAGCGATAAGTTAATTTTAATCAAAGAAAGTTATTTTTGAAAAATACTCGAAATATAATGCAATTAATTATCGCCTCCAAAAGTCCATAGGGAATGAATATTTTATTTATTGTTCTAAAGCTAGACGTGTGTACTAAAGGTCATATTTTCAATGACATTTTGTTTTCAAAATGAGAAAGACGAGCTTGATACTCGATTCGAATTATAATTTGGGATTATATAAATAAAATTAGCTAGTTTTCCCGTTCATCGTACGGGTGAATTGAAAAACTAATACAGATTGAAGGATAAATAAATTTTTAAGGAGATAATTTTACGTAAATTGCAAATTAAACGAACAAAAAAAAAGCTTTCTGATATCTCAGCTGAAAAAAAAACCCAGATTTGTTAAATTTTAAGTCTGTTGATCTAATAGCTAATAAAAAGGATTTTTTTATAACACCCCGTAACTCTTTTGGGGAGTCGATTATTGAAGACACCTTTCTACGTTGATCTCTGTCAGCAAAAGTAACACATTCTTATAAACTTTGTGTGTGAACGATTAAAATAGTGTGAATAATATATATCTGGATGTGTAATACGTTAATATTACTTTCGGTTGTATTTATTTTATGTTAAAATTGTAATATTCGCAAGCAACGCCTTTCCTTACATTATAACGGTGATTCAATGGGAACGTAGAGAAATGTTGGCGATAGAGTGAAGTTGGCATCATTTTCAGCAACCATGTTGGCAACTTGGTGATTGATTGAACGGTGCAGAAGCTTACATGCTGTAGGGTCACCTGGTGTGTAGCTACAACAAAGAGGATAGTAGAAAACCTTCTCCTAAAAATGCATATACGGGCCAATTTTTATAGTAATCGGTGGAGCGGTATTGGAATGAAGCGAAGTCATTTGTACAGACATCCATTTTTATAAATATAGATTTAACCCTTTGTGAGCTACTTCAAAAACACATATACAGTTCCCACACTTATGTAGCTGTTCGAACTTTAAGCGTATTAGTTTATTTTTTGAATATTTTTTTCTATGAATTCAATTATTAAAAATTAAATTTTAAAATATGAAAGTTTTCTCTAAAATTTCTTATCTTTTCAGCAAATTTTAGTAGTAGATGATTTAATCCTGGTAATATATTCTTAATTTTCTTTAAATGTCAAACGTATTTCCCCGACAAGTCAAGGTAGAAATGAAATTAGGAGTAGGAACATTTTCTATGGTAACATTTTAAAAATTTTAGAAACGCTTACAATACTTAAAAAAAGAATGAAAATATGGGTACTATTTTAAAATAGAATATCAAATTGTTTATGGCAATGCTTATCTCAAGTGATTAAATAAATTAAACTATTTAATAACTAACACAGAAAATGAACCTAATTAAACCTCCAATTAAAAAAAGTTTAACTGAAATACTATTAAAGCTTCCATTATGAATTACTGAACATATTTTAGTTATAGTCCTAAGAAATTTTAAGTTACATTCTCAAATCTAGACTTTGTTTTGACTGAAATACAAGTAAAAGCATTCGAAATAAAAACAAGAAATTTTCCTACATTTTTGAAAGCAATTTTTAGAAAGTTGAATAAAGAACTTTCAAATCCTTGAAATCGTGGTAAAGTTTCTGCTCAATCAGTCATAATAGACAGAAGTGCTCAACCAATGGTATTATTTTTCCAAGCTTAGAGTTCTCGTTATAATTATAGCATTTTTGAGCATAAAAGATACAGTAAATAAAAAAAAAAAACACGTTGCAATGATTTTAATTTAAATCAAGCTTTTAGGCTCTTCATGTATTATATTTTAAATGAATTGTAAATAAAATTGTACCGTACATAATTGGAATAATTTGAATAATTTAATTAAAATATTCTTTCCATTTTAAATGAAATGTAATATTAAAAGCTCTGAATTATTTTTCAATTCCTACTATTAGGTCACACTCTCTATAGATTTATTTCTCTCTCTCTCTCTCTTGGTGGAATTTTCAATCTCTCTCTCGTAAGTAAAATACACTTTAAAAACTCAATTGATCTGAAATTTTATGTGAATGATTATTTTGGATGACAATACAGTAATTTAATGATAATTAATAAAAATTAATTGATTAAAACTAACTATTCAAAGAATTACAAATGCAGCCACATTGGCATCATTTTTGGTGATTTAGCGACCATTTTGGTGGCTTGGGTCAAAACTTGAAAAAGGTTTTTTTCTCTCTCTAAAAAATTTTTTTCTTTGTTGATTTAAGTAGGAATTGAGTTAATTTTTTTTTATATTAAATGTTTTTAAAAAAATTATTCCACACTTAGGATTATCCGATGTTATTGGTCACTCTATGTTTCATTAATATCAAGTCAGATGAGAAAGAGCATGGCATTGTTTAATTTATTTGACCTAAAAATATAACTTTCTTAACAAGAAAAGATAGATTGACTTTAAAAGTAATTGTAGAAAAATCCACACAAACGAGTAAAGTGCATAAAAAAGTCACCATAAAGAAAAGTGCAATTATGGCTACAGTCATGCAACTGAGACATTACAGCTCTTAAAATCTTTGTTTAATTTAGGAATAGCGTGAAAATATCCTTTTGTAAAATTCTATTTCGAAATGCCTTTACCAAAAGAAAGAAATGAAAGAATTTTTAATTGAGAGAGAAAACTTTGTTCTTATGAGTGGATTTCATCCGCCCCAAATATGCTTTAAAATTAAATGAAAATTTCTACCTTGTAATTATGGAAATTTCGGAATGGGCTTAAAATTTTTTTGGTTAGCTTGGTTAGCTTGGAAAATGAAGATGAAAATCGGATTAACTTGAACCAATAAAAAGAGAGATAGACAGTTTGTGGTTTTAATTTCTTTACTTTTTTAATACCATTCAAAAAATTAAATTTTCTTAACTCATAGCAAATGGTATATTCCCACACTTTTACCTTTTCGAACATGCACGCTTATTCTATTTCAAATTAATAAAAAAGTAGAATTTCAGTACAAGTTATAACAAATTTAATTGGAAAATCATGAACTAGGTAATATTAATAATTTATAATAAATTAAATGCTTGGTATGATATGAGTTTCTTTATTGATAATACGATTCCATTAAATTAAATAACGAAATAAATAATGCAGAAATTTTTGTTCAAAGATATCAGGGGTTTTAAGAGTTGATTCAAATCTACAAAAACTTTATTAATAAAAAAATAGGGGAGATATCTCTTCTCAAGATTCTTCAAATTCATTTCCACAATATAAGATCCAGAATCAAAACTGAGTTGTAGTGAAAGTGCACCGATCAATCACTGAGAAGGTATAATTGAAAATAAAGGAGTAGAAACTGTGGTCTACCATTGCCGTTGATGCGAAAGGCAAAAGTTACGAAGGTCTGTTAAGACTGACAACATGTAAACATGTTAAACAAAACAGGGGAAACAGGCAATATGTGACACATGTTAAATGGACCAGAGGCCCCCAGGCATGAGTCTGAAACTACGGTACAATGAATTCTGTTACTTCTGAGGCTCCAAAACTAACGGAAGGATACATTAGCCATGCTAATGATGCAATTGTCTTTTGAAATATCAATACCAGAATTGGACTGCTACTAATTGGCAAAGGGTTGCGTTATCTTTTCCTTAGTTATAGACAGAATAATCTAAAGTGATGAACTGGTGTCTCCTTGCTGCATCAGCGTTCTCTTTTAGAATGATTTAGGTGCTAATGGGCGGCCATCTTGGAAAAGGTTGAAGATGTTTTGACGATAATGTAATAAGGAATTAATTGTTTAGAAATATGACTGATATTCCTTCCATGCAGGCGCTAAGCCTGTCATAAAAAACAGAATCAACTATCATTGGCTGGAGAAACTAATCGAAGACTTCCAAATGTTTCGCACACAAGCTCCCGAATTTACTAGATCTGAACCTAATAGAGAATTTTTAGGCAGCTCCTTTCGATCACCATGTTCACAGTATGAATACTCCAACGTGTACTTTGGCCACTGCTTTGGACAAATTACATCCTTAATAGTTCAAAATATTGGTGGTTTACAAACTTAATTTTATTTTCCATGTTATCTAGTTGCGGTAGGGCGGCAGAAGGCAGTTTTTTTAAAAATATATTAACGCTTGATCATAGGAGCCCGATCATGTACAATAATTTAAATTTGAAAACAAATGATCCAAAATTGTACTAACATTAGAGTTAACATTATGTCCATGAATTAAAAGTGATTGATAGACGAAAGACTTTAAAAACTGCAAATTTTTAAAGGCAATTCAGTTAAAAGGAAGGAATCTATTTTGTTCCTATCTTATTTGACATATCTAAACTGTTACTTCACCATGTTTTCTTTTTATATTAATGCATATTGGAATTCGAAACAACATAACTTCTGAGCTAGTTTTGTTTGATATTTTCAAAAAAGGCTGAATTTGATTTACCAAAGATCGAACTTAAAGTTTGAAATTGTAATAGGGTACAAATAACACAGTGAAATATATTGCTGCATTTAAACTAACTTTTTTTAAAAAGATTATTCAAATTGATGGAAATAAGTACAAACTTTGTAGTATATCTAGCCTTAAATCGGGAATTCAAATCCCGTATATATTCAAGTTTCGAAAGTTGTTTACTATACTCTTGTATTTCATACATCTCCTCTTTCCTTTAGAAGTTTAATACCTCTTATCTAAACTACACCTTAATGGACTTTTTTTATTCTCAGATCTTCTTTCAGCCGCATATATAAAACATACAGTGGGTTCTATAAACCGAATCAGAATCAAAGCATTGTAGGGAAGTGTATTTTACATTTAGAGACAAAGTCCCCTACAATCAATCCCTTCAATGGGTGTTTTGAAGCTCGTTGAATATTTCATGTTTTCATTTCGATTCAGGAGACCTGCCATTTTAGAATTCATGGGTTCCCTTAGACCTATTTCGAATGCGAACTTAACAAATGGAAGATCGAATACATAGGGTATATTTCTCGAATAAACTACCAGGGGATAGAGAAAACCCCTATTGTATTCGGATTCATAGATTAGGACATGTAAGTGCTCGCGAATAAGCATTTTGGTAAATGGATGGGCTTGGGAAGCAAAGAATAGAATCTTAGAATGTTTTGATAAAGCTATTCTGTATATTGAAAACATTCGTGAAAGCGAGTCGAGTGGTAGAGAGAGAGAAGTTCTGAATATTTCGATTTAATTTATCCAAGAATTGTTTGTAAGCTTTAGGTATATTTGCATGCGATGGGTACTACTTGAAAACAGTAATCCGAATGAAATAAAATACAATGGGATAAAGGTATTGTTTTTTGAATAATTAAATGGGAAATTCTTGAATGAGAAGAACATTTTTCACGGATTTTAAAAAATCACTGTGGGTGCTTAAGCCTTAAAATATATATAACTTTTTTTTATCAGTCCTAACACTTCTTTGGGAAAAAATCACACACACACAAATCGTGTTTTTAAAATAATTTTTTTTACAGCTTGAGAGAAGGGAAAAAAATCTTTGGAAATACGCAGGTAATACTACATATTTTATCTATATAAATAAAAATGGATCTTTGTATATATACATGGCCTCGCTTTACTCCCAACACCGTTTAACCGATCACCATGAAAATTGGCCTGTATATGTATTTTTTTTTGTGGTGAAGGTTTTTGTGCTATCCTCTTTGTTGCAGTTCCTCACCGGGTAGCGCTACAACATATCAACTTCTGCACCGTACAATAAATCGCTAAGTTGCAACAGGTTTGCCAAAAATGATGCCAACTTGAATCGATCTCCAACATTTCTCTACGTTTCTATTGAATCGCCGTTATGATGTAAGGAAAGGCATTGCTTGCAAATATTACAATTTTAACATAAAATAAATTCAATCGAAAGTAATATTAACGTATTACACATCCAGATATAAATTATTTACAATATTTTAAGCGTTCATACACAAAATTTGTAACAATATGTCACTTTTGCTTAGCAGAGATTAGCTTAGGGAGTGTTTCAAACATTGACCCACAGGACAGTTACGTGGCGTTATAAATAAAAAAAAAATCCTTTTTATCAAATATGGTGACTTAAAATTTAACAAATATTGGCTTTTTGGTTCAACTGAGATATGCAAAAAGCTTTTTTGTTGCTTAATTTGCAGCTCAAATTAAAAAAATTCTTTATCCTTCAGTCTGTACTGTTTAATTTTTCGATTCACCCGTGTGGAGAACGGGTATACAAGCATGTATTTTTATTTAAAAAGATTTGATTTTAGATATTATCTTAAGCAATTCATGATTTTCAGCGGAATAAAAAAAAGGATGGTTGGAATTTAATTAAGTTTAAAATGTCAGTCTTATGAATATTTATTGCAATATTAACGATACTATTGTAATAAGCAATTTGATTTCTCCAGAGTAATTGAACTATATTTATCTGTTATAATTTCACGAAATGGGTATAGCTTAATAAAATGAATAAAATCTTACAGCTTACATTTCATAAAATTTTAAAAGCTCATTTTTTATTGTTTGTTAAGTTACAACATCGTATTAAAAGTGTAATATTGACTAATGTTGTTTTAATTATTTCTTATTTTGTTTTATGAGAACAATATTTTTTATGTATTATATTTTGATGATAGAAAACAAAACTCGCGCGCGCAATAATGGTTTTAAATTATCTTAGTAGTAGTCACAAAATGACAAATAACTATTTTGACGTTTAATTTATTCATATGCATATATGAATTGCACATATAAGTTAAACTGATTATTCATAAAATATCTCTTGGCATATACTGTATTTAATGAAAACCTGACAATCATTATTATTGTTTTCATTCTAGTACAGTATGGGAAGCGTCGAAAAATCCAAATCTTTTTGATCATCCTATTTCAAGCACCATACTCCAATGTGCCGTGAGGTTCACCATCATATTTTGCGCATCAGCTACTGTAGGAACGATCTTCGGATTGATGGCAGCTTTGATATCCTTTGAAATATTAATGTTCTGTTCGTGATATATTGATATTATTCTGTGCTAAAAATTTCCAATGATATGCCAATGTTGCCCTCAGGAACATTGAAAATAGAGCACCTAGAAGGAAGCGAGCTACAAACGTGAAACTTTGCAAAGTCAATGAATATTATATCCGATTAAAAAATGTGCCAAGTTTGGGATCAATGCTCATGACTACACACCTCGCAGTGACACTGCAATCAGAAAATAGGTCCTATATGAATCGAAATATAATGGAAGATTCGTAAACGTAACTATTACATTCCGACGATAGAAGAACTTAAGAAAGGTAAGAAACCAGGTAGACATGTTCGTTCTGAGCGCAAATGATAGCAACGTACTATTGTTGAGTTGTCCTGGTAAACGGTACATTTCCACTCACGCTATAGTCTGAGGGGAGGGTACATCCTATGATAGCCGGTAAACTCTTCAGCTACCCCTTCTTCAGCAAATCGCAACCAATAAAGGACAGGATTAAAAGACGCTTAACTATCTGAGAGTAGAGATTCCTTTTTGTCCCAGTTCTCAAGTCATTCTCAGTGTAATTGTGGAAAATAAATTAATGGTTCCAATAAAAACTCTTGCCAAAGTAAACAACTTACGGCTGAAGTGGTGACCCGGGCATGATGCAGTTTTAGTTGCTATTAGTGATATGTGGAACCTTAAGAGACCAGAGGTATGTTGATGACATTTGACCTCGTATAGGACTTTTCTAAATGGTCTTCCAGGGGCAATTTTTCAGCAAGGTGATGCTCATCTGTATACAGATGGAGTAACAGAAGACTTTTGTTATCATGCTCAGATTCTTCTTTGGCTAGCTCTCTATTTGAACTTCTGTCTTATAGAGCATTTGTGTGAGCAGCCGAAATGCCAGATTCCGCCTTGTCTCTCTGTATGATTTGGAGGCGGATGTTCAAGATTTATGGGCCTATCTGCTTCAGGACACCATCTGATGTTTAATAAACTCACTGCCAGAACGTATTGTGTTATGCATCGCAGCGGGACGGGATTTGACGAGCTGTTTAAGTTGCCCCTTTATCAAATTATCTTGATTTTGAGATCATATTAATGTTTTACCTATATCATTAAGTGTATTAAAATTCATTTCGTTCTTAAGCTTCCTCGGTGTATATTAAGATACTTTAAAGTTATGTTTTGGTATGTTGATGTTATGTGTGTGTGTGTGTGTTTTGATATATTAATACTATATAATTATAAATTAATGCATTATGTATTACTATTTGATAAAGCCATTTGTTAACGTTATATTACAATCGGTTAAAGTTTTCACTTTGTGCATGCAATATATTAGAGAGAGAAAGAGAACTTTTCTTCTCTTCTATCTGTTTCTCTTAAAATATCCTAGAGAAATTTGGGTCTAAATGAAATATAGGGTGTGTTACAATGTTTGGCGAAATTTCTGATCAAATGCTCTTTTTCTGGCAACCTTTCCTACTTATTGGTAATCTGTACAGTGAAAATATTTTTTGCTACCCGTTATCAGCGATGTTTTACAAAAGTCACCAAGATAGAGCCCAAATCACCAATTTTCACTCTTAAATTGATTTTCCGTTAGGAAGATACTTCAATCTATACACAAACACACGCATACGCAGTCGCACTTACACTTTTACTCGGCATTGCTAATCAGGGCTTAGAATTTTAGGTCTTCTTCTAGTATTATGCGTGTTTGCAATCTTTTTGGCACGTATAGAATTTTCTTTCTACCCTATTTTCCCTTCTCCTTGCAGCTCAGTCGTATATAGACAAATATAAGAGAAGGTTGGTTTGCCTTAAGGCTATGCTGAACAGCACAATTGGGGTTCCTAAGGTTAAGACAGTGTTTCTCATACTGTGGGGCACGCCCCCTTGGGGGCCTTGATAACCCTACGAGGGAGGCGCAAGCATATTGAAAAGTCAAAAACAAAAGATTTTTTTAAAAAAAAATTATTATTTTACAGAAAGTAAACAAAATACATTCTGACGTAGTAAAAAATAAAATACTCATTTACACTGATCTAATACACTTATATATATAGCAGTATCGCGCAATGTATTTTATAATTAATTTAACAATACTAAGTTTTGAGCAAGTTTAATAATTACCAGTGAACCCCCGTGGCCTTGTCATATAAAAAATTAAAAACAAAAATCGACACTTATCTTGAAAGTCTGTACGGTTTATAAATAACCCCTCACATGCCGATTAAAAATTACGCGATTCGCTCCCCAGTGCCACCCTTGAACACGTAGGCGAGCGTGTTGTGATGTATTGGAGGGGGGAGAAAAGTAATAAACAAGCGCAAATCCTCTGATTTATGGATAGCAGTGCACAGAAAATATCGTACTTCGGAAAGACGTATATATACGTCCAGGGCAATTAACACACTGGCTGAGCGAGACAGTTATATACACCAGTAGCAGTTACGGGGTTAAAGTCGTATTGTAGCTTTAACGTCAAAGTATAGTATTATTGAATTTAAAACATTGTTATTGTATGGGGGGGCGATGAAAATTATGACTGAATATTCCGTCGCCAACATTGAAAGTTTGAGAAGCACTGGGTTAAGAGTTTATTTTTGTACTACTGGGATGCCTTATTTTTTACTTACACTATCTTGCCGTATCTCTATTTATTGCTGTATTAGACATTTGGCAATTTAGTGTTATGAACAAGAATCAGAACAATGTCATTTAAGATTTCATTTTCGACTTTTGATCTGTGTAGAATTTATTTAACAAAAATGTTTTAAATTACATATTTTTTAAAATTTGTCAATTTTTTACAATTTATTGTGTTACAATTTATTTAACAAAAATGTTTTATAATTATATACACTTAGGAACATTGAAAATAGCGACCCAAGAAGGAAGCTAAATACAATCTCGAAACTTTGCAAATAAGTACAGCGTAATGTGATATGCAAATGACCCAAGTTTTGTGCCAATACGCATGCTCATACACGTCGAGGTGGTGCTAAAATCAGAAAGAGGGTGCTATATAAGCCAGCGCAAATTCGAAGATTCATAAACGTGACGATTACCCTCCGATTGTAGAAAGACTTTGGTAAGCGAAACATGCCAGGTAAACGTGCTAGAAGACATTTTTCACAGTTAAGCGAGTTTGAGAGAGGCCTGATCATCGGGATGAAAACTGCAGGGTGGTCGACGCGCCGTGTTGCTGGCCAGGTGAATCGTTCGGAGTGTGCCGTTAGAGATTGTTGGGAGCAGTGGACACGAGAAGGTACCCACGTTCGGAAAACCGCGTCTGGAGCGACCAGGAAGACCACGAGGAGAGAGAATCGAAGGACCGTGCGGCAAGCACTTGTGGACCCCACAGTGACTCGTTGAACGATACGAGCAGACGTAATCGTAGCAATTGTTCCACAAACAATTTCCAGACACCTTGCAGAAGCAAATCTTAAATCCAAGCGCCCTTTCCGTGCACTCCCTTTAACACCGGAACATAGGCAACTGCGTGTACAGTGGTGCCAAGCCAGATCAATGTGGAATGTCACAGATTGGCAAAAGGTTGTGTTTAGTGATGAATCCCGGTTTGTTTTGGGGACAGATGATAAGCGTGTACGGGTGTGCAGGTGCCCTGGTGAGCGGTACAATTCCCCTCACACTGTTCTACGTCACACTGTCCGCACAGCTGATGTAATGGTCTGGGGAGCCATAGCCTATGGTAGCCGGTCCACTTTAATTGTGATGCGTGTAACGTTAACGGGCTAACGTTACGTTGATGATATTCTTCAACCCCATGTAGGATCTTTCCTGAATGGTCTCCCAGGGGCAATTTTCCAGCAAGATAATGGTCGTCCGCATACAGAAAGAGCTGCTCAAGACTTCCTACGTCATTTTCAGACTCTGCCATGGCCGGCCCGCTCCCCCAATTTGTCCCCTGTATAGCTCGTGTGGGATCAGCTAAAACGGCAGATGCCATCGTGTCACCCTGTACATGATTTAGAGTTGGCTGCTCAAGATTTGTGGGCCCATCAACCTCAGGACAACATAAGGTGTCTAATCAACTCAATGCTGGACCGTGTGGTGGCATGTATTGCAGCTGGAGGTGGTCCAACGCGCTAATGAAGTTGCCCAGTATTTATGTCGTTGCACACCCTGTATTCGTTTAATTGTCTTGTTTCTGAGATCAAGTGAATTTCTCATCTGTGTCATTATGTGTATTAAATTTCATTTCAATCCGATGCTTTCTTCTTGGGTCGCTATTTTCAATGTTCCTGAGTGTATTTTTTAAAATCTGTCGTTTTTTTTACAATTTATTGTGTTTTAAATTTTTTAAAGTTAATTTATGATATATCTCTTCAAAATTTGAGAAGTTAAAAATTTTTGTGGCTATTTTTATCTCACACAAAATTTGAATTTTAATTCAAACTAAAATGTTGTAAGCTAACTCTTCACTTTTTTTAAAAAAAGATTAAAGGACTGTCTATTTTCTGGTGTAAGAAAGATGGGTGAATATCGTCGTACTTTGTTGTTGGCGTAGTATGAAAAGCTGGAATTGAATATACCTTTAAATGATGCGGAGGCTGTGTAATGTTTTTCATTCCGATTACTATGAGAAAGGGGAAAGACATGCGTTACAGTGTTTTTTTCAATGAATATACGTATATTGGATAACACATTGCGTATTTTCACAAAAAATAAGGTCACTCTTGGTTAGTTTATTTTTCTTCTTGATTAAGCATAGTATTGCCAAACGTTATGGGGGAAATTTATTACCACTCCTTTTGAAACTAGATAAAATTTTTTTCTTAGTCCCCTGATGATTTCCAAAGAATAAAGATGAAAATATATTAAAGTCCTTTTATTTTAGTTCGAAATGTTTCATATATATATAAAGGGAGTTAAATGAGTATTATACTCTTAGAATTTATTATTTTGGAGAAAGACATAAAAAATAATTTGTTAAAGTGATAAGGATATTTCGAGTGATAACTCTAAAATTTTTGTTAATAACTAATTCGTGAGAAAAACCAATAATTTTAAAGGCTTAAAAAACTTGTCAGGAACGACATTTTTATATTTCTCCTTTTTTTATATATTTTTAAGTTGATTAAGGTTAAAGTTTGATTTATATGCTTTAAGAGAAATCTGAACAATATTTTTCGTGGGTAGATGTAGGAAAATAAGCTATAAAATGAATTAAAAGGTTTTATATAAGATAGGAAGAAATAAATATCATTATATATATATATATATATATATATATATATATATATATATATATATATATATATATATATATATATATATATATATATATATATATATATATAAGAGAATGAAAAAATTGCCAAAAGAATAAAAATATTTGTTCGTGTTTCCTTCGTTGAATCTTTGAGGGGAAGTGTTCCTACAAATTGAAAATTTCAAAAAAGTTTAGGAACTTGTATTGCATTTACGAAATAATTCACTGTGAAATACTTCCCTTATGGTGCAATTACACAATGGCTAAAGTATTCAACTGAAGTTCATGAGAAAACTGCTCGTTAGCCAACATGCCTGAATTGTTAATTAAAATTCTGAATTCTAAATGCTTACAATTAAGCAAATATATTTTTTGAAAAATAAGTGGAGTATAATGATTTACAGATTCTCAAATCTTATTCATGGAAAGTTGCTCGAAATATTGTAGCAATTCAAATGAGATCTTCATCTGAGTGTGTCGAACTGATTCGACTGAAATCTATCCGTAGCGATTAATTTTTAATTAAATCGCAATGTTGCTTTGAAATTCAAGCTATTAAAGATCACTCAAACGATTACCTGATATTTAATTAAGAGAACTCTTTGCTGTGTTTAATCTTGGACTTCAATTAATTTCTGATGTTCTAATGTATTGAATAAATCTTGTAAGCAAAGTCATCGAAGTATCATAAATATGCTTGGAGTCCTGTATTGTTCCTGAGTGCTTATACTAAGAATTATAAAGATGAAAAATGTAAGACATAACCACATTATTTAAATAATTAAAATACTGGTTATATTTTAAGAACATAAAATAAAGCTTTTAAAAGCTATATGATAATTGGAACAGATATTGCATTACTCAGTGGACATTACTGATGTATTAAGCAAATATTTTATTCCAACAATTTTCGAATTTATAATTTACAAATATAATTGGAGTTTATAGAATGATTATATAGATTAGAAATTAGTTAATAAAATTGGGCTGCAGATAGGGTTTCATTTTGAAAGCTTTGAATTTACATTTAGATCACAGAATCTGGCAGTAACAAGCAGGTTTATTGTTCTTTGATTCAAACTGTTATCTAAGCATTTTTAAATTCTTCTTTTGTATGTACTTTTCGGTATTAATAACGGATTTAAAACTACTATCCATTACATTCCTAAGGATTTTGTTCAGTGTTTAAGCAGAAAGGGGGGGGGGCAGAATTGGTTATCCACAAAACTGGTTCTAGCCCTGCAAAGAAGATGTAAGTCTGCTAGCATACTGTGACAACCATTTTTAATATCTGGATTTATATCTCTCCATCTAATGTGTCTTTAATTATCTATATACTATCTGCTCGTATATCTATATATCTATATCTGTATCTGTATCTATATCTATATCTATATCTATATCTATATCTATATCTATATCTATATCTATATCTATATACTCGTATACTTTATGTCTATAAATCTATATCTATATCTATATCTATATCTATATCTATATCTATATCTATATCTATATCTACATACTCGTATACTTTATGTCTATAAATCTATGTCTATATCTAAATTTATATCTATATCTATATCTATATCTATATACTCGTATACTTTATGTCTATAAATCTATATCTATATCTATATCTATATCTATATCTATATCTATATATCTATATCTATATACTTGATGTCTATAAATATGTCTATACTTCTATATCTCTATACATATATACATCTATACTATACATCTATACCTGTGTATAACTATATACATTTTTGCTTCTATATATTTATATCTCTTTAGCACTATACATTTATGTCTCTATACATCTCTACAAGGTGTGGTAATTAAATATCGAGACTGATGCTATGAAGCATTTTATTTTGATTTCCAATATGTTTACTGATTATCACATTCAATATACACCCCTTTTCTATTCTAACAACCGTCTACACGAATCTTCGATGTTTGAAACAGCGCTGTAAAACTTCGTGTGTCAGCTTCTATAGAATACGTGCCGCTTTCTTTTTCACAGCTTCAATGCTCAGAAAAATTGGTCATTTTAATGCAGATTTTACTTTAGGAAACAGACAGAAGTCGTATGACGCAAGATCTGGTGAATAAAACGGATGATCTAACACTAGGATTTTGTACTTGGCAAGAAACCTCTTAAAAGACAATGCGGAATAAGCCGGCTCATTGACTTGTTGGAGAACCCAATGACTTGTCCTTCCACAATTCGGGACGTTTCTTCCTTACTCTTTCACGGAGTTCAGCAAGAACGTGAAGGTTGTAATGTTGATTAATCGTTTGACCTTCAGGAACACAATCCCATGAATATCAGACAAAATCATCACCATCGCTTTGAATTTTTATTTGTTCATTTGAGCATTTTTAACTCTAGGTGAAGTTCCTGTGTATGGTTTGGTGTTTCGTTTCAGAATCATTTAATTTAAAAACCACAATAAGTTATATCTTATTATCATTCTCAATAAGTATGAGTCATTTTTAATGGCATTCAAAGTTGGCAAAATGGCATTTGAGAGTTTCTTGTTCGAACGTGAGAATTGTAGGAATCATGTTGGCACACACTTTTTGTTTGTCAAAATTATTGTGTAAAATTTTCTGTACGGATTCTTTGTCAGTTCCTACAGTCTCAGAAATTACACAGATACTTAATTGACGGTCAGATCAAATCAGATTATCGAATTTTTCGATATTGTCATTCGTGTTTGACGGGGAAGGGCGACTCTGGCATGAATCAGCTTCGATGTCTTCTAGGCCATTTTAAAAAAGGCTTAAACCATTCAAAAACTCGTGCAGACAATGAACTTTCTTTTACAAACATTTCTTTCAACATATTATCAGTTACATTAGAGGCGTTTCCAAGTTTTATGTGAAATTTCCCAACAGTTCGCTACTTTATTCGGCGAAGCAAAAAAAAAAATTACTCTGGTGTGAATGAAGACCACGGCTAAATGGATTTTTTCACAGAAGCAAGATGCACTGCTTTTGAAAGATAAGGGTTTCACACTAAATAGCTGTCGGTTGCTGGCGTTTGGTGTAAGCTTACTTTTTTCTGTAGCAGCGTCAGTCTCGGTGTTTAATAGCCACACCTTGTACCTATATTTAGAGAGCAACAATTTTTAATTAATTATGTACAAGTAATTTCAACAATTTTTAATCAAAAATATTAGTTTAATATTGTAAAAATTACAGTAATATATAATCATATTGAAACTGTGTGTGTCAAGCTTATACATTGTGGTCACAGATGATTCGTATATTGACTTAACTTACATCCATTTATTCAAATATGTAGCTCTACGCCGGTATCCATCCCTGGAGTTTGGTATGATACTAATTTTTATTTATGCTCCGTATTGTGTAGCGGAAGTCTTACAGCTATCAGGTATTAATTCATTTTATTGAGCTTTAACTTTGCCCTTTACAAGCAATTTAAAGTAATGAAATAATATGAACTTTATAATATTGTATTTATATATATTTTTATATTATATAAAAATAAAATTTAGTCTCTCTAATAAATGCAATCATTTTTTTCATGTCAATTTAATACTATATAGAGATTAAGTGAAAAATATACCGATGTTTTTTGAATCTATTAAAGTTAAAAGCGAGTCTAAGTTGCTGACGAATAAAATTAATTTTATGATCGATATAAATATACCATACAAATGTTTAATGTACTTATTATTACAGAATTAAAAGATGTGAATTATTAAAACTACAGTAAAAAAATAGGTAATCTTTTATTTTAAAAAACACCATTTTTTATTATTTTATTTATTGATAAATATACAAACATATTAAGCAAAATTTATTTTTCCAAAGTGCTTCTCAAAATCAAAGTTTTAAAGTTTCAAAAAATACAAATAAAAGTTTCAGAAAATACAAATAAGTGGTTTTTAAACATTTTGAAATTCTAATTCTTATTTATTGCAAACAATTGAAACTATATATATAAACATAAATTTCCAAGGGTTGAAGCTTTTCAAGAAAGAAAATATAATTCTTGAAGTTTATCACATAACTTTAGGTCTTATTAAAATTACATAAATAAACTAATATAGATGTCTTTTAATGAAATATAATAAATTTCTTTATTATTTAAAGGAAAGTGTTGAAAATAATAAGGTAAATTTTCAAAAGTATGTAAGAGAATGTACGATTTTTAAACTAGATTCTGGTCATTGTTTGTTAATTGTTTTTTTAAGATGTGCATTAATTTCGCATTTCTTAGAATACTTCTAAGATAATTAGATTAATCTAGATAGTTTTTTTTTGTATTATGTACAATGATGCATAATTTATTGAGTAATTTCTTGCTAAAATTTGAGGATAAGTTTTACTTTTTAATTAAGATTTTAAAATGCACTTTCTGCATCATTTTAATAATAAGAATAGATCAGAAATCCGCTTTCCTATTTTTAAGTAACAGCATTCTGTAAATATTGAGTTGATATCCTCAAAAACAAAAAATTGGGGGACAATCATTAATTTAATATCTCATTATTATTTTTGGGGTAGTAAAAGCTTTTATAAATTCATCGTGTTATTTCTATTCTTATTTAAAGTATTTTTCTAGTAATTTCAATATGTTCTTTTTAAATTTTTCAATTCATTTTTGTCATATAGATATATGTATTCTAACTAGAAAAACTTACATTATTATTTGAACCTTCCTAATTTTAAAACAATTTTTTTGAATTAAGATTGTGTTCTTTAATATTAGGAGAAGAAAGTTTTGAAAAAGCAGGATTCAAATCAATTTTTAACGAACAATATACCTATATTAATACCTCGTTTCTAATAAATTGCTCAAGAGACTTATTTTTTTCGTTTACAAAATGCTTTGTATTTTGTCTTCTGTTCTTTGACGTGTAAGATTAAAAGTAAGTTTTGTTGGAAACGGAAAAAGGACTTATTCTGTTAAATGAATTAAAATTTTAAATAAGAAGTTCGATTAGTAGATATATGTATATTAACTGAATGATTTATTTTATCATTAGAGAGGATTTTTTGGTCTTGAAAACAACTCCATGCTTGATTCCCTTTTGTGACATTAGAAAAATATAGTTTTGCAATTAAATAAACACATATTTAAAAGTAGGGTTAATACCGCTTTAAAGGTAGGATTAAAGTAATATATGATTAAAAGTAGGGGTAATGAAATTCAAATGTAAGAAATATGGCTAAAGAAATATAGCAATACAATTAAGGTTATATACGTGGAAAATTTATAGAGTACCTGTTTCCCGCAGGGAAACTTCACCTCCAATCATTGAGAACTGTGGGTGAGTATTGTTTCGGCTTTACCTTAGCCCAGAACTGCATTTGATAGTATGAATGAAATTTACTTATAGATTGAGAAAAGAATTTTAAACGCTTTGAAATTGGTGAATTACATTTAATAATGAATTACATTTAATAAAATTAAGGTTAAAGAAATACAACTTTAAAAGTAGGGTTAAATGAATACACAACTTCAAAAGTGGAGTTAAGAAAATGCAAATGTAAAAAATAGGGTTTCAAAAATACAGCTGTTAAAAGTAAGGTTGTAGAAAAATAACTGTAAAAAGTTGTTTCTTTCTTTCTAAAAGGGATTGGTAATTACCAATGCAGACCTAGTACATTTACTGTGGGCCGGTATCACTTTTTAGTGTAGCACCTTATATAGAAGGATGACAATTTACACAATGTAATTTTGACGTCCGGTTCCCACCCCAGAGGAACTGCAAAAAGCAACTGCAAAAAATAGGATTAAAGAAACACTCAACTGTAAAAAGTAGGTTTGGAGAAATATAACTGAAAAAGTAGGGTTAAAGAAATGCGCAGCTTTAAAAGAAGGGTTAAAGAAATACAACTGTAAAAAGTAGGGTAGAAGAAATACACCTGTAAAAGTAGTGTTAAAGAAATACACCTGTAAAAGTAGGGTTAAGGAAATACAACTGTAAGAGTAAGGGTAAAAAATACAACTGTAAGAGTAAGGGTAAAAAAATAGGCTTAAAGAAATACAACTGTAAGAGTAAGGATAAAAAAATAGGGTTAAAGATATACAACTGTAAGAGTAGGACTAAACGCATGCAACTGTAAAAAGTAGGAATACAATTGTAAGAGTAAGGGTAAAGTAGTACAGCTCCAAAAATAGAATCAAAGGAATCCAGTTCTATAAATAGGAGTAAAGAAATAATTTCGAATAAACAATATTCATGTATTCATACGCTCCCTTCATTAAGGAGTTCGTGGGAAGTAAGGAACTGACTATCAAATCAAGGAGCTCCTGTGTGCAATTACGCCCACTGGATTTTCAAGACTTAAATACAAATATGAATCCTTCTTTTTAGGGATTCTGGCGATATTGTTCAATGGAATTGTGATGTCTCACTACACCCATCTCAATCTCTCTCCCTTTGTGCAGCGAACAATGCAAGTCACTCTCAGAAGCATCGCTTTCATATCGGGTAAAAGATTCTAATTTTCTCTCTGTGTTCTCTCTCCTTTTGTGTCGGTAGCGAATCCTTTTCTCAAAACCGAACGGTATGTGATTCATTAAATTCTGGACGATAAGAATCTATAGAACTTGTTGAAGGAAAGGGAGGATAAAAAAAGGAATCGGTTTATTCCTAGTAGTTTCGAAAACACTCATTGTGAGGCTTAATGTACGGCTGAAGAGTTGTGCAGCGGTAATAATCAGATAATATTTCACGAAGTGTTTCTAAATATTGTTGCTAATATTTAAAAAAAAACGTTTTAGGCTTGAGTTTAAAGAAGTATTTCCGAAATGGTAATAGAAATGGTATAAATGTATTAATACTTTTTGGAAAGGATGATAGTTTTAGGCATGTAATTCATTCTTTAATGTACTAAAACTCCATTTCAAATAATCCAGGGATAGCGAACCACTGGCACGCGTGCCATTGATGGCATTTTGAGCACGCCACCGATCAAAACGAATCGGTCGCAGTTCTCAGCGAGATTTTCTCAATTCAAAGAATTATCGGAAACGTTCAAGTTTTTTTATGTACCCTGATATGATTTCATTTATTAAACTGAAATCCCAATTCAATTGGTTGGAAATTGAAAATTTTAAAATGCAACTGATTAATTTCCAGTCTAGTTTAATATGGATTCAAAAATTCGTTGAAAAAGAGGAGACAGTTGGAATTGATTGAAACAAAGATTTTCACAAGCAGTATAAGTAAAAATGCTAATAATGAAATTTCGGAAACATGGAATTCGATTCCAGACACATTTAACTGTTTGAAGAAGCTGGGTCATCTATTTTAACAATATTTTCATCTACCCACGTCTGCGAGTCATTATTTTCAGAGATGAATAGCATTAAAAACTTAGAAACTGTTCGACTCCAATGAAGTATGCATTTTGCTAAAAGTAACATCTTACAATCCTAATATAAGTTATTTTTCATCTAATCAGCAGCAACAGAAATCGCACTAATGTTACCTTAATTTGAATTACTCGTATAACTAAAATACTTACTACTATAAGGTGCAAAATGTATTTTTTCGAAATAGTTTTTAGTTGTTAGTACTTAGTTTTATTATTTTCCCAATAATCACAAGGCAAAATTATTTGATGGCACGTCTATACCTCATGAAACATTTCTTTAGAAAAAATGGCACGTTGATTCATAAAAAGGTTCGCCATCCCTGAAATAATCATTTCAATACTCTAGAAGTACAGTTCGCATTTAGCTATTTTTCGATGAAATGAATAAGCAACTTTTTAATACAAAAAATCAATATCTTTTTAGAATAAATAATAGGCTGCTTTTCTATATATTACTTGTATTTTAAATCTCAAATGGTTTTTCATTTACGCCCTCTGTTGGTTAAGTAAATATCTATAATTTGTTTGCAATGTGTGATGTGTTCTTTTTAATAATATCTTTGTAAATTTTATTTTATCCTTGTTACCTTTTCTCTAATTATTTTTTAAGAAATCTCACTTTTCATTTAAAATAACAAATCAAATTAACATCCTTTTTTATTTCCTACTGTTAGTTCACAATTTCCCTATGTCTTGATCAAATTTTCAATCGTTAATAAAATACATTTTAAGGGGTCACAGGGGTGTTAAATTTCTCTAGGGGTCTTAAAATATAAACAATTTTCAAACAGGTATAATTTCTTTAAATTTAAGTTAAATAATTCAAATCTTGTACACATTACTTATAAAGGAAGGGGGCTTCAGAAAAGTATAAAATGTTTAAAATATAATCATAATTTTAAAAATTATAAGCATATGAAAATAAGAAACTTTTCTATAAGAAATATTTATTAAGTTTTACGTCGCGCATGCTATTTTCTAAAAGAGTAGGTTTAATTACTAGCTATAAGTTGATTTATAAAGACAAATGTATTGTTAATACTTTGTAGCTACTTTTATATAAATAGAATTATAACTTACGTATTTTAATAAATAAAAAAAATAAATTTTTAAAAAATATTTAAAAAATTGCAATATTTTACAAATATTTTGAAATACAAAAGATATATAATATTAAAATTAGGTAGGGTTTAAAGAGTACGATGCATTGTATAATTCTAAAAAGTTTTATTCATCAGAGGCTAATATTTTAGAAAATAGCGTGCGCAAAGCAAAAAATACTTAATATTTATTATAGAATTTTCATATGCTTATGACTTTTAAAATTATTATTATATTTTAAACATTTTATACTTTTCTGAAGCCCCATTCTATTTTAAACAATGTGTAAAAGATTTGAATCCTTTAATTTAAATTTAAAAGAATTATACCCGTTTGAAAATCGTTTATATTTTCAGACCTCTAGAGAAATTTAACACCCCTGAGAGCGCTCAATTGAGCTAATATTTTATATACATGATTATTTTAGATAACAATACAGTAATGTAATTAAAATTAATAATAATTATTAAAACTAGTTATTCAAAGAATTACAAATACAGCCACGTTGACATCATTTTTGGAGACTTAACGACCATTTTTGCGACTTGTGTCAAAATATTATAATGTTTTCCCTCACATTTTAAAGTGCTTTTTGAGCTGTAATTTTCTATACACTATTATTTTGAATAAAAATACGATTATTTAATTATAATTAATTAAAATTAATTGACTGAAACTAATTATTTAAAGAACTACAGATACAGCCACATTGGTTTCATTTTTTAGCGACTTGGCTCAAAACTTTAAAAGATTTTTTTTTCTCACGTTTAAAGCATTCAGTTGAACTGAAATTTTATATACACGCTTGTTCTGGATGAAAATACGATACTTTAATGATAATTAATAAAAATTAATTACCACTTAATGTTGTGATTCTGTCATATGTATATACATATTTATATTAATTGTAACTAGTTAATAAAAAGTAACTAAAATAAAATTTTTCTTTGTTGATTAAAGTAGGAATTGACTTTAATTTTTTAAATTTTACTTTTTTTTTCTTTAATAATTACAGTAATTTTTAATATTAATTAGAATTTAATGCGTTTTTAGTGTACATCACTAAAAGCTTAAAAGAAAATTCGTAAGTTAAATTTGCATATTTATAAAATTTCTACGTACGTATACATATAAGGCTAACTTTCCTGTAAAGTATTAAGACTCGAAAGATTCATACAACTTGGAATCGATTTTTTAAAAAAGTTTATTAAGGAAATTTTTAGATTTTGAAAAGTTGTTTCATTAGTTAATACGTTAGCAAAAAAAAAAGTTAACGTACATTTATAATGCAAATGCAGAAAAAGAGATATATCAAGTACACCATATAAATGTCACTATAAGGCCATTAATACATTAATGACATCAAAGTTGTACGAAATTTCAAAGCTTTAATGAATCTGAGACCTGTCGGTTAAAATTAGTAGTTGGTCAAGTTCCAAGTTTTAACGTAACCAGTTCACACTCTATCCGTTTTAATTAAATGTGACCTTTGGTCGGTTGGGCTTAACATCCATTCGTAATTCAACTCTTCTAGGTGGCTAATGTGTCTTTAAATTTAAATATAATTTTTCCATTTTTGGCTTAACTATTACAGTTTGCGAATAAATTTGAGCTTCTAAATATCTAATTTTGCTCAGTGGAATAAAAAACAATCGACATTTTAATGCAAATGTAGCGTTTTGTATCGTTATGACGATGTGAAGCGACCGTTTTATTAATAGTTTAAAGGTACAAAGATAAACTGGATTAAATATCCTACTATAATTTAATATTTCATCATGCTTTTCAAAATAAATTTAAATTTCTTTTAACAAATAATTGTTTTCTCTTTGGAAGGTGAACAATAAAGAGTAAATAAATTGCTGAATTTGTCAACACATATAATTTGTTGTGTATTTGTAGCATGCAAATTTGTTCCAGGAATAAATTGCGAATTAAAATTTTGCAGGATTGCGAAATTTTTGCAGGATAAAGTTATTTCTACTATTATATAAAAAAATAAATTATAATGATATTTCATTTCTGAAAGTCTTGAAATTCAAAAACTTGTAGGAAATTTTTATATCATTTTTTGGAACCTTTAAACCAAAAAATAGTTGTTTATTCATGAATCATTTGATTGGTATTTAGTAAGTTGTAAAATCAGTATTGTAATTGCAAAAATGATTCATTATTTTTTAATTGTTTATATTACTTTAGTAATGCTTTTAAGAAAGCAGTATCAGGATTATAATTTTTTTTTTAAATTTATGATTCGTAAGATTTTATATGATTCATTAGAGTGTAAATATCTTTAATACTGTTTCTAAGGGAAAATTGAACCAATAAATAAAAAAAATAATTTATGGAATTTTGAAATTTATTTTTCTCTATACGAATGTAAGTAATTCTAAAGCAATTATAGAAGTTCAAATCGGTTCTGATAACACTTTTGTGTGTTATACATTTTATTTTATTCCACGAAAATCAACTTTATTTTGATGTTGCCTTATTGTAAAGTAATATTGTAGGAAATTTTCTTGTAAAGTAATATTTTAGGATAGTTTTTTTATTATTCCTTGCTTTACTGTTTTTTTTTGCCAACCGCTTGTGGAGTCTTGGTGCAGAACATTGTTAAATACTTTTGTTTTGGAATAATTTTATTTTGAAAAAAAAGTAATTAGGTAAGAATTAAGTAGGCTCATAATTTTTTGAGCCTTTATCATACTTTATTTCAAAGCAAAAAAGCTATTGTAAGAATTCTGAATCTGAAGTTGGGAACAAAAATTGCGCAAGGAAATCTGTTTTCGTTCTCACCAAAAGTTTAAAAAAAGTGCAAACATTTTTCTTTTGTGTAATCCGTCTTTCTTCATTCTTACCTGTGCTACATCTAACCGAACACCGTCGACTCAAGCCGATGATTTACGTTTGAGTCTATTGAATTTTGGAGCCTACAGAAAAATGTTCTTTTTTCATGATGATAAATGAAGCTTTAGAAGACCTTTGAAATCTAATTTAGAAACCTTTAGACGAGAGAAATACTTCATTATATTGTTTTTTTTTACATGTAGTAGGTAATAAGGATATTTTTTCACTCCATCTGCGTCTGAATGGCATTCAGTAGTGAATTTCTGTATAATACCCACTAGCAAGTGTATTCATTTTGAGACGTTAACTAAGTTCCGCTATGAAAGGAAAAACTTTTTTGTTCGTATATTTTCTCATATGAAAAGGGCAGGATTATAAATTTCTTCAAATATTTTTGTGGTATTGACAAATTTCTTTTAAAGCATGAATAGACGATAAAGGAGATTGCTTTTGTAAAGTTTGTAAATCAGACAATATTTTTTTTCCTTTCTTTTTTTTAAACATAAATTATTCTTCGAAACTCCGCCTTTCTTTAATGTATTGATAGCGTTAACTTGTTAAAAAGAATCCGAAAAAAGGAACAAATGCCAAATGGGCTGCATTTTGGCTCACAAATCTTTGCAAATGCGGCAACTTCCCCAAATGCGAGAGTCCTTTCAGTAGTGGTACCATCTAGTGGGGAGTTTCGCTACCAAATTTTTGGTGTTTGAATTAATTTTTATTCATGCTCTCAACAGGTGCCAAATTTTGTCGGAATTTAATTTTGCCGAGAGTAGTAGAACCAAATAAATACTCAAGGGATCTTTTACACACCACGCAATCATATAACATGAATACATATGATTTTCACAAACAGAAAATCTATCGACTCCTCTAAGCCACCGAACCGACTAAGGGACCACATGTTGATACTTTTAAAAACTGCTTTCAAAATTTGTCAAATTTTATAATTATAATTTTTAACGAGTATAGACCAGGGATGGCGAACCAGTGGCACACATTCTATTAATGGCACGTGACGCAATATTTTGGGCACGCCAGCGATCAAAATAATTTTCATTTTATTTCAAAATAAAAAAGTTCACTATGATGTATTACAAACAAACACGAGTGATCGGTCGCGGGACGGCGGGAAGCATACTAATTTGTTTTTGTTTTGCCTTAGTTATGTCGTAGAAAACGGTTGCTTATGAAGCAAAATTTGTATAATCATATCATAATCCATTTCGTCGACAGAATGGTATTTTAAAGTTTATTTGTGTTATATTTACAATTTTTAACTGCTATTTTTTTAAAATGGCTAGTTCAGCAAAAGACCAAAAAGAGTAAGATAGTAAGTATAAGTGTTCTGGAACAGTGGTATATGCAGAACATCGTCTGTAAAACGGCATTTTGAAACACAAAGCACAAATCCGCTTAACAAAAAAGTGAAACACAGTAAAAATAATTAATTCCCTAGAAACCTTTTGGCAGATGACTCCAATTCAGCATGAATTCTACGAAAAGTAACATCTTGCACAATCCTAATAAAAGTTATTTGTCTTCCAATCTGCACCAATAGAAGTCACACTAATGTTACTTTAATTTGAATTACGCGTATATCTAAAACATTTGCAACTATACATTGCAAAAGGTATTTTTTCGTTGTAAATAAAGAGTTTTGAATTGTTAGAATTAAGTTATATTATTTTCGCAATAATTACAAATCAAAATTATTTGACGACACGTATATACCCCATTAAACACTTCGTTGGAAAAAATGGCACATTGATCCATGAAGGTTCTCCACGAAGGTTCTTACGAATGACGAATAGGGATGGCGATTCTTTCCGAAAAAGATCGATTTTAAATCGATTTGAATCGTAACCTGATGAATAGATTCACAAAAAAATTGAGGTCTAAAAGATCGATTTCTAAAAAAATTTTTTTTAAGTCTGCATTTACAATGTAAATATAAATCCCGTTTATGAAAAACAAGAAGGATGCCATAATAAACGATCGCTTATCTGTAAAATCAGAGAATTTGACAATTACATTTATTTTTATTACCATATCAAAGTATTAGGTATAAAAATGACATTTATTTTCTAAACATATTTGTTACATTAAAAGTTTAGAAAATAGATAATATAGCTTATGGTTCCCAATGCTTGATATCTAAGTTTTTTAAAATCAACAGTCTGGAAAACACATTGGGATTCAAGCGGTTTCTCTCATCACTTGCGATGTTGCCGGCAATCGAAAACAGGCGCTAAGGAACAGATGATCCCATGATACTAATATACCTCACGGCTATTGAGTGAAAGTGATGATAAATAGAGTTTTTTTGTTCTTGCCTGTAAATTAACTCTTTAACCGCCAACACCGTAATATTACGGGTTTTATAGATAGTACTTTCAACTAATTGTAAGGTTTTTACTAAAACAGAAAAAAATTGAATGTCGATTTTCTAGGATGAAATATCGATTCACTGAATCGATCCAATGCTACATGTCGATTTAAAAATCAATTATTTTTTTTGCCCTGAGAAATCTATTATTCGATTAATTGATCTCAGATCGTCATCCCTAATGAGGAAAATAAAAGTAGATCGTAGAGCTTCATACATTATGCTGCAGAATTTTACAAAACAGTAAAAAAATAGATTAAATATATCAATCAGGGATATGGAATTAATAGTCCAGTAGGCAATCAAGGTTCTCATACTGGTTGTTGCAGATGTAAAAATTGGATGTTGCCATTCTTCTTTAAGTTAATTTACACATTAAACAAGTAATGTAGGTCTCTCTTTTTTTTAACTGGAAAATTGCCACATAGGGTGGAAACTGTTAAATATCTTTCAAAATCATAGGTAAATATCTAAAACGTGAAGATTAAAAATATAATTTAGTAAAACGAGAAGTAAGAATAAGAATGAAGTATGACTACACTGAGTATAGACTACTCTAAACTGAAGAGAATACTCACACATGCACAAGAATACGTCTACAGCTGAAGGCTATGGATTCAGGGAAAAAAATAGCTTTTATATCATAAAATGTGTGATCCTTTTTTTAGAGGGAAAAATGAGAAAATATTCATTCTTAAAATATTTTATGTTTATTCTATGATTTAATTTTTTCATTCGATCAAAAAAAATTACCAAGTTTAAGGACAAATGAAGATTTTGTAAGAACTGTAAACATTCTAATAATTGTTAGAGTTTTAAATAAAATTATAAGGTTTCAATGATTTTGAAATGCTTATAAAAGAATTTTTTTTCAATTAAAATTTTTAGTTTAATTTGTAAGACTTTGTGTATTTTATAGCTCCTTTTTAGTCACTCGGGGGAAATTAGAGTTTAAAATAGGCTTCGGGGTATTTTTGTAATTAGTATATTTAAAGTCTTCATTAGAATTTTCAATTGCCTAGAATTTAATCTGATAGAAATTTATATTATTTATTATTATCTTACTATCCTTTTAGAAATAAATGCCTTGTCATGCCATAAGTTAGGTACAATTTTAAATGAGTTAAAAAATTAAAAACTTTATCTAATCAAATTAAAAACTAAATATTCTTTAAGTTTTATTGTACTTTTAAGTTTGTTGTTGCTAATAACACCTGTCTGACGTAGTCAGATTGATGCCCACGAAAGTTCTCATGACAAGGGGCCAGATCTACGCCTGTCGTTGACCGTAGTCTTGAGCACCATACAGGTGACAGTATGATTTAGCTCAGTTCCACTCCAATTTTGAGGGAGTTCCACCACGGGGAGGATCAGAGGCCTTCCACCTCTCTTCCCCTGCCTCCAACCTCACGAGAGGACTTGCGGCTTGACGGCTGTTTTGAGTACCCAAATGTCGTGAAGGCACTTGCTCTTTTCAAACATCCATGTCTTCTCCGGGATTCGAACCCAGGCCTTACAGCACAGCAGTCAGCGTTGCTAACCACTGGGCGACACTTTTGGGCACTTAATGGGTGACACTTTTTAAGTTTAACATATTGCACCTTTTATCCAAAATGATCCACTTTTGACTTCACATGGTCTTTTGGTCTCTGACCAAACATCTATCGAGGCATGTATACTACCTCCATGGGAATTCCCATCGTTGCTTTCCTAAACCCTTTATTTACCACACTCTGATTTAATGCAAATTTTTTCATGAAATATATTTTTTCTATTTACTGCATTGAAAATTAAGGGATATACATTAAAAAATAGTCAACTTTGGAAAATTTAATTCGTTAAGGCTAATTAATGAAATTTGTACTTTAAAGTACCGCCAGCACACAACGGTCTAAAATATTCTCATAATACAAAAATACCAAATGAGTTTTTATAACGAAGTTTTAACTCTTAAAAAGGCTAAATAAACATAGACCATCTGCATTTTGTGACACAAAAAATTTATTTTTGAAAGTTATAAAATTTTTAAAAGTTGCTTACTTTTTCACAATAATAACAGGTTTTACACATCAAATTAATTTGATGAAACTAAAAAAAAAAAAAAAAAAAAAAGAAACCCAGTGCTTTCTTTTCATTAATACATAAAAATACATTGCATGTTGTGCATTCGATTGGATGTTTCTTAATGCACAAAATTCATAACAAACCCGATTCGAAACAAAAGTTGGCCAATGGCATCCATGATTTTCTACGCGAATATCGTCAGAAATGGACAAGTTCCCTTTCCTCCTTTTGTTTGTACAAAAAACTTGCTCATTATTGTTAGATTTGCATCTCCTTTTTCGTTTCGGTTGTGCTTTTGATTTTGGGAATAGTCCTTCGGTTACACAACGCCTATATTCCAAAGAAGATACTTTTTCTCGCAACTCTTTATAAGCTACATATGAATTGACATATGCCATTTCCAGCATAGCAAAGAAAAGCCTGTGCCACCATTTTTTGGACCTTTTGTTCTTATCGTATGGTGCATGTAACATGTCAGCCTTATCAACACCACCCATGTATTCATTGTAATCTTTTACAAAGCTGTGATATCAATCTCAGTACCATCTTTGAGTTTCCTTTCTACTACACACGTGTCATTTCCATGACACTTACAGAGAAAGTATACAGGACGATTATTTTTCCATTTGAAAAAGTATATCCCTTGATTCGATGTTTGATAGTCGAAGTCTCCTCTTTTCATCTTCTTATCATCAATGAGTTTAGATAATCCAAATATATTATTACGAACTCAGGCAATAGCATATATGCCTTTTGTTTTTTAATATTTAAATAATAGTATTGATAAGAAATAATTGTCAATAATTATTATGTGATTTTTATCGGATAGACTTTGAGCCATTTCATCAACAATGTTACCACCCAGTCCAAACTCTTTCTTTGATTTATCAATGTCAGTTTGTTTTCCTTGATAAACGTCAAACTGATACATATATCCTGACATGTCTGCTGTACACTAGTTGGAGCCCACTTTTTATAAGCTTTATCTGGGTTGCAGAGATGACTTGCCCTTGAAAACAATCCTACTTTCATCAATTGATTGAACTTGAGTGGCCAACCTGCATTTCTTAAAATTTTCATTCGAACGAGACATGAATGGTCTCAATATGTACATTTTGTGTTTTTTATTTGATCGAATAGATAAATTGTCATTCAAATGAATATTTGGGGATATTTTAGGGTATCGTTTACGTGTCGTAGTTAACGACATTCACTGACGTATCTACATACGAAGACCAGTATAGAGGATTCCTAGGCAGTTTATGATAACCGAATAAAAATTGTAAGCCAAAAGAACTCATATATCTCCTTAATAGTTACTGGCCTAACTGAATTCTGCTTTTGAGTGATATAGAGGTTCGATTGAAAAACAATCTTCATCAATGAATTGTAAAACAAAAATCTATTGGTGTAACCAAATGCTCAAATATGGTATCCACAAACCTAGATTTTATTGAAAAATTGGAATTTTGGTATGGACATCTCTTTTTTTCCATTGCCTAATCACTTTTGATATACTGCATCCTGAAGTAAGAAATGCTGTATATGTATTTTCTGAATATAAGCTGCTGCACACTGGACGTTGTTCAATTTCTTCATCGTCTTCTTCAGAATCTAATGAAAATTCCAACAGATTATTTGCTGGAACTTCTTCATCTGAATACTCATCTGTTGGTGAATCATTGCTTTCAGATGGTAGGCTCTCTAATAACTCAAAAGCCTCTTGAAAAAAGACTGAGCTTCTTTTTTTCCAGACATTCTAAGAAAGGGGTAAAAAAACTAGCACATTGAAAGGATTTTATTATTGATAAATATTAGTTACACACAAAGAAATTAAAATATTAATTTTTTTATAAAGAATAGATATTTCATTTAATAGTGTATAAAAAATGGCAGTTATAGAGACTGCCGATAGAAGTGAAAACTTAGAACTTTTAGTATTAAAATTTGAAATTTCATAATGTAAATTAAAATTATCAACATCAATCTGGTTTTCACATCTATTGACACTTCGAGCAACAATTATATATGTATGTTTATATGGCTTTTTATTATTCGAACATATTACAGGCTGTACACAAGATCATGATAAAATATAAATACAATTCAATTGAAATAACAATTAATATACAATCATATTATTTATGGATAGTAATTGTATTTAAGTAAATTTCAATGTAATTGATTTTTAACATTATTTTAATTGTTTGCATCATTTTTTTTGTTGAGACTCTAGCTAGACTCCTTGTGTGCCGACAAGTATAACACAAGGTTTACAAACGTAAGTCAATACTCAAAACAATGGAAGTTACATGTAGAAGGATAAAGGCACAAATGAGAACCTAAAGGAGAGGAATGTCATCATTAATTTCAACAACACTTAGACTTTATGTACTTTTAATTATTTCATTTTGTTCTAAAAAAGATACAATAGGCTTATGGTAACTAAAGTAAGAAAGGAAAGTGTTTGATTCAAATTTATCTAAGTATCGCGTAAAAATCGTATCGATCGGTTGTTTTATATTTTGTACTACTGAGTTTTCGATCATTGGACATACTTAAATTAAGTGTTGCACTTAGAAATTCAATTAGCGGGAGATTTTTATCCCCTTCAAAGTTAATGTTGAAGTCTCCACTTAAAATCATTAGTACATTATCATATTTTTCGCCAAATCTTTTTTCGAGTATTTCAGAATCTTCTTTTGTATAAATCATTATATTTTCGAATAAAAATTGTTGTATCTGTCTCATTGATTTTCCAGGCGAAATATAAACGCCAACCATTAATATGTATTGCCCTTCTCGGAATTGCAACGAGCAACGCATATTTCGCCCATATTAGAAACATTAACACCAATGCTTCTAGTGAATTTAGTATGTATATCCATATGTGAAGTAAGTAATTATCCATATGTGATGTATCTTGAGTATTGTGATAAATAGCTACGACTGGTGCTGGAACTTCGGGCCTTTTATAATTTACAACAATGTTGAAATTCGGAATATCAAGTGGTTCTTCGTTTTTTATACGAATTTCTGACAAAAGCAGAACATTTAACTTTTTTACGATATCATCACTTTTTAGGTCATCTACATGCGTATGCAAACTTTGACAATTGAATGAAGATATCGATAATCCTTTCTTGTTGGAGATGAATTCTGGAAAAGTGTTGGTTACCGTTTGTAGTGTATTGTGTTGTAACCTTTTCAATTCTAACATTAGGTCCTCTCGATGACTTGCCGATCTTTTATGATGTTTACCTGTTTCTGAAGCATTTAGAGGTTTAATGAAATTAAAGTCGGAGCCATTTTCATTATTTTAAACTAAATATTCTAATTATATAAGGTAATAAACTATAATTTTGAATTAATAACCATTTTTTAAACTTCAACACATTAATCTTGAATTATTATTAGATTTTATAAATTTTTTTTAATTTCAAAATCCCCTATAAAAATATGATTGAACAACTAGAAGTCTGTTTTATCACGGTAGTAAGTAAACGTCTAAGCCACTGTGAAATACTAATCCGGATTGCGTGATGCATTGCAGAGGTTAAATATTAGAAAATAAATAATACAAAATTTTCAAACGCCAGAATAAATACGAGTAGTTAAAATAATTTTCTGTTATTTATTTTTTATCTTAAAAATATTGGTATATTTATTTAGTACTCACTATTGTAATGCACAATGATTCTTCAATTAAACGATTCAAATAATAATCAAACAAAAGCACTATTTCAATAATGCACAGAAAATACACTTTGAACTTTTCACTAAATCCATTAAATTTCACTCATAAGATATACATAGTATTATACGTCAGCTGTATAGCTACAGATATACTGCTATAAGCATGTCGGTGACTGCTATATGGCATGTCGAGATTTCACCCATCCAAAAAGTGTCTAAGGCGCACAGTACACTGCGCGTACGCCAGTCATGAGCATGTCAGTGACGCGAACCCTTAAGATTTTCCTCTACCAAAAAGTGCCCAACGCGGCTAAAGAAGTTTTCAATTAAAAAAAAAACAAGCTTAGAATCTCAAAGTTCAAAATGTTTTTAAACCTTCGAAGTAAAACAATAATAAAGCAAAATAAATAGTAATGAGGCTACAATGCAACAAAACAACAACAACAACAACAACAATAAGTCACAAGGACGAAAAAAACTAAGTTCTTGCTCCAACACCCAGTGTGCTGTCGGTAAAGTACCACAAAGCTATTCAACTGTAAAATTAATTATATACACTGTTCACTTAAGGTATCCGACTACGTTCGGAACCACGATTGTTCAAAAACGTATAAATAGATAATATTTATGATATTTAGTGTCACTTAGATTAGAAAATGTATATAAAATTGTCTTAAGAATATTATTACAATAAAAAATGATTTAAGAACAATATTTTGACAAAAAACTGAACATAGAATGTAGAATTTTCAAAATATTCTCTTTTTGTGAAAAATGCTTCTATTATAATAATATTTTGCCTGTATATCAGTGCTTCTCAAACTTTCAATACTCGCGACCCAATATTCAATCATCATTTTCATCACGCCTCCCTTCATACAATTACATTGTATTGAATTCAATAATACTATACTTTGACACTAAAGCTACAGTGTGTGTGTTGTGTTCGACTTTAACCTCCTATGAGCCACCGACGTATATAAACGTCTTGTTAAGGCAAAGCATCAATCATCTAGACGTATATATACGTCTTTCCGAAGTACGATCTTTTCTGTGCACTGCTATCAATAAAATTATTCCTAAGGTTTTGGTATACAATAAAAGAACCTTGGCAGTCTTTGCAAAGGAATTACTTATTTCAGAGGATTTTGCTTATTTATTCCTTTTCTTCTCCCCCCTCCCAATAAAACATCAAAATACGCGCGTTAACGTGGAAAACCGTGGCATTGGGGACCAAACCGCGTAACTTTTAATCGACAGTTAAGGAATTAATTATAAACCGTACAAATTATCAAGATAAGTGTTAATACAAGCCCATGGGGTCACTGGTAATTATCAAACTTGTTCTTAACTTAGTATAGTTGAATTATTTATCAAATGCATTTTGCGTTACTGGTATATTTATAAGTGTATTATATCAGTGTAAATGTGTATTTTATTTTTATTTTGTCAGAAAGTATTTTGTCTGCTTACTTTCAGTAAATTAATAATGCTTTGAATAATCTTTAGTTTTCAACTTTTCAATATGCTTGCGTCCCCTTGTAGAGTTATCATGCCCCTCAAGTGGGGCGTGTCCTACAGTTTGAGAAACGCTGCTGTATATAGCTCAGACCTCTCTACAGAGGTTCAACTAGAATTTTTGAAATATATAACTTAGAAGTGGGTTTATCCATATTTTACGACAACAGAGGGTAGCAATTTTAAGAAAAAAAAACGCCGATAATTATTTCAATTGGTGGTAACTCTGAAAATAATGTGAATTTTTTAAAAGTCCTAGTTCAGACTCTTTGGAGAAATCTTTACTTTATATAAGCGAAATATTATTATTTTAGAAGCATTTTTTTTTATAAAAGGAGAATATTTTGAATAAAAGGTTACTCTAAGTTAATGTTTTGCCAAAATATTGTATTTAAATAATTTTTTTTTCAAAATCTCCTTTAAACTATTTTATACATGTATTCTAATTTAAGTGACACTAAATATCATGAAGATTATTCATTTATGCGCTTTTTTAAAATCACGGTTCCGAACGTAGTTGGATACCTTAAAATAAATACTCAAATCGATTACTAAGGTTTTCCTTAACATATAAAAAAAATAAGACACTTACTTTTCGACGTTAACCCCTTTTTCGGAACAAAAATGACAACCTCTGCAATCCTATCAAAATGTCAGCTGAAAGTGTAGTTTTGGTTTTAAAAAATGATCCGCCTTCCTTGCTGAAATACTCATTATATGACCCTTGCGTCCGTCTATTCTAGAAGAAGGGAATTGAAAGAGTATTCCTGCTAAGCATCTTCAGAATATATATATTCGTAAAAATGGTTATTTTATGCACTTTTTAAGTGAGCGGCACTTATAAGTATCTTTAAAGGGTTAAAGACTTTCAAGACTGTTCTAATTGGGATGTCGTTTTTGACACACATGGGTGAAGGGGGCAGGTCAAGTTCTGTTCTTTTAACTTGACCATGGCTCAAAATGACGAGGTCCTTTGACAAAAGCCCTCGAGTAGCTGAACAGTGTGTCGATAATATTCATTCACTCCCTCACTGACACACATTTGTCTCCAATACTAACCACAATTTATAGTCGAGTGGATTTAAATCTGGTCTTCTGGAAGGCTAATCTTTTTGTTCTATGCTGTGCGACACATTCTCTTTCAAACACCGCTGGTTTGTCTTCCCTTTTTTAGCAGAAGCAGTCCTGTTGAAAAGTAAAATTGTTTCTATTGAACAGGTTTACATTACTATTAGCACTAAGGTAGTCCCTTGATAAGCTTTATTCCTTTCTGGCAGACATGAATCTCTGAGACGAGTGGATAATAATTACCCCTCCCCACAAGGCCAGGTTTTGGGCTCCAGGCCGGTTCTTACAAAGGATTACAAATCCATAACACACACACACACACACACACACACACACACACACACACACACACACACACACACACACACACACACACACACACACACACACACACACACACACACACACACACACACACACACACACACACACACACACACACACACACACACACACACACACACACACACACACACACACACACACACACACACACACACACACACACACACACACACACACACACACACACACACACACACACACACACACACACACACACACACACACACACACACACACACACACACACACACACACACACACACACACACACACACACACACACACACACACACACACACACACACACACACACACACACACACACACACAGTACCTTTACGCATCACGTAAAAATATTTAAACATTAAATTGATACAAAATCAACCTGAGTTTGAGTAAACGAAGTAAATAACGTATAACATTTGAGAGTATTTATAGTATTTATTTTAAAATGGAAAATCTAACAACAGTCGACAGATAACGTGGTATCACTTCATTTGTATCTTCCGATTCCTTTTCTTTAGACAGAGTATCCTTATTAGCTGAAGTGTCCCCCCTAAACTGTGTTTTTTCTTTTGAATTGATTTTCACTTCCATGATTTGTTCACCATGTTTTTTTTTCATGGCATTACTATTACTAGCACTTGCACAAGATAATGTACTTGCAGATATAAAAAAGTTATCCAATTTTGCATATTCGCTATTAATATTATATTCCTTTTCCTTTCAAATTTTTCATTTTTTGGGCCACATTTCTTCTTGTGATATTAACAAAATACCATTTTTTGAACCAGAATATTGAATTCCGATAAAAAAAATACATAGTTCTAATATTGAAAGTGAGAAGAAGGGAGATGGAAATGTTTTAAGAGAAAAGGAACACACTCTATAGTTAAGCACATTGTATATATAAAAATATAGATGTCTGTTCTAAAAGCAATTTTGTGAAACGTTTTCATTATGCTTTGTTTGATTGTATACTCATAAATATAGACAAAATAATCATTAAAAATGCTCTCTATGTTTTTCCAAGTATCGTAATACTATTTTACTTAAAAAAAGCACAGCAGATGTACGTTTTTATGACTTCGCTAAATGAAAATAAAATGCATGAGGTGGGAGGGGGACTAAAGTTTCCAATAAGTTATTCTGCTGTTTCGCTAAAAAGTAAATAATGTCTTTTTCTTTTTCCCTACTTCTAATGTAAAGTAACAGTGATGATAACACTGACAGTGATGAATTTTTTATCTTCCTAGCATTATATCCGATTCTCCATCTGACTTTTGTTTAATCTGGTTGTAATTTAGGTTTAAAAAGAAAACCCACTAAAGAAAAGTATTTAACATCTCGGGGATTAGAGCTCATCAAACAAAATGTTTTTTGATTTGGTTATTGGATCAAATATATCTAATGAACGTATTAAAGTTTTGAGTTTGAAGGACGTCAAATCGCCAATTGGAAAACCGCTTGAAAGCTTGATTATAAAAAGTATAAAGCGAATTTTGAAAAAATCTCCGTTAATGGCGTCAATCATGCTTTGGAGCCCTTAGAAGCATTAGGCCCCCTTCCCGCTGTGCAGGGGTGAACGTTACATCACTGTCTGAGACTCCTTTCTGAACCATCAAATTACAGAAGCCATATTATGAACTCTCTGCAAGTATTTTTTCTTCTCTATAGCCTCTTGGGCAATCCTTGTTGAAAGATTCTTCAGTGTCAAAGATTTTCTCTTAGTTAACAGAATTCCTCTGTGGCCATTATGAGCGTGCCGCAGCAGTGCTTCTGTTTTAAGGTATCCAACTAGTTTCGGAGATAAATTATTCAAAAATTGATTTTTTGAATAAATTTATTGTTTTAAAGAACATAAATAGGCTTAAAATGTCATAACTATTAAATAACTAACATGTATCGCCCTTTTATTAGAAAAAAAAATTATTTTTGGGAAAATTTTGCAAAATTTTTTTAAGTTTAGAAAAACGTGATAAATAAAAATAAACTGCACATTATGCAATTTTAACGTAATTGATATTCTTCTTGATCCCTCTGAAGTGTCACACACTGCAGGATAAAAAATATTTTAAGAAATAAATATTTTATTAGAGCATTTTTAAATTTGATGGTCATGATTTTTCGTCAAAATTACTGCATGTTCTAAGCTAAAAATGGTTGTAAAATGTGATTAAATATAGTTGTCTTAAAACCTGCGGTTTGTTACACTCTGAAGGGCCCATATCATATATGGTATAAATTTCATTGCATTTGATTCGATTATTTAGAAGATATCCCGTTTTTCGTGCACAAATTATCATGAAAAGTTCATTCTTCAAAAAACGAATTAAAAAATATTTTTATTAATTAAATAAAGTAAATGCTCTAAAAAGAACTTAAAAAACTCTCTAGTTTATGTATTAGTACTTCTTCCTCAATAATTAATTTCTTTTTCCCCTAATGAACCAAACATCACCAAACATCCAACACCTAAAAAGCACTTTTTCAACCTAGTTGTATATCTTAAGGTACTTCTAGAGCCATAATTCCAGTGTAAGGAAATTGCTGCATTTAAGTCGAAGAAGACGATCTCGAATTTTTGTATCAGAACTTACGGCGTGACTCGGTATTATCGAAAAAAAATTAAATTTTGTTCTTATTTTACATGGTGAAATAGTAAGAAAATTAAGTATTCAATAGTTCGAGAAACAAAAATACCTTGACAATTTATCGATCAGATTAGAAATTTTACAGGTACTTTTTCAAGTTATGACAGATAATATTATAATCAGTTATTAAATGTAAACTATTAATGTTTATCTGACATTCAAATTTTTATCATTATTTTTCAATACAATCTTGGGCATTCAGTATGAAGATTTTAAAAAACTACGAAATAAATGTAAGACAAAGAATTAGCTCATATTAAGAGAAAAAGAAATAAATTTTTAACAGAAGTAAATTATTAAGGAGAAAACTTTTGAAAAATGAACAGTTTAAAATTGGTGTAACTAGTATTCATTGATATTGTTATTAATGTGTCACAATTGTAAAGTGTGATAATATTGAAATGTGTGATCTTTCTTCAAATAGAAACATGCGTTTTTGCATACTTAGGATTATCAATCTTCAGTTTCCGAATCATTTTGGACTTCCCCTTTATCACTGTAACCTTCGTAAGTATTCTATATTGCGAACTTCATACGCATACTTTCATTTCTTTCTGTGTGTGTGTAATGGTTTTAAAATTTGAATTAAGTTTTTTATTAACAATTAAAAAAATTCTAAATGTTATATAACTATTTGAACAAACTTATTTATTTTTGAGAAAAATAAGAGAAAGCTGCTTCGAAATTTTTATTTTGAATATTCTTTTATTATTTTTATAGGTGCTTTGTCTAGTGGCTCGAGCGATAAATGTTTTTCCGTTGAGTTTTTTCGTAAATTTTTTCAGAGAGCATGAGATAACCCCAAAAATGATGTTCATTATGTGGTTCAGTGGTGAGTATTAAATGTTTCTCTCTCTCTCTCTCTTAACGTTAATGTCTAGGGTTTTATTTTTGTCATATGATTACTTTATTCTATTCTTGAAGAGAATAACTCAAGTTTTAGATTTTAGAATCGGGAAGACCATTCGGTATAGTGGCACTGACTACTGTACCCTTGGGACTGGGTTCGAATCGTGGAGAAGGCATAGATATTTGTAATGTATAGTGGCTGTGCGGCATGGGGTTTATCTAAATAGCCATCGATCTGGAAGCTTTCTCATGAGGTTGGTGGAAGGCCTCGTTACTCCTCAGGGTACTTTTCTTCGAAATTGGAGTGGAACCGATCCAAATCATGCTGCATGGTGCTCAAAGCTACAAATAACGACAGGCGTACAAAACTAGCCCCTTGCCGCGATGAATCTTGCGGGCTTTGATCTGATGTTATTGTCGATCAGGTGGCATAAGAATACGTGTAGAAAAAGAGATTTAGTTTCACTACGATATTAAAGATATTGATTCGTTTATTTATAGAACTCCCATTTATAATCTACCATAGGTTACGTGCTCTTTAGCAACAATAAAATACAAATGTGAGAGAAATTAGAAAGAAAAGAAGGTTGTATATGATGGACCTCGTAATTTTGGACCTCAGTCAAGTGATGGGGACGACACCGGAGATGATCCCAGCCTCTCCTAACAACCACACATTGGGTTTTGACAGATCCTACGTGCATACTGCTGGTTCGCAGTGGCACATGAACTCGCAACACTTGCATAAGCTGAAACGAACTATTACTTAAACTAACGATTACTAAGTTTAAATCACTGCCAAAATTACTGGGATCAGAGCTGAACAAACATGAAAATATCTGATTACATGAGGAAACTATCGAGGAAGAATTATAGGAATTTTTTGAACATATTACGATTATTGAATTTGATAGAAATGGATATCCTGAAGTGTTCAGTAATATAAATTTTTACTGGACTAATATTGGTAATACAATATCTCCTCCTGAAATTCTAATATGGAGGTTATTTCTTTGTTTTTAGCGATTCGAGGAGCTGTGGCTTTTGCCTTGGCTTTACGATTTGATTTTGAAGAAGAAAAGCGAAATGTAATTATAACAAGTACGCTGGTGATTGTGCTTTTCACCACAATTATTTTTGGAGGAGGAACTATGCCTCTTCTCAAGGTAAGCTGTTTTGTGCTACAATTTTTTCTTTGTATTGAAATCTTTAAAATTTAAACAAATGAAAAATACGACAGCTGTAGTGATGACCACCAAAGCAGGAGAGCATGTATTAATCGGAAGTCATTACTGTTGAAGCAAGGATAAGATAACTGACGTACAATTTTGATATTCATTAACATTTAAAAGGGACAGTTGCGCTGCTGATTTTCCAAAATGCAACATCAAGACGAAGAAAGAGATATAAAAGTCAAATTTATTAGAGGGATAATATACTATAGAAAGGGAAAATGATTGAAAGTACAGCCTTCTACTAAGCGAGAAAGACGATGAACCGCTAGTACGTGCCTCGGAATAGAATGAAAAAAAGATTTGGATGCTTGGCTGGAGTATGACAGCCCATGCTGTCTACACTCGCAGTCAAAGATAATTTAGTTCAACAGTGGATAAAGTATGAAGGAACAGTTCAAGCTCATGTGTTCTATGGGTTATGGGTTGGGAGAATGGGAAATTCAAGGCAGCAATGCAGTCGGATGGGCAAAAAACAAAAGTATTAAACATTGCGTGCCACGTGTATTCTGTGGTGACCCTTTGAAATATAGTAGCTAAGCGCTAAAAGTTAGAAAGTGAAACAGGCTCTATAGCCCTAGATATTTAGCATTGGCTGGTTATGGTACCGTTAATGATCAACATTGGTACATAACACCGTAACTCTTATACTTGATGCACCACCAGTATGGTGATGTATAAGACTATAGTTAAGTAACTTCTGTTCGTGGTATCTTAGGGCCTCTAGACTCTAATCCGATCATCCTGATGTTATGGACAAGATCGTGTTTCATTTGTAAAGATAATGTTGTATCATTCAGTTGACATTTGGGTGAATCAGTGCACCGTTGTCTACGCAAATGTCTGTGATTTCGAAACAAAGGTAGTCGCATTAGCGAACACCCTACTATGTTACAAGTGTCATCAAATGGTACACGAGGACACTTATTGTTGTGCTATACACGTATTTGTTGTGATATGATTCTTGGTGTAGAGGAATGTTTCCTATACATGACACTCACACAACGTACTCATCAAGTGATTTGGTGCGGTGAGGTTGATACAATCGTTTCCTCCTGTATCAATAAGTTACAGATTGCAGTCACTGCGATCTCTAAATGTGTGATCACATCAGCGATTTCTCGGAAGGAATTCTGTATAATGAGAAATTATTCCTCACGGTCGAAATCAGAGAAGTGCTGGAATGCCATTCTTATTCTCGGAGGTATACTGAAACTACTAAAGCAAAATAATGGCACAAAAAAGCAATTTCAGTACAGTAGAACGTCGTTTATCCGAACGTTTATTATCCGGAGCGTCAAATATCCGGACTAATTTTATCTCTTTTTTTGTCAACTAGATCTACTGTATATGAATACGTTTTCAAACAGTGCAATGCTCAACAGTTATTCGCGTGAGGCCAAAATTGATGGAAAGACCCTAGGTCAGGGATATTTGGAGAATTTCAGTTGCGTGATTTGGTAAATATATGCGCAGAATATTAGGACAGTTTGTTTCCAAGTGAGGGGGTGTATACATGCTCTTTTGTTGAGTTGTGAACTGCTATGGCTTCGAATTTAAAACGGAAGCGCAACGTCTTGAACATAGAGACAAAACTTGAAATATTGATCCGTCTCGCGAAGGGAGAAAGTGGAACGTCTGTTGCATAGTTTTATAATATTGGAAAGCCAACAATTTCTAACACAAAAAAGGGTCCATCAAATGCTGACGCATTTTCTACGTTAGAGACAGCTATGAAGTGGTACGAACAACAATCAGAGTGCTGTCCTACTCAACGATATAATTGCGACATTTTGCACCTATTTTGCTTTTTCTTTAGTAACGTTTCCTGCATGTGATGATTTCTAATATTCGTATAGTGTCAGGTTTCATATACTGCATGAATCGCATTCGATTTTCGGTTATCCGAACAATCGCGTATCTGAGCGGTGTCCAATCCCAGTTGATTCGGATAAACGACGTTCTACTGTACATCAAAAGAAAAAGTTTTTATAATGTACATATGCACTGACCATTTAATCACACACACATTTGAATACCTCCTTACTATATACACATGGCTAAAATTTCATGTGGTTTTGATGCCTATTGTAAAGTGTTGTATTTTAGGTGGCCAGCAGTATATTTAAAGAGATTGTTAACAGGGTATAAGTGTGTAAAAATTATGCGTTTGAATCTAAAAGAATTATAGCAATCGTGTTTTCTTATGCTGCATGCTTTAAGGCTTTTATTTAAAATTTCTTCATTATTTCTATTCAAGGGAAGGTAATGAAATTGAACATTGTATAATAAGGAATATTTAAACAATACTGTATTTTCTATATCGTGTATAGCTTTGCAGAGGAAACGCATATAGTTATCTAAGCCTATTTCATATATATGTTTGAAAATAGCCTTTTAATTCACGAAATACACGTGTCTATTAAAAAAAACATTTGTGAGAAAAAATTCAAACATCATAACTTCAAATTGAAAAAAGAAAAAATTAAAAATTTGGAAGTATACAATTCTTTTTTTAAGAAAAAGAAATAAGCTATAACACCTTTTAATTAAAATAATTTTGAAATGTTTTAGTAAAGGAGAAAATGAAAAAACAGACATGCAAAAAATGAATCGGAATCTGTTACAATAAATAATATTTTACTGAACAAAATTACTTAAATTAAAGAGCTATGGTTTCAATAGAAATATTTTCCTGACTTCCAAATTACGTAGTATTTTAAAAACATATAATGATAGATTTTTGTAAATAATATTTAAAAAAGTACAATGTGATTTAAATTTTATCTGTAGTTTTGAAGAAATATAAAGAATTTGTAACAATTATATCTCATTTTATACACATTTTCAATAAGAAAGAGTATAACTTTGAACTTAAAATACATTCACCTTATTATTCTGTCACTATTTTTCATTATTACATTACATGCAGTTTTACAAAGTTTCAGTAATCCAACAAGTGGGGAGCATTAAGTGCGCATAACATTTTAATAGAAGGAAAATCTTTTCATCTTCAATTCTATGTTGGCGGGGGCATAAATAAACATTGAGGTAATTTTTTAAACTGAATCGTCTTTTTGCTTTTCTGGAATGGAAATTAATTGGACCTCAAATGGTATGCTGTTTCTGCTGGAACTACTTTGGATGTCAACATGGCTCGAGCCAACAGTGTGGAATGTCATTAAATGGTCTTGTTTGATCGATGAGGATTCTTTATTTGTCTCCAGAGTGTGTTCTTACTTATTTTCATTCTTTTTTCCTGTCTTAGTGTCTCCAAAAGAAAGAGAGCAGCAAGAAGAAGAAAGAAGACTGTCAGAGTGAGATTTGTTTGATCAAAACGGAAAAGCTGGTAAGTCAATGTTGGAAAAAGTCGTAGAATTTCCCTTTGTTCTTTTTCCCTACTTTTCCCTCTTTAAATGTTGGTCTTTTCAAAATGGCCGATCTTTCAAACACTTAAAGTTGATTTTGAATGGTCCTTATCCATCCTTTAATTTCTTTTTGAACGCCAAATCAAAAGTTCTGCAAATCCGGCTATTTTTTTCGATCGAATTTTTCCCTTTTTAAGATGACATTAAAAAAATAAACTGGAGAGAAAAGTCTCTTATTCTTCGAAAGGGTTCTACTTTTTTGCTTTAAAAGTGTTTAAAAGAAAGCGATTGAAGAGGGTAGTTGAAATTGTATAAAATTGTGTAAAAAATTATATTTGAAGTAATTTTTTTACTTGAATGAATATACTTAGATTAAAAGTGGATCGAGATATCTACGTTTTTTCTGAGATTCTGTTTCCTTTTGTTAAGTACAAATTGATAGCATCATAAGAACAGTAAATCGATTTATACTTAAAAAGAGATGATTCTTAAGACTCTAATATAGCCATCATTTTAAGAAGATTTAGTACTTTTCTAAATCAAAAATTGTACATTTCGCCATACGGTTTCTATTCATCATAAGCCAATAACTTCTGCTCCTTTTAAAAAGATATTTTTACTGTTCTCATAGTACATATAACGTTTTAAACATTTAATTAATTTTTGATGTTAAAGTAATGCATTTTTCTAAGCAACATTAAATATGCACATAAAACTTTAAAAAAATTAACTTGCCTGCAGTTACCTGCTAGATAAACGTTGTAACATGTACATTAGAATTTCCACTCTTTTCCGAATGGAGGCTAAATAATGCTTTTGTTCTGTGAACTTCAAATTTTAAATTTATCTCATATGAAAAATAAAAAATCATAAAACTTGAAATTAGTATTTTTTATTTATCTAACATGATATAAAATTAAACCTCTTTTTATCCTATTAACAAAAAGAAAGTCCTCCACAGAATAAAGATCTACACAGTTACAACACTCTTATAAAATTTTACAACATTATATTCAAAACTTTTTTGTTATCTGATGGGAAAGAGCAAAAATTAAAAAAGAGAGAAAATCAAGTTTACATGTTGAAATTTTATTTTGTATAATAAAACGCGCATTTGTTTTACATTTAAAATGCACTTTCCTCTCATGTTGGGCTTTCTATAACAAAATGCGCATATATATATATATATATATATATATATATATATATATATATATATATATATATAGCTTTTTTTCGCATTCTCGGGCAGTTTCTGAGAAAAAGGTATATAAAAAAAAGCTCAATTAAACTTTGTTGGTATAGGGGTACCAACTCCTATTAAATTTTCAAATTTCACACGTCAATAACAGACAATTATAATTTTTAAATAAAAAAAATTTCAAAGAAGAATGCAAGTAAATTAAGCCTCGAAAACGGCCTTTTAGAAGAAAACACATTCTTTTTTAAATCCACCAATTTTAAGGAAATTTTTTAATCTTCCGTTAAAACACGAATAATAAGGCTTTCCAAACGGAAAAAGTTTTGTGCGATTATTCTCATCAATTACGAAGTTGTTAACTGAGAGAGAAATTAGGAGTAATATTCGAAATTAGGAGGGATACAAAGCACTTGGAACATTATGTTCCTGAAAACGCGTCAAAATTGACTCATTTTTAGAAAATAGCGAAAAAAAAATTTGCAAAATATCGTTATTTTAAAATATTTATAAAAGGAATCCTTATACCGTGCCCTGCCAAAATAAATGGCCAGTCTCATTCCGGAAATATTTTTTGTCTGATTTCGGTAAGAAAGGAAGGATGGCAATTTTAACGACCGCAATGTCGAAAATATTTTCCTTTTCTTTGGAGACTTCACGATAATTGGTATTACAGGGGTAGGCCAAATTATTTTAAAATTTTTAATTATTTTTTTGATTAATTTTAATTTCGGAATTTTAATGGTCAAATGTATTCTTTGGATTATTTTCCATCTTTTAGTGCGTTTCTGCATGCTGCAGTTCATGAAAAGATAGCTCCACATAAATAAATACGTTTGTTTATTCTCGAGTTTTGATTGTGTGGATTATAATGTTAGTTATTTTATTGTGAGTTAGTTTTCATATAAACTTCATATGCCGGCTAGGTGGCATAGTTATTTCAAATTTTTTAATCGCGAAGCTTTTGATATATTGATAACATTAAATGTACTCTTACTGTTTACCATTTGAAATGCAAAGTACGAGTTTTTGAATAGTTCTGAATTCAACGATGACATTTTCGAATACTTTGAAATGGCTGAATCTTTTTTTAGTCCCATTTAAACAAGTATTTCGTTATAAATTCTTATATTCTAGTACATTCATTCCAAGATATTTTCTTGTGATTACTTTTTTTACTCCTAAAATATATTTTAATCAAAAATAAGTTGAGAGCACAATTTGAAACAGAATCGAAGATACATATACATATATTTTCCAATTTCCTAAAAAATAAAATTTTAAAATGCTCCCCTTATAGAGGAAAAAGATTTCCTCGAAAAACATATTTATTGTTGTCATAGTGACTATCAAATCCAAGAGCAGAAGCGTAATGTAGTCAAGTTTGTTGATGCACACACACACAGGTCTGATTTTTTTCCCCACCAAGTTTCATTTTTTCGTACATACTTTTTTTTCGAAAACACATTCGATCACCACGGACAAACAAGATGTCTGATAGCTTTTCCGACCGGGAATGTTTGACTTTTTGGCACCATAGATCATTTTTGATAAACATAGTAACGTCGGAAAAGGTGTTTTCATTTTCAACTGAATGCAGTTGTTGATACGGCACGTAAATTGATATATGTGTGAATGATAAACATGACCCACATTTTTTATCAGAGGTATGCCATCTTCCAACTGATGTACTGCGAAAAAGGTTGCCAAGTTGTAAACTAGTTCCCATGATGGCACCTTATACTGAAGAAATGCATATTTATGAGGTCATTTGAAGTCGAATTTTTATTTTTCAGTACTTTTTTTTTGAGAATTTTTTTTGAAGAAGTTTTTGTTTATTTTGGGGCAAATTGTTAAAAATTTTACAGAGTTTTTCTGGAGACATATTTTTGGAATTAGGAACATCTCGCAGATAACCGTAGTTGCCTTTAACACTCGTCCAATCACCGGAATCTTACAGAATATTTTATTATTCAATTCCTACTATTATAGCTCACTCTTTCCCTATATATAAATATATATATATATATATATATATCTTGTTCAAAATTTCAATCGTTAACAAAATACTTTTTATTCATCCATAGAAGTTTAAATACATTTTTTAAACTTGTACTGGATGACACTTGATGTTAATACAGGTTTTTCAAATATTAACTTGTTATTCAAATTTTATTTCTTTAATTTTAAATTTATTCTGCGTTATTTCTGACGAAGTTAAATTTTTCTAAAACAGATGACGCCAGTAATTTTTCAATTCGTACTATTAGCTCATGCTCTCTATTTATTTATTTATTCATCTTGGTGGAATTTTCAATCATTAATAAAATACATTTTAAAGCGCTCCATTGAGTTGAAATTTTATATACATGATTATTTTGGTTGACATTACAGTAACTTCATTATAATTAATAAAAATTAATTGATTAAAACTAATTATTTAAAGAATTACTAATACAACCCCGTTGGCATCCTTTTTGATGACTTAGCGACCCTTTTGGTAACTTGTGTCAAAACTGGAAAAGGTTTTTTTTCTCACGTTTTAAAGCATTCAGTTGAACTGAAATTTTATAGACACGATTGTTTCGGATGACAATACGATACTTTAATGACAATTTATAACAATTAATTACCACTTAATGTTGTGATTCTGTCCTAGGTATATACATATTTATATTAATTGTAACTATTAATAAAAAGTATCTAAAATAAAATTTTTCTTTGTTGATCTAAGTAGGAATTGACGTAAATTTTTTTTTATGTTACCTGTGTGTGTGTGTGTTTCTTAGTAGGAATTGACTTATATTTTTTATATTACTTGTTTCTTTCTATATGAAGTTATATTCTTATTTTTGATTAAATAACTTTTTATGCATATTTATTTTTCATATGTCAAAATTATTTGTGCAAAAAAAATAAAGTGTTGAAGTGAATTTTCCCCCCAATGGGCTGCATATGAGCAACTAAACCTTTGCAGACACGGCAAGTCCCCACATGTTTCATGGTGGCACTGTCTGGTGGCGGCTCTCGTTACCAAATTTTGACGCTCAAATTAATTTTAATTCAAGCTCTCGTCGGATGCTAAATTATTCTCATATTTTGATTTTTCCGAATGTACCAGAGCCAAATGGACACTCACGGGATCTTTACATGCAACATAATCCTAAGATATGCGTGCCTTCGATTTTCGCATCCAGAAAATTTCCAACCGCGATCAAACCCGCAACCTTAGGCTTACGAAGTAGGCACCCTACATTTAAGCCTCCGAGTTGACTTTGAAGGAAAGTGAATTTTGTAGTTAAGTACATATTGAGGTACTTACGAACTATCACAAACATTTGATAACATTGAGTAAAACCATACGAATTCTAAAAATGGAATACGTTGATGCGAATATGGAGCGCGTTGTCAAAAAATACTATGCAAAAATAACAAATAAGTATAAATAAATAATAAGCAATAAATGAAAAAGTTTAACTTGTTTTTTATTATTTAATGTAATTATTTTTATTTTATTACCCTTAATTTTATGTTTTATTATTATTTTATTATTATATATCATAATAATAATAATAATAATAATGTTTTTCTATATAAAAAAGCTTTTCGTGATGCTGTAAATTTATATGTAAGGTATAGATAATAAAAGCAACACTATCTTTATAATAGAATGGAGCAAAATTACAGGACAAATATTCATGCAAAACCTCACCATCATCCTAAATGAACATTTTGGATGATGGTGAGGCGGTGTAGTGGTGTGATGGTGGCGGTGTGATATATATATAAACTAGTACTAAACATCACGCGATGGCGATCATTTTGGCGTAGTCGATTAAGTACTTGCGTACGGAACGAAAGGTACTCAGATCGAATCTTCCTTCCTTGAAGAGGTTACTTAACCAAATCACATCTTAACCAAAGTTTTTTCCAATCACTGTTTATGAATATTGCGGATTTAATCAAAGATACGACAACCTTAAACTAAAAAATATTTTCCTCTTTATGTATTAATTAGTATAAATTAGCTTATAATATTACTATTTTCTGTTTAAGTTAATTAAGCGGTTTTATTTATTTCAAGCTGAGGAATCTTGCGAATTAATCTTGTAAAACTGTTCTAATTCATTGTTTAACTTACATGTGAATTTCTCATTACTGCAAGAATTGGGGAATTACAATAATCGAATAAGTTAGAAGAGAGTCGGCTTTGATATACGGTATCGTTTTAAAGCCATTAAGACAACAAATAACTAATCTTCGAAGAATGTGACACATTTTATATATTAGCTTTAAAGTTTTAGGATAAACAAATTAACAGTAGTCATAGTAATAATTTAAGATAACTGAAAGATAAGTACTTAAAGACAAAGACAAAATATCTGATTAAGATAAATATCTTAAGGGAATTATTACTTAGAAAGTATTCTAAATGAATGTTAGAGAGTTCTAATACGCTGTATTAGTTGGGAGAGGAAGAAATCAACTATTAATATAAGAAATTAATTTAACTTTACTATGTAATTAATATTTACAGAATAAAATAAATAATGTGTAAATTTTGAATTTACATTATATCAGTAAAGTACTAGGACTATTGGTGATAGATATGTGATGCCATTTTGAACCACGGTAACGCCAAGGAGTCACGATACTTGTTTCAACGGGAGAAATTTGATTCTTACCTCTGTTCATCAACCAGCCAGCAATGTTCCACATGACGGGTCTGAATGATCTTTGGACGACAGCGTTTCTCAAACTCCTCACCTAAGCGCTCCTCACCTAAAAAGGGCGTAATATCCCTATGTGACGGGTGCGAGTCTATTGAAAAGTCGAAAATAAAAAAATTAAAATAAGTATGAATTCAGTGAAAGGAAGCAAAATTAAATACAGATATACTTATAAATCTATCAGTACTGCACAATATTTTTGATAATTAATTTATCAATACTAAATTAAAAACAAGTTAAATAATTACTAGTACCTCCCATGGGCTTGTCATATACAAAATTTAATACAATATTGATGAATCATTCAGTTCATAATTAAAGTCGAATTGTATCTTTAGCGTCAAAGTACAATTTAAGCTATCCAATTACTTTCGGAACCGTGATTTTAAAAAGCGCATAAATAGATAATTTTCATGATATTTAGTGTTACTTAGATTAGAGAATATATGTATAAAATTGTTTTAAGGACATTATGACAAAAATTTATTTAAATACAATACTTTGGCAAAAAATTAACTTTGAATAACTTTTTTTCAAAACGTTCTTTCATAAAAAATGGTTCAATAAAAATAATATTTTGCTTATATAAAGACTTTTCTCCAGAGTGTCTAAATTACGATTTTTGAAAAATTCACATTATTTTCGGAGTTACTACCAATTGAAATAATTATCGGCGTTTTTTTCTTAAAATTTCCTCTCTGTTGTAGTGAAATATGGATAAATCCACTTCTAAGTAATATATTTCAAAAATTCTAGTTCAACATCTGTACAGAGGTTTGAGCTATATACAGGCAAAATATTATTATAATAGAAGCATTTTTCATAAAAGGAAAAAGTTTTGAAAACTGGTCATTCTATGTTCATTTTTTGTCAAAATATTGTACGTAAATAATCTTTTATTGTTATAATATTCTTAAAACAATTTTAAAAACGTTTTCTAATACAAGTGACATTAAATATCATAAATATTATCCATGTATATGCTTTTGCAAAATCACGGTTCCGAACGTAGTCAGATACCTTAAAGTATTCAATACATTGTAAGGGGGAGAGGGAGGGGGCAAAAATTATTCCTGAAAATTGGGTCGCAAATATTGGAGGTTTGAGAAGCACTGCTATACAAATAATTTGAAATAAAAAGTACACATTATCTAGGTTATAAATTATATATTCAACGAAATATAAAATAAAAAGACTTAAATCTACTCTAAATTTGCGGTAGCAATGCTTTAAATGATCGAATGTACTTTTGTATCCGTTCATCTGAATAACCTGTCATTCGCAATAGATAGAAATTTTATTATCACTGTTTTAATTTTTGTTTTTCAACGATTTACGTTGATAAATTTATGAAGTATATAGAAATAGAGACTACTCGTTTTTCTATAGAATGATTTCTTTTGAAAAAATAATTTCAAACATGTAATGGAATACTGTGTTAAAAGAAACTTAATTAATTTCTATTTAAAACGAAAATAACTATATTTAATGTGACTATAACGTTGTGTTTGAAAATTTGATATGAATAAAAAACAAGTAATTGCCTATTTCATTGTAAAAATTTTCTGTGCTAAAAATTAGTGTAATACACAGGGTGAACGGAAAGTCTTGCCCTGATTGTAAAAATTCTTCTACCATCTTTTGAAAAACCAGTGGAAGCATTTGCCTATTCTTCACCTGTAGACGTGCTACTCTAGGAGTTACAGGCTCCCCCGAATGAAAATAACCAATTAATATAATAATATAACTTTTGCATCATTGTTTTAGTAGTTTTTTCATGTGAATCAATTGATATGAATGCTCCTTCATGAGGAGTGGCTCGGAAGAACATTTGTGGTGGTGGGACTAATCCCCATTTTGTCTCGTGAAACTAGACACCAGACCAGATTCATGAGTCCATAAATCTGTACTAAGTTTAAGAACAGCAGGGGAAAAACAACAGCCTCCTCACAAGAAAACCCCAGAGATTGTAGAATGTGCTGAGGAGAAAAAGGACGGCTGATGTTACATTTGGTGCAAATTGGGAAGCTTCTTTTGCCACATTCAAAATTCATGCACCTCAGGTGACCAGTCGAAAATCTTGAGAATGCCGTCTGATTTGTTCTGGAACCCTTAAATGATACGGCGGATTCAGGGTGTCTTTGAAAGTACCATGGGTTTACAGGAGGGACTACTCAGGTTCTCTCTACATATATAATTTGTAACAGACATAATTTTTTCCCGAAATGAAATCGATTCAAGAGAAAGCCAAATGTGTGCTTTGGTTTCACAACACAAAATGACCCATTAATGTTCAGTGTGAATTTTGCCGTTGTTGTGGGATTTCAAGTATCGCAAACAAGTTTGGCATGGGATGCTTAGATTGCATGCTTACGAAAATGTATGAATGTTAAAGAACACTTGGTGGAAACTGGAATGTCACTTAGGCATTCTTCGAGATACCATGCGGGATCAATTTGAAATTTATTGATGTAAATGGTTATAAACATTTCAGAAGAATATTAATAGTATTCAGAAAAAAACATATGTGTAATTATAATAATTTGAGCATAATGAATATTTATAATCAGAGCAAAACTTTGAGTTCACCTTATATTAACATCGAATTGAAGATTTACGCTTCAATATCTTCTCCCTGAATGGCTACACTTCCCAGACATGTCTTTTTAGAGAACTTATAAACTCTTTTTTTCATCTAATCAACAGTAATACTCCCTTCATTCATTTAATAAATTTGATTAATTTTTTTTCTTTTAAACTTTTATGTCAATGTTGCATCGTTACTTTATTTTTATTTTAAATTTAGTGTTTCGAAATATTATATCTTTATTATTATATTTTTATAATTCTTCTGTGCGCGTGTATGTGACTGAACTCTTCCTAAACGACTGGACCTATTTGGATGACATTTTTTGTGTGGGTTCAAGTGGATTTGAGAATGATTTAGATTCATAATTCAGTCCGATATCACAATTAGTTAAAAATGCACCAAAATTATATAAGACCTGTGATTGTTTATAAAAAAATCGTGGACAATATTCTTGAGGCCACTATTTTGAGCGGCTAACTTCAAGGTGAAGTTGTACTTCTACCACATATCCCAATGTGATTGTTTCAAACTCACCTATCCATTCAAATATTTGCAATTTCCATTTCACTTGGTATTTGCTACTGCCATTAATAAGTCACAAGGTCAAACAATAACAATTTGTTCCTTAGATTTAGAGAACCCTTGCTTTTAACACGGCCAATTATATGTTGCTTGTCCGAGGTATGGCAAACCATTGCATTTACTTGTTTATACCCCTCAAGGATTAACCAAAAATATTGTACATTCAATGGTATTACGATAAATTTATTTTTCGTGCATTAAAAATATACCTGTTATGAAAATAGATCGAGTTTTATCATTTTTACCCTTTAATCAAAACAATTTTAAGTTTCTATTCAGAATAGGTTCTATATTCAACATATCTCGTAGTAAATACATACTCACACGCATTCGATAGGTCTAATTGTGGTAACTGTACATGTGATGATGTCGGGTATTGTAATAACTTTCTTTATAAAAAAATTCATCAAAACGGTCCAGATTGTTACAACTTATTCAAAAAAGTTTGTAATTTTCGGATTTAAGACGTGTGTACAGGACAACGTCTGTTTGGACCGCTAGTATATATATATATATATATATATATATATATATATATATATATATATATAGTATAATAAAATAAAATAATAGAAGACAAATTGTTTCGCAATTTTGAGAAAGTATTGAAAAAATAACTATATGTTTTAACATTATTTATTACAGCAATATAGTTATAGGCAGTTTGCTAGTAAATAGCTTACAAAAGTACAGTATCTAATTATTACAACATTAATTGAAGCAACGCAGCTTATATATATATGTATGCATGTGTGTATGTGTTTGTATGTGTGTATGTATGTATGTGTGTGTATGTATGTATGTATGTGTATGTGTGTGTGTATGTGTATGTGTATGTGTGTTGTTACGAATTTGGTATAAAATAGTGTAAATAATTTGTATTTGGATGTATAATGCATTTATATTACTCTATGTTATATTTATTTTATGTTAAAATTGTAATATTCTCAAGAAACGCCGTCCCTGATATTACAATGACAATTCAATGGGAACTTGGCGAAATCTTGGTGATGGAGCCAAGTTGGCATAATTTTTGGTGACCAGTTTGGCGACTTTGGGGTCCATGTTGGAGAAAATTTTTGACGAGTTCTGGACTCTATGGATTCTTCTGGAAATTAGTGGAGAAATAAACTACTCTCAAGACCTATGTTGCAAGCGGATCTTTTTCGAATGATCCGCGAGGCTAGAGATGCTCCCCGAAAGTCAGTTAGTCTGGTTTTGACTAGCCATTAGTAGACTTGCCTTGACCGTGATTACCGATTAGCTCCGTTTTTAATTGGACGAGCGGTGCTTGTGAATAATCTTTTACATACGTGTATCTTAGACACTGATAATTGTGTCTGAGCGCGGTTGAAGGTGTGAAGACCTTCTGAGATTTATTCTGCGAATATTGCTGCTGAATCCTGTATTTTAAGGATTGGATTTTCAAAAATAAATTCTCTTGGCTCTTAAAGAACTGTCTTGTTCTTTGCGACTAATTTGCATAAAATCCTCGAACCCGGATTAGCGTAACAGTATATATATATATATATATATATATATATATATATATATATATATATATATATATCGAAGTTCAAATTAGAAAACTATTATGTTTCCTAAAGTTGTCGTTTACTTAGGGAGGTGGAGTAGGGTTAAATTTACTTTATAATATATATGTATATCACAATCTTCTTCAGCAGAAAGTTTATTCATAGTAATGCAAAAAAATTTGCCGGAAATAAACAACCATGACCTAACAAGACTTAAGCCTAAAATTTTGAGGTTTAACCAATCATTAATCTATCAAATAAATAAATTAAAAATTGATACTCTCCCCCCTCACTAGTACATATGAGTAACAGTGGGGTCAAGTTCTTGAATTTTTAACATTTTAGGGTGAAGCTCTTGACGCTGAGGAAGTCGAAGAAGCAGATTTATTTGGATCTCATAACTGGTTTCTCAAACTCGATGAAAACTATTTGAAGCCGTTCTTCACAAGAAAAATGGGAAGCCGAAGCGTAAGTTATCTTTAAGAGTTTTTCTTTTTAAATTTTTTACAAAGTAATTGTTTTATTTTTGGAAATTTAGATTTTGAGTATTTGACAACTTACTGCAGATAATAAGTCTCCTTTATTGTAGGCAATTAACATTGGTGCATTCCCTTGCAGTAGTTAATAACACGCCTAATAAATATACTCTGCTTGAATTTGACTCAAACTATTAATAGGCGCCTTAAAACAAATTTTAAACCATTGAAATATAAGATCACGGATCTGAAAGGTCTTGAGATAAATTTTTCATATCACAGTTTGAGAAAGAATATCCAACAACCTTCTTTAAAAACACGCAAATACATTTTTAAATTTTAACAAAACTGACCGCTGAATATTTGGACGTGTACACTACACTAAAAAGTTTTAATTGCATCGACGAAAAATATGGGAGAGCATGTGCACTAATGGCGTAGGTGCTATTTGTAGTGTGTGTGTGTGTGGCGTTTGTAAAATAAATAAATATTTTTAACACAACTTACTGATATACATTATTTTATAATTGAAAATAATTTTTACAAATATTTAATTTTAAAATTTATAACTGTTCCTATTTAAGTGTATGGAGAGTTCAACTCAAAATGTTTCTTCAAATTTCGATGCTGGGAGAAACAAAATAGGATTATAAATCTTTTCCCCATTATTTAATTTCATTTATTTTTCAGTGAACTTTCTATAAGTGAGTGTCTATTAACGCTAGACTATAAATCAACACGAGAGCTATTGGTAACGGACTTCGTAATTTTGAACCTCGGTCAAGTGACGAGAGCAACACATGTGCTACCATCTCCTTCCCATACCAGGCCTACCAGGGTACTTAGAGCTCCTATAGATTTAAAGTACCTCATCTCCTCAACATGGTGAGTCTTCAGTTGCCCTAGGGCTCGAAATCATGACACGTGAACCACGATTCCGTGGCTATGACCACTAGGCTACCACGACCTAGTTAAGGGTTTTCGAATGACAAGGAATTCAAATTTTGTTTTCCAAAGAATATTTTATGAAATTTAGGCTCTGAATTTTAGGACAAAATTTTCAACTCTTTTTCAAATAATTTTAAGAATCTTTCAAAGTTTTGTTTGCTAGTCGTATATTTTGAGAAAATACAAATGTTAATTATATGCAAAATTTTGAATAAATTTTTATACGGCAGCATGAAAGATTTATGCACAAGAAAACCATATGTAAAAATAAATATTTCACTGATTTGATTGTTAAAACTTTTTCCTTTTTTGAAAGTTAAATTGTATTTACATAAGAAAAAAAAGTTTTAAAAATAAATTGCTTTTTGATTTTACTTCTTCCGAAGCACCTGGATCTTTAGTAATGTCCTTGTACTTGTGAATAGTGCAAATTGTTACATAACCTGATTGTATTGGCCCGTCATGCTTACACCTAATTCTTGCTTTGTAATAATTTTGCATTTCATTTCTATCGTTGTTTTTATTTTGTTATGACCGTCTTCTGGTAGCCTTTCTTTGAGGAAACTTTTGCAAGTGTTACTTAAGGTTACTCAATAATATGACTGAGCACAAGTTGCTGAAATGCGGAATCGCTAGTGATTCAGATGTTTGCGAAAGGAGTGTTAAACATGCACTTATCATGTTTGATATCTGGGATTTACCTTCTCTTCGTCACGTGTTATCCGAAACATTCCTCGATAAGTTTCGTACATATATACTAGCAATTAACCGCTCGCTTCGCTGGGTTTCATGATTTTGTAGGAATATATATTGTTTATAAATTACAGATATCTAAGTGCTAGCATTAAGCATTCAAAAGTATTGAAAAACATTCTCATAAACCTCCTCTCTCGATTCAAAAAGGTCAAGACTTGAATTTCTAAAAATAAAGTAAAATTGCTTTTTACACTCCCGTAATCCCACCCTCCAAAGTGGATTTGAGCAAAACCTGTTCTTAGTAGATCTCTACTCAACAAAATAAACATGCTTCCCAAATTTCATGTCTAAGTCTAATAGTTCAAAATCGGAAACATAAACATATTCATCAAATTTTACATTTGTAGGTCTAATAGTTCATCACATTCTGAGTTTCTGCCTTTAACATGTCCTAAGCCTCCACTTGGGGATCAGTTTTCGCAAAATCCGTTCTTAGTAGATCGCTACTCTATGAAAGGAACATGCATGCCAAATTTCAAGACTGTAGGTGTAATAGTTTAAAAATGATAATATTTCTTTATAACGCTTCTTAACCCTTCTCTCTTCCCTCCTCCTTGGGTTTTCATTTTTGTAAAACGCGTTCTTAGAACATCTTTACTCAATACGAGGAACACACATGGCAAATTTCTTGTGTAATAGTTCCGGAAATACCGTGAAGAATGAGTGAGTGAGTCACTTTTTTCCTTTGTATACATAGATAATTTTTAACTTTTTCTAGTTGAGAGACAAAAATGATTTGATTACGAAAGATTAAAACCAATTTTGGAAATAAAAAGGAGATGTGAGTGCTGCAGTATTTATAAACGTTACAGACCGAAGAATGTACGTTTCTAAAAAGTAGGATTTATATAAAGCTTTATGGTTAGCTAGCTGTTACCCTTTCTGTTAACATTACTGAGCGAAATATATGGAATATAATGGATAGAAATTATGAATCCATTATTAATAAAAAGCTTATATGCCTAAAAATAAGCAATGGAAAACGTCAAGATCACTCACAACGTTAAGAACAATAAACCAGTTACTGCCAGATTCAATTATCTAAATAGAAGTTCAATGTCTGAAAAACATAGGCCTATAAGTAGCAAAACTAAAAACATTTTTTAATTTAATAATAATAGATAATATTATTAAGTAAAACTAATATTATAAAGCAATAATATCAAGAACATTTTTGTAACTTTATATACAATAGCATTATAGTAATAATAGATATTTTGTAAGTGCTATTTCCATGAGCTATAGTACAGCTATATATGATTTGAGGAGCAAGATTTTTAAATAAAGAGAAACATATATGACAAGCCCCAGGCCTTTAGGTGAATGGAGGAAGGCATCATCATTAACATAACAGTTCTTTATTAAGCATCGATTATAGTTAATTCAACATGGCGGCCATTTGGGGCCCAATCTAATGCAACAAAAGACAACAACGCAGCGTGGAGTCACCAGTCTTCTCTTTTCGCTTATGCTCTCTCTCTGTCATTGAAGGGGCGTTTTTGTTTGGGCATCTGGACTGTGACAAAGTCCTCAATCCCATATCTGGTATTCTGCTATGGTGGACTTAGTGAAAGTGGAAGTTTTCAGTCTGCGTAGAGGCATGGTGATTATTGGCTGAGACGAGGAGATTCGGGAGACGTGCCTATGGGTCTTCTTCAGGATGGAGTGGAAGTTATTTTTGGCATGGATGAGAGCTTAGGGACTGCTCTCTGATTGGTCAATGGTAACGTGAACATTGACTTCGATTGGCTGCCCGGCGGGGGGGGTTGAGAATTGGGAAAGTGGGAGGAGCTTGTCCAGTGGGGTAAAATATAGTTTAACATGGGAACATTTTAAAGAAAATAGGAAAAATTAATTTTACTAAGATGCAATAATTAAAAATTACTGCAAGGAAATTAGAAATATTATAGAAGAAGAAGTCCAAGAAAAATTCTTCTTGGCCTTTTAGATTTATTATTGGGATTATAAGGGATTAGGTTAAGCATATTTACATTATTAGTTTCAGGTAAATCATTAAAAAAGTTGATTGCAATTTTCTGGATAGGAGATTTAAAACTATTTATTTTCTCTCTATCCATCAGCACTCGCTCTACCTTTGAATAGTCTTACTCACCCTCAAATCCCTACGCGTTAGTAAAGAGTTCGCTCTAGTCTTATTTATTATTCACTTAATTTCGAAGTTAAACTTTCCAGACCTGAAATATATATCTATACATATTTATATAAAGTATATTTTCAAATTTAATTGCTTTTTCCTCTTTGTATGAATGTTTAGTTTAAAACTTTTTACATTTTGTTAACTATTGAGAAATTTTCTTATCTCTTTCAGAAACTAAGCATTTTTTGACATTTTTTTTCTGATAAAAACTTCAGCTGTTTACAGAAAATCTCAGTTTCAATGCCTTTAAAACATGCTGTAATATCTGTTTTTAAATTGCTATCTAAATTCATCTACAAAAAAAGAATGAAAACATTTTTATGGAAGAACTTTCTTTAAAACAAACAAATCCAAGCACATTCACGTCGAACTTTTCAGCAAACAAATGACATTCTAAGAATAGTCCCAAGAACAAAAGCAAAATAAAAATTCCACCTATGTCTACTAACGCTTACAACCAAATATACTAGAGAAATCGATATTCGTTCTCTGTTCCAGAATCTAGACAATGCAATCATCTATTTTTTCATCATTGTTTGTCTAAGAGGGCAAGAAACGATTTAATAATGAATGGATAGAGCTTTCTGAGAACCGTAAGAAGCAAAAACATCACTCGTGGCGTTCGATTTCGTTGAAATATAGGCGGAAATATTCATCCTGCGAGGTCCTGCAGTGAATAATCAGAAGAATTCCAACCGCTGCGGTGGTCATCAAAATTCCAGGCATTCAGAATATCGATTAATAGATGGGTTTCCATAATGAAGATGTTTGTTCAGGAAATGAAGAAACTGTCTGTTTTCACTGCAGGAGGTTGTAACAAATGCTTTTGTTGTGTAGGAAAGACACGTGGCTGTTGATTTCTGGAATGGATACATTATGTTGTACACTTTGCTGTTAGTAACTTAATGAGGTTATTAATAGAGTTACTGCTGACTATGCGAAAATGTTATGTTCCAGGAAAAGGCGTTGTGGATATATGAATTATTTCTTCGTTAATGCTTTTAAAAATTGGGTACTATCAAGACAAATTTCTATTTCATAAAATAGATTAGGGTCTTGTTGATTAGCATAATATCAATGAGATTGTAAATACTTTTTGTTCTTTACCTAACTTTTTGGGTAAAATATAGGGATGGCGATTCTTTCCTAAAAAGATAGATTTCTGAATCCATTAGAATCGTAACCTGATGAATCGATTCACAAAAAAATTGAGGTCTAAAAGATCGATTTCTGAAAAAATTGATTTTTGTTCGAGTCTGCATTTACAATGTAAATATAAATCCATTTTATGAACAACAAGAAAGATACTATAATAAACGATCTGTTATCAGTAAAATCAGGGAATTCGACACTTACAATTAATTTTATTACCATATCAAAGTATAAGGTATAAAAGAAGACCTTAATTTTATAAATGTATTTGTTACATTAAAAAGTTTAGAAAATAGATAATATAGCTTATAGTTTCCAGTGCTTAGTATCTAAGCTTTTAAAAAAACAACATTCTATCAAGTCTTCTGGGATCCAAGCGGTTCCGTTCATCCCTTGCAATGTTGCGGGCAATCGAAAAAAGGCGCTCACAAGGAACAGATGATCCCACGATACTCATATACATCATAGCTACTAAGTGTACGTAATGATAGAGTTTTTCTGTCCATGCAGTTAAGTATAGGATCATTCTTCAGGTGCACAACTGCCTGAAATAAATAGTGTTTAAATTCTTCGTCTAAGCCATGACATTATGTTCAATGAATTGACAATTCAACTGAATGTAAATAATTTTATGGTTTTTACCAAAACAGAGAAAATCAAATGTCGATTTTCTAGGATAAAATATCGATTCACTGAATTGATTCAGTGCTACATATCGGTTTAAAAAACCGATGTTTTTGGTCTGAGAAATCTATTCTTCGATTAATCGATTTTAGATCGCCATTCCTAGTAAAATATGGACTCTTCAAACTTGCACATCATACCAACTTAACGAATCTGTAAAACATCAGGGTTAAGGACTTCGTTAATTATCCTCTAAAAATATTTTTTTCACTGTAGATGCCAATTTGTTTTGAGTATTTGATTCCTTTTCTTGAAATGAGATTAAAAAAAAACTCTGCTTGAGAGAAAGTGTCTGAGTTGTACAGATTTCAAAAGCAGGTTAGCTTAATATCTAACTAGTGATTCCTGCAAGTATTTGATAGTTTTAAAGTCTTTCTACTCAACACTTTTTGAAACTTTTTGCATTGTTGTTGTGTTGTTTCATATGCCACTTGTGTGATCTCGACTGCGTCAGATCCAGGCCCACGAAATTCATCATGGCAAGGGGCTAGATGTACTCCTGTCATTGGTCGTAGCCTTGAGCACCATACATGTGTCAGTACGATTTTGCCCTGTTCCACCCCAATTTTGAGGGAGAACACCTTGGGGGGCAGGAGCCTCCCACCTCTCTTCCCTTTTCGCCAGCTTCACAAGAGGACTTGCGGCTCGACGAAGGCATTACACATATTTACAAACATCCATGCCTTCTCAGGGATTCAAACTAGGCCCTACGGGATAACAGTCAGCATTGCTAACCACTATACCGGATGGGATCTCCGAAAGAAAGATGTATATTGAGGGAACGATGATGACTATGATTGGGCACCCCTTCTTCTAATTGGGAAAATGCGATATCTGTTTCCGTTCAGATTGAGTAGGAACGAATAAGCTACTAATGCAGGCTAACTTATTGTTTATTGGTATCACATGTTCTTACCAGGCATAAAGATTTGTGCAATCTTTATTGTAAGACAATTTGATTTGCAAGAGCAACTCGGAATTACTTTTTATGATTGGTATGCGCATATGTAGAAAACGCATAATTTCATCTTTAAAAGAAACCAGCTGACGGGAGTCTTAGTATTTAAGGATGATTCTCAACAGGATTCAAATTTGTTTCTGTAAAATAGCTTTTTGTCACTATTTTTTTCAGTGTGAAGAGAGAAAAAAATTTCTTTCACACGCGGACACAAAGTTTATTGAAAGTGAGTACTTGACTCATTGCCACGAGGAAGCTATAGAAAGAGCTTTATTCATTTTCAATATACAAGTAGCCACGTGTGGAGAGCTTAGCTTCCACGATATCCGTTTAGTTGAATCAACTAGTGGAGAAGAGAAGGAGGTTTTCGAGTGCTTAAGAGAATGGCATGGCAGATAGGGCCAGTTGACTACGTGTGAAGGGATCCACGGGATTGCTATTCAACACTTCGTCTATTATGTGTGACACAAGTGTGAAAGGGTCTTATCTTATCCCATTGTTCTATTTAGAGGACAGTTGAAAAATATCACGTGGAAATCATTATTTGTGTGTTGTAAATATTTTGTTATGATTTGTGTCATCTCTTTGCGGTAGAAAAATTATTTTTCAGTTCACTTTGGAAACAACTTAGTGGGGCATTTTTTATGTAATAGTACTCCTTTGCTATCATCCTGGTGGTTAGTTAAAGCTATATTGTTTTTAGGTAAATTTTAGCACATTATTTTTTAACTGTCCTCTAAATAGGACAGTGGGACGATACGCATGCAATTGACGCATTCTTTCTCTCTTTATAACGAAGAGTATAAAAAATAATTCCACTTCTAGTGTGTGGGAACCCCCCTGGGTTCCACCCTGGACACCAGATTAATTTGAGGCAAAGAATCACTAAGAGCCATTTGTACAATAATAACTTGTATTTATTATCTTGATTCAATTATCAGAAACTCTAATAGCATATAATATTTCTATGTTACGTCAAACAAAATGGATTTACCTTTAATATTAAATTAAATTACGAATTATGAAATTAATCAATAATTACGCGCAAGATCAAATAAGGTCTACCGAAATAGGAGGTCTGAGAAATACACGTAACTCGAATTATTAGCTTTCATTAACCCAAACAAATTCTTATAAAACTAGCGATTGTTTTAAGCGATAATAATCTATATTATATCACCTGGCAATACTTTGGTATCTTCAAAAGATTCTTTCGTAGATTAATAACAGTAACTCTTCAATATCGTAATCCAATTGAATCCTCCAAACTTGAGGCTACTGCTGCTGGCTCAATAGCCTTCATCTTTGCTAGCTTACAACGCTCTACTTAAATACCCTATCTACTTTGCATATCCCGTTCGCTTTTCGGAGTTGATTGGAAATATATATATATATATATATATATATATATATATATATATATATATATATATATATATTTATATACGCGAATTTATAATCCCCCAAAAGACGCCTAAGAATATTAGTGGAAAGGTTCCGTACAGATTCGTCACAAGTCACAATATGTCACTGCAAAGATTTCTGAAGTTAGAGGAACTAGTCATCTTTCAAATACCTGTGAATGTGATTACTAGTCAGATACAGAAGACTTTGGCATTACATCCTGGTGAACAATTACGTGTCACGAAATCTTTTGCAAAAGTAGAAATCTTAGTTACACTTTGTCGTCAATGAATCTGTAATTAAGCATGCCCAGGATCTATCTTTCTAAGTAAAACCTTTGTTTGCCATACTTAATAATCATTTTAAGAAATTTGGAAGCTAATATGAGGATACAGAGATAAAGTTAACGTGAAGAAACCGAATTTGATAAATTCTTACAACAAACATATTGGCGGAGTGGATCCCCAAGACTGGTTGGCTGTATTTTATTCCATTAAAATTTGTGAGGAAAAAGTCTTACTGGCTACTTTTTATATGTTTATTGGATATGGCTATGGTAAACGCCTGGATAGTTTACAATACTCTCAATGAAGATGAAGTCGTAAGCTTGAAGGAGTCCCGAACAGCTGTAACAACAGTTTATACAAAAGAACTGTGGCAAGAACAAGAAGTAGACCTCGAATCTCGACTGTACTTTCTGGTGCAAAATAAAAGATATACGTAAAGACAGTAATGGTAATTTTTTACTTAAGGTATCCGACTACGTTCGGAACCGTGATTTTAAAAAAGCGCATAAATGGATAATTTTCATGATATTTAGTGTCACTCAGATTAGAATACATGCATAAAATTGTTTTAAGGAGATTTTGACAAAACAATTTATTCAAATATAATATTTTGGCAAAAAATTAACTTAGAATAATCTTTTTTCCAAATGTTCTCCTTTTGTGAAAAATGCTTCTATTATAATACTATTTTGTCTGTATATAACTCAGACCTCTCTACAGAGGCTCAACTAGAATTTTTGAAATATATAACTTAGAAGTGGGTTTATTCATATTTAACGACAACAGAGGGGAGCAATTTTAAGAAAAAAAAGCCAAGAATTATTTCAATTGGTGGTAACTCTGAAAATAATGTGAATTTTTCAAAAGTTCTAGTTGAGCCTCTGTAGAATGTCTGAGCTATACAGGCAAAATATTATTATAATAGAATCATTTTTCACAAAAGGAGAACATTTGGAAAAAAGATTATTCTAAGTTAATTTTTTGCCAAAATATTGTATTTGAATAAATTTTTTTGTCAAAATGTCCTTAAAACAGCTTTATGCATATATTCTAATCTAAATGACACTGAATATCATGAAAAGTATCCATTTATGCGCTTTTTTAAAATCACGGTTCCGAACGTAGTTGGATACCTTAAGTGAGAATAATCTTTGTCAAATGGAGAGAGCCGAAAAGAGAAACCAAAAACATACCGTGGCATATGTTACAAAATACTTCGTCAGGCTTGCTTGCAACTTTTCTACCAAGATTAGAGTGAAATTCTACTGAAAAGTGAACTATCTTGTGAAAAAGAAAAAGACTATCATTTAATTAAAATAAAATTTTTTACTCTAAATTGTTTTTCATCACTAAAGAAAACACTAAACCATGTAAGTGCAGATTTTATCCCCTTTATCTCAGCGTCCTTTTTAGAAGACGGGTCAGATTTCTTATATAAAACATAATTTTTTATCAAATTTTGTTATATTTTGTTTATTTAGGTTTAATTGACTTCAGAAAATATGAGTCTTCTCAAATTTGAACAAAATAAATAACTTGAGATAAAAGAGGTTAAACTTGGTGGCATATGTGCTGAACCACATTATTTTACTAATTAACTTCGGATGTAGTACAAATGTTGTACCAAGAGGTAGTTTGTCTTTCTTTTTTTCCTTGAAGAATTTACTGACTCTTTTATAACTGTGCAACCATTGTTTGTAAATAGGTGGGGATATTATTAGTCTGTTCTCCCTGTTCTAAAAATATAACTTTAACAATTCTACATGGGACAGCAATGGACATACAGGGCTATCTATTGGAGGGCGGGAGTGGAGAAATGATCTCTTCAATCACAAAAGTACCGTGCCATAGGAGTGGTTTTGCTCAGTTTCTGCCATTTTAAGGTATGTGACTACCCCAAAATTCTCGGTTTGGAGAAAATTTTCGAAATTTTTTTTATGTTTTTATATTATAGCCCATACTCTTAAGATTCCAAAAATACTTTATTTTAGTTCCTACGATATTTAGAAGCTAAGTTATAGCTTATTTAGTAAACCGGAAATGGAATTTTCAAAACCGGAAATGGGTGTTTAAAGAGACATAAAAATGTAAACAAAAAGTTTGAACGTCTTTTTCGTGACTTTTAAGCGATATAAATATCTAATATTTATGGTAAATATAGATCAACGTATCCTTTACTTATTTATTAAGTATCCGTTACTTATTTTTTTAATCTGGCAACTGTTTTTTTTTAATTCAAGCTTGTTTTACTGAATGGCAATAATAATATCGTTTATAGTTTGTTTACATTGTTCATTCTAAAGCGTTCTTCTTAATTATTACTTACTTTTGATAATTTTTCAGTTAATTCATTAATTTTCATTTAATTTTAACGTTTTATTTGATTGTGAGTAATTTCAAAATGCCGAAAGCTAGATCGAAAGTATCTAGAAAGAGAAAATTTTATGGTAATAGGTTTACCAAATTAGCACTTAACAGTAATAATAGTACGTCTGCAAGTGAAGCGAAATTGAGCACTTTTGACAGTTTTCATGTGCCTGAACCTGAATTTCATGGTTCTACAGGAAATAGAATTATTAATTTCCAAGCTTTGATGGGAATTATTTCAATCTTGTGTTGTCCGGAATGTTATGCAACTGGATTGAAACTGGCAGAAGATTCTAAGGAAGGACTTTGCTCTAATTTGTGTGTGGCTTGCAGTTGTGGGTTCATGACTGGCTTTACTTCTACTCCTAAAGAAAATAAGAAATTCTCTCTCAATACTTTATTGGTATTTGGATTGAGATTGATTGGAAGAGGATTCACAGCTGGTAAGAAGTTGTTATGCACTTTAAATTTGCCATGCATTTCTAAAAATACCTTCAGAGCTCATGAACTCAAGCTGCTGGAAGCAGTACAGTTATGTTCTGAAGAAAATATGAAAGCTGCATCTAAAGAAGTGCAAAATTTAAAAAAAAGTACAACTTGTGGTGTTTCGGTAGATGGCTCATGGCAGCGGAGAGGCCATATGTCACTTAATGGCTGCGTTTCAGTTATTTCCATTGATACGGGAAAAATTTTAGATCTGGAAGTAATGACTGAGTATTGTAAAATGTGTGAATTGAATGTGAAACGTGAGCATGTATGTTCAAATTATAAAGGATCCTCTGGAAACATGGAAGCTGTTGGAGCTTTTAGAACTTTTGAAAGGTCACTAATCAAACGAGACCTGCAATACACCGAGTACTATGGTGATGGTGATTCCAAGGGATTTTTACAAGTGAAGGATATATATGGTGAAAACAGTGTCACAAAACTTGAATGTATAGGACATATACAAAAAGAGTAGGCTCACGTTTAAGGAAACTAAAAAAGAACACCAAAGGACTTGGTGGGAAGGGGAAATTAACTGATAAATTTATCGATAAACTGCAGAACTATTATGGGATTGCCATCCGCAGCAATGTTGGATGCCTCGAAAAAATGCAATCTACTGTAATAGCTGCCTTCTTTCACTGCTGCTCTAGCAATCAAAATCCCATGCATGGGCAATGTCCAACAGGGAAAGACAGCTGGTGCAAATATAAACAAGCATTAAGTGATGGCAAAGTATATGTGGACAAAACAGCAGGCCTTTCAAATTACGTGATTAAAGTGATAAAGCCTACTTATTTAGCACTCTGTGATAAGGAGTTACTAAAAAAATGCCTCCATGGCAAGACTCAAAATAATAATGAAAGCTTTAATAATGTATTGTGGTCTGTTTTGCCGAAAGAAATTTTTGTTCATAAAAAAAACTTTGTTTTTGGGTTCATACATGGCTGTCCTCTTATATAATTCGGGTTATTTAGGGCTATTGCCTGTATTTAATTATTTATGTATAGGAATTGATCCAACGACACTTAAAAACTATATGGGAATTGATAAGGAGAGAATTCAAAAATCGAAACGCTAGTCTCCAGAAAAAAACAAAAAGCCAAGAAAAAGTCCAAATTAGCTAAAAATGAAGCTAAAGAGGGCTTAAGCTATAAATATGGGGAGTTTTGAAAATGTTTAGTGAGTAGAAAAGTAATTATTTTGAGTTAAAATTATTAAATGTGTTTTACGAGAAACTGTTATTAAATATTTTTATTCACGATAAAGCTCACTACACAAAATATTGTTAAGATACTAAATCTAAATTTTCAGAACATGTTTTATATAGTTATATCTGTGTTATGAATCAAAATCTAATCTCTGTGTATATATTTATGTACTTTATTGCTTTTTTATGAAAGAAAAAGCATTATTTTTTTAAAAATTTGAGTTTTTGCATAAAATTTGGCATATTTAAAAAACTTTCAAAAACATTACAATTTTTTTTGATTCCTATCACAGATAAAGATGTTGTTTATGTACTCTATAAATATTATTTAAATACTTTTATTAGAATTTTGTGTACAAGATTTGTCGTAACTGCAATTTTTCACCAAAATTTCGCTAAAAACAAAAAATTGTTATAGTCTACAAAACTCTCCAGAAAACAACAAAAGTGTAAAATAAAGGTCAAATCAGCTTTACATGAAGCTAAAAAGAGCTTGAGCTATAAATATAGTGAGTTTATAAAGTGTAAAATTAGTAGAATTTTTTTCATGTAGTATTAAAATCTTTAAATGCATTTCCTGAAAAATTATGTTTTTCAATTTTTTTCTTCACGGTACAGTTCACTACAGAATTTCTTTTTAAGATATTGATTTGAAATTTTTAGAAAATGTTTTATTTAGTGTTATCTGTATTCTAGACTATAATCTAATCTCTGTGTATATATTTATTTATTTTATTGCACTTTTTGTGAGAAAATAACATTAGTGTTTTGTAAAAAATTGAGTTTTTGCATAAAAATTGACATATCTCAAAAACTTTCAGAAGTATTTACAAATTTTATAGCTATCAACACAGATAATGATGTCATTTATGTACTGTATAAATATTATAAGAATATATTAATTAGAATTTTCAATACAATCCTTACCGCAACTGCAGTTTTTCACTAAAATTTCACTCAAAATTCCCAATATTTCCAAAATTACTTTTAACTTTGTAAGATCTGTATTGGAATTCTTACTTTTATGTCCCATTTCAAATAAAAAAAGGTTTATTTAATTGAAATTTTATATATTTAAAAAAAAGTGCTCCGAAGGTAGTCACATACCTTAAACAAGTTAAGCTTCTTAAAAATAAGAGCAGAGTTCAAAGCTAAATATATATACACATGTACCACATTTAGATAAAAATATATCCTTTAAAAACAAGTTAAAATTTTTCATAAACAATTTTTTCTCCTCAAAGTACTTTTAATCCTGCTATGATTGATTGATTGATTGAATAATAACGTCGCACTGTTCAGCTACACGAGGGCTTTTGGCGACGGACCACGTAATTTTGAATCATGGTCAAGTGACGTGGACGACACCTGAGCTGGCACCCCCCTCTCCTAACTACCACACCACACCAACGGGAGGACGTCTCAGCTCTCGACAGATTTAACGTGCATCGCTGCCCTACACGGCTTTAATCATGCTAATCAGCGCCGGTTAATGTATTGGGGCCACGGGGCTCGGATAAGCTGGACGTAACCAGATCTTCTGGCTATAAATTTCGATCTGCCTGTGCCAAGGGGGCGTGCAGATGCTCTGCGCCTAGGGCCCGAAATGATTTTATATCGACACTAATGCCAATAAATAATATCTTTGTACAAAGTTTGATCCTCCTTTGATAATGGAAACAAATTGTTAAATGAAAAATTCAACCCAATTGATCATATTTTTATTTCAGGTAAAGTCTGAATTATTTTAAAATATGAATTTACCGGATTAAAAAGCAATAGGCAGTGATGGATTAGAAATTAGAAACTAAACTTTATTTTTAATATATAAAATGTTTGAAATCCTAATAATCGTGTTTAAAAAAATGATCGAAGACGTTTCCACTTTAAGAAAATATAAATTAATGTAAAAATGTTTTCGCGGCTTATTTGTTATTTCATGAAACCGTAGCCTTATATGTCGTACAACAACACGTATTCTGTAAAATCGAAATGTACTATATATTCAATAAGTTTAATTTTTTTTTCTAGAAAGAATTATTACATATACCACATTCTTAAGGATAAAGAAACGAAATCATGTCAGAGAAAACTTACAGAATAAAATAAATGCACTTTTCTTCCATAAATATTTCTTTTTAAACGAAAGAAAATACGAGATATTGGTATTAACTCTAAAAAAATGCAATTCATTTTCATAAAAAAAAGTTTGATGTAATTTTTTTACTTTTCCTTTTGAAAATATGATTGATAATACTTTGATAAATAGAGTAAGTGCTTGAAATAGAGAATGCGTGAAATATGGAATGTTATGAATTTTATGGATTACCTTTTCATGTAAAAAGATGAAATTATTTTTGAAATGTTCTCTTCGCGGAAATTGAAATTTTCTACATTAGAAATGCATTTTCAGAAAAAAACTTTTTGTATTAGTTTTATTTCGAAGTTTTTTATGCAGCCGTTTTCCAAACATATTTTTAAATGAATGATTAAACATGTTATAAAAGCGTATATATTGCATCGCCTTTTTTTAGTTAAGAAATAGAATTTTGAATAGTTAAAGAAACGTTTTACCATAAATAATAATCATGCACTGGGGCTTACTTAAAAAAATATGAATAAACATTTCGCATGCAAAAAAGTTGCAAGCCAATTTACTGTACAAATGAATCCTATTCTACAAAGCGGGAGGACGAGGGCTGGGCGGAAATTTTTGTATAGTGGAGATAATACTTTCCCTATTTAAATACTTTGCGATTGACTGCTTCTTACAGGCTTTGCGAAAGAGTATTCTTTAATAATACAGTCTATTCAGTGTTTGGTCTAGAAAGTAGCTTCGCGAAATTGGGATCAACTTGTTGTCCACTCCTGATGTACAGAACTCCTTTTATGTATTCGACGATTAAATTTAATATTATCTGATTTTAAATTAATCTGATGTAATTCTTTTTAATTTGTGACGGGGCTTAACGGAGTTTTTAACTAATCCTCTTGGGGTATCTTTGGGGCCATCAAATGAGTTATTTCACAGCCAACCCTCTCAAGAAGAAACCTTGATATGCAGATTAGTTAGCAGATATATAGTGGAGGTTTAGTATTCAAAAGTGAAGATGGAGGAAAGGACGCTGAATTGCTCAACGCAGAGAGGTTACGGTAAGGATCTGAACTCATATGCGTAATAATAAAGGGTGTTTTTTTAGAGGTATAGAAATTTAAATTGCAATAAAACAACGATGTATTTTTCGATTGACATGAATTTTTTTTATTCGAAAGATAATCTTGTGGCATTACATTTTAAATATGATTTCTGGCATAGGACTGCCACGGCTGGCTCGGATGTAGTCCAATCTGGACGTCCAATTTTCGATGACTTTTTCCAACATTTGTGGCCGTATATCGGCTATAACACGGCGAATGTTGTCTTCCAAATGGTCAAGCGTGTGTTGCTTATCCGCATAGACCAATGACTTTACATAGCCCCACAGAAAATAGTCTAGCGGTGTTAAATCACAAGATCTTGGAGACCAATTCACAGGTCCAAAACGTGAAATTAGGCGATCACCAAACGTGTCTTTCAATAAATCGATTGTGGCACGAGCTGTGTGACATGTTGCGCCGTCTTGTTGGAACCACAGCTCCTGGACATCATGATTGTTCAATTCAGGAATGAAAAAGTTAATAATCATGGCTCTATACCGATCACCATTGACTGTAACGTTGTGGCCTTCATCGTTTTTGAAGAAGGATTCCACCAGCCCATAAAGCGCACCAAACAGTCAGTTTTTCTGGATATAACGGTGTTTCGACATACACTTGTGGATTAGCTTCACTCCAAATGCGGCAGTTTTGTTTGTTGACGTAGCCATTCAACCAGAAAAAACAAAAACCGCTAAACAAAATTCGCTTATGAAACTCGGGAACAACGGCAATCTCGTTTTGGGCCCATTCGATGAATCTACGCCTTGCTTGATCATATTTAAAATGTAATGCCACAAGATTATCTTTCGAATAAAAAAAATTCATGTCAATCGAATAATACATCGTTTGTTTTATTGCAATTTAAAGTTCTATACCTCTAAAAAAACACCCTTTAGAACGGGCTTTAGCTATTCAGATAAATTAAGGAAGTTAGGATTCATCGGATAATTTACGTAAATTTAAGCAGTTAGGATTTCAGGCTCTTATTCACATAGGATTTAGATTTACGATACATCCCTCCTGATTTCCTTCCTTGACTAAGATTGTCTTTGATTATTATGTTTGATAAGAATAAATTGGATTTATTATGGCTAGCTTGGGTCATCAATCCTTACCTCCTACAAATTTAGGCCGAGTAGATGAAGAGATGACTTCCCCTAGTGGGAGGTTATCACAAATTTAGTAATGAAGTGAAATAAAATCTGCATGAATACAGGAGATTGATGACATTGGATCTCGTAATTTGGAACTACTGTCAAGTGTTCAGAAATGACTTGATCCTACTCTCCTCACCCCACTTTCCAAACATATCCAATAAGCTAGTATGAGGACTTTGAGCCTTTTAGCAGGCATCAGCCCACCTACGTGGTAGGTCTTAGATGTCCCCGGGTACCACGACTTTTCATACTGAGCTTCCAACCTTCGGTGTATAAAAAAAATCAGAGATCATAGTATTTATTAAGCAAATAGCTCTGGAAACTATTCACAGCGATCCATATACTCTGCTGAAAATGTATACTAATTGCAGTAATGGTATTGGCAGTATTTTGAGAACTGGCGTGCACATTAAGACACCTGACAGAGCAGTTAACATGATGACAAAAATGCTGACCATTGTTCTGTTTTTAGGGTTGAAATCGCAATCTATAAAAGCCTACAATATATTGACACGTCTACAGAATGTGACTTTCACAGATAGTACGGCTCTACACAACACCACTCTCATTGGACAAATCTGAGGGACAAGACGAGCCTGTATGTTACAGATATCATTTTACGGCTTTCTTTGTGGCAATTTTCAATGCGCTTTCTTCGTTTCAATTTAACAATACTAAGTTAAGAACAAGTTTAGTCATTACCAGTGACCCCATGGTTTTGTCTTATATAAAATTACATACAAAAGTTAACATTTATCTTGATATCTTGTACGGTTTATAATTAATACCTTCACTGCCGATTAAAAATTACGCTATTCGCTTCCCTATGCCACTGTTTTCCACGTAGGTGTGCGTATGTGATGTGTTGGGGGGAGGGAGAAGGAATAAAAATACGCTATTCGCTTCCCTATGCCACTGTTTTCCACGTAGGTGTGCGTATGTGATGTGTTGGGGGAGGGAGAAGGAATAAAATACGCTATTCGCTTCCCTATGCCCCTGTTTTCCACGTAGGTGTGCGTATGTGATGTGTTGGGGGAGAAAAAGGAATAAAATACGCTATTCGCTTCCCTATGCCACTGTTTTCCACGTAGGTGTGCGTATGTGATGTGTTGGGGGGAGGGAGAAGGAATAAAATACGCTATTCGCTTCCCTATGCCACTGTTTTCCACGTAGGTGTGCGTATGTGATGTGTTGGGGGGAGGGAGAAAAAGGAATAAAATACGCTATTCGCTTCCCTATGCCCCTGTTTTCCACGTAGGTGTGCGTATGTGATGTGTTGGGGGAGAAAAAGGAATAAAATACGCTATTCGCTTCCCTATGCCACTGTTTTCCACGTAGGTGTGCGTATGTGATGTGTTGGGGGAGGGAGAAAAAGGAATAAAAAAACAAATCCTTTGTAAATTCTTCACAAACATTGTGTCAAGGTTACTTCTTTGGATTCCAAAGCCTTCGGAATAATTTTATGGATAGCAGTGCACATAAAAAATCGTACTTTTGAAAGACGTATACATACGTTCGGGGGAAATAATGCTTTGGCTAAGCGAGATGTTTATATAAGCCAGTGGTACTTAAGAGGTGAAAGTCGTATTGTCGCTTTAGCAAGAAAGAATAGCAGTATTTAATTCAATACATTGTTATTGTACGGAGGGGGGTGTTGATGAAAAATATGGTTGAACATTAGGTCGCAAATATTGAAAGTTTGTGAAGCACTGTTCTAGATTAAAGGAAAAATGCTTAAAAAATCCCATTATAAATATATAATATAAAATATGTAAAAAAAACAGTATGAGATGAAAAAATATCGATCTACTTACAAATTTACATGTTAGGCTCAGTGCAAAATAAATGAAAATATAATATATCTTTGCATCATTTTTATTTTTGATGACAGTTAAAAAACCATTAATAATATTATTATTATTTTATGTGCTCGTGGTTGTCATCTGAATTTTCGTCATCAACACATCTTCTGACAGCCAGCTGCCTTCTTACTGGTTCAAGTAATCTTCCCTGTCCCTCTTTTCTAAATTTCTCTAAAAAATACAATAAAATATAACATGTAGTAAAAACATTTTCGTCATATGTTAGAAATGAAGCAAATATATAGGATGAATATTTATGTCATATGGTTTTGGGAAAGTTATTTGGGTTATTCAATATAAATTACACAAAAAGTAACAAAACACTCATACACACAAAAAAAAAAAAACAAATCTTTTTACGATTCATTATCTCTTTTATTAGCAAAAAATATCATATTAGTTATAAGGAAATATTCAAGAAATCACATGACTCTTGAAACCATAACTAATAGGGGAATGACAAGATAAAATCCGAAATAATGATTATGACGTTTGATTTCTTCTGACATCTGCATTCCTTATTTCCAATAGTCGGGAAAACAGTTGCCACAGTAACAACCAGTATTCACTACATCTGTTTTGAGTAAAATTTTTTGTTCACTATATGTTATGATGAAAATTTCCATCATCATACAAAAAAAGGTTAAACAATGCAAATTTAAATCCAGTTTAACTGACTTTGAAGTTCATGGTTCTTTAGAAATGAATTTCAATGTCACATTTTTTTTAATGAACGTGTTTTGGAATTTTTATACCTAATTATTAGGTTTTTAATTAATAATTCTTTTCTTTTCAGGTAAGCGATTGTGACAGCAAATTTTCTCAGGATTTTGATATGGATTGGTATAAATATGTAAAGAGCCATTCAGCTGGAGAAGAATCGACATTTTGAACGAATTTATCGAAATGTTATTTCAAGTTTTAGAAAGGAATGTTTTATTTTTATAGGCTCAGATTTTTGTGTGAACGCGCGTCTAACATTCTAATATATTTATTTTCTTATGAACACAAAAATACATTTTCATTTTCAATTAACAATCGATTAAGTTAAAAGAACTGGTGAATTGCTTTTAAGATTTAAAAAAAAAGTTTCTTAAGAAAAATTAACTTTTGAATAATTTGGAAACTTGAAGAAAAAAAAGATGCAATGCAAGTTTGTAAGAGAACATTTAAGTGCTTTGCTATCAAAGAAAATCAAAATACTCTTCTTCATTAGAATTAATTTTATTTATTACAGGAGCAATTAAAGAATAATTACTTGATACAAAAATTGTAGATTTCTTGAAATAAAGATGGGAATGCAATTTCTTAATTATTTCTTTTTTTCTATGCAGGATCGAGAAATTTCCGCCTTTTTGCCGATTGCTTTAAATTAGCTGAAATAAGATGCTTTAGGAAAATTTCATTTACTGTTTAAAATACAATTATATTAAATCATTTTGAATAAATCCACTTACAGCTTTACTTAAATATAAAAAAGAATATATAATTTTCACGTAATGATAAATGGTAATTAAAATTAGAAATGTGTTTGCTCAAACGTGACATCATTTTAATAACAATATAATTAAACGAGATATAGTATAGTTCAGAGATGAATTAAAATAAATATAAAAAAGAATTAAGTCACAATTCCTACTTAGATCAACAAAGAAAAATTTTATTTTAGCTACTTTTTATTAAATAGTTACAATTAATATATATATATATATATATATATATATATATATATATATATATATATATATATATATATATAGAACATAATCACAACATTAAGTGTTCATTAATTTTTATTAATTATCATTAAAGTATCATATTGTCATCCAAAACAACCGTGTCGATAAAATTTCAGTTCAACTGAATGCTTTAAAATGTGAGAAAAAAAATCTTTTCCAGTTTTGACACAAGTCACCAAAAGGGTTGCTAAGTCGTCAAAAATGATGCCAATGGGGCTGTATTTGAAATTATTAAAATAATTACTTTTAATCAATTAATTTTTATTAATTATATTTAAATCAATGCATTGTCAACCAAAATAATCATTTATATAAAATTTCAGCTCAATACAGCGCGTCAAAATGTATTTTATTAACGATTAAAAATTCCACCAAGATAAATATATAAATAAATATATAGAGAGTGTGAGCTAATAATAGGAATTGAAATAAGAATATAATTTTCACGTAATGGTAAATGGTAGAAAGTACACGTAATTTCACGTAAATGGTAGAAATATGTTTGCTCATACGTGACATCATTTTAATAAGAGTATAATTAAACGAGCTATAGTATAGTTCAGATAAGAAAATTAAAATAAAAAACGTTTATAGGAATCTTAAGTTACATGCAACGTTGGATGTTAAGGTTTCTCTTATAATTTGTAACAATAAGTTCACAAATGTGATTAAAGGTGCAATTTCATGATTAGAAATTTTTTCATTAATTAAATTCTGTCGATATTGAAACACCCGTGTGTGTTACCCCATCTACTGTACCTTTCTTGTGGGAAAATTGAGTTTCGTTACAAAGGTCGCTTCCCAGCTTGAATTTGAAAAATAAATTAATGCCACCCTAGAAAATAAGACCAGGTTCACCAGACAGTCGATGTTATCACTCTTGGGAACAAGTATGGCAAAAAATACGATATCACCAAGGAACAACCGAGAAACTCTGCTATCAATCCTTTTGAAATTTTCATGAGGCTGTATAATGGTAGGTGCAGTTCAGAAATGCCGTTCTTTCAGTCGAATGAGTCAGTCGAATGCCATTTCTGTATGATTGTAGAGTTTGTTATTAATGTGAGGACCTTTTCCAGTACTATAAATAATCTGTTATAATATTTCTTTCCCATATAGTCGATTTGTCTTCGTATAGTCATCTGTTCGTTTATACATAAGTAATTATTCAATAGTTGGAGTCGCCTTTTCTCCTTTAAATTTGTTACAATATTTCGTTGTCAGGATAGTATTTGATTTCTCATTAGACTAGAAAAAATGTTTCATTTCTGGAAATTTACGGAAATGAATTCATTTGGTGAATAATACATTTAGGCTACATCGGTTAGTTTTTTAATTTACATTACACTTTGAAGCAACATGAGGGCTTCTGGTGACGAACCTCGTTATTATGAGCCATAGTCAAGTGACGAGGATGACACATCAGCTGGCATCCTTCTCTAAAAACAATAAAAGCACATCGATTCTCAATACATTTAACGTGCATCATCCCTTCTACACGGGGTGAGTCAGTAAAGTATCCGACTACGTTCGGAACCATGATTTTAAAAAAGCTCATAAATGGATAACTTTCATGATGTTTAGTGTCACTTAGATTACAATACGCGTATAAAACTATTTTAAGGACATTTTGACAAAAAAGTATTTAAATACAATACTTCGGCAAAAAATTAGCTTAGAATAACTTTTTTTCAACATGTTCTCCTTTTATAAAAAATGCTTCTTAAATAATAATATTTTGCTTACATAAAGTAAAGACTTCTTCAGAGAGTCTGAACTATTTTTTTTTGAAAAATTCACATTATTTTTAGAGTTACAACCCATTGAAATAATTATCAGTGTTTTTTTCTTAAAATTTCTCCCGTCTGTTGTTGTAAAACATGGATAAACCCACTTCTAAGTTACATATTTCAAAAATTCTAGTTGAGCCTCTGTACAGAGATCTGAGCTGTACACAGGCAAAATATTATTATAACAGAAGCTTTTTTCACAAAAGGAGAATATTTTGAAAATGGGCCATTCTATGTTCACTTTTTGTCAAAATATTGTATTTGAATAATTTTTTATTGTAATACTATTCTTAAAACAATTTTATATACATTTTCTAATCTAAGTGACACTAAATATCATAAATTTTATCCATTTATACGATTTTGCAAAATCTCGGTTCTGAACGTAGTCGGATACCTTAAACACACTAGGGCTTGAACTCTTGATGTGTCAGTCACGAGTTCGGGACCATGAACACTGGCTTATCACACCCACATATATACGGAAAATAAGGTGGGTATAGTAAACATAAATAAAAAATAGTTAAAAAAAACACAGGAAACATGCTTTTATAGTGAATCGAACTAAAAAGTAAAGAAATAATTCTTAATATAAGAATACACTTATTAACAAGAAATTAATATGTAATGTCGATGGGGTAAAAGCGTGGGGGGGCTCTATATTAATTGTTATAATTTCCTACTTAATTCTATTCCGAAATGCTGAGTCGGAGTAAAAATGTAGTACAAAGTACCCCACGCTTTTACCACAAGGACATTAATATTTTCTCGTTAATAATTTTTCTTATATTAAGAATTATTCTTTTATTTTTTAGTTCAATTCACTGTAAGTGCATGTTTTTCAGTTTTTTTAAAACTATAATTTATTTTTCATTTTTTAGTTCGATCTACAATAAAAGTCTGTTTCTTTAGTGTTTTTCAACTGTCATTTATTCATTGTTGAATTTGTTCTTGAGTTTGATTTTTGGAGTCGGAATTAAGTGGCTGCTGGAATTAGTCTTGCTCTTCAATGGATATTAATTAACAGGTATGGGGGTATTTATTCACTCCGTTTATGGGGATCGAATGAGTCCTGTATCATTATATTTCGAAGATTCCGTCTCTATAGATGCAAGTCAAACGAATAAAAGTGTGTTAAGAAGAAATACTAAATGTCAATCGTATTATCATCTTTTAAACGCATTGCTATAATATTAATTCGTATCATCACTTCTAAACGTATTGCTTTATCAAAATAAAAATGTTTAGCAGTTAAGACATAAATTATTTTTTTTGCATGCACAAGTTTTTTTTTTCTATTTCCATTTTCAGAAAAACTAGATAATTGTTTATATTAAGGTAAGAAATAGAAGACTTTTACAGTTTGTTTTATTTGAATTAACCACAAGTCTATTCACTTTTAGGGTTGCACCTTAATCTTTTAGTCCCTAAATCTGGAATTAGTCACCAAATCTGAAAATAGCAAATGGAATTAGCCGCCAAATTTAAAAATGGTTTATGCAATTTGTCGCCAAATCTGGAAGTGGTATATGGAATTAGTCACCAAATCTGGAAGTGGTATATGGAATTAGTTACCCAATCTGGAAATTGCTATTCCTGAAGATCCTAATCAGGACAATGGAACAAAATTATGAAATTATTATATTGTCATTGGTCCTTGACAAGTGTGCAAAATTTCGAATTAATCTGACCTTTTAAAGAGGGTAAAAATCGAGTACAAAGATTCCATTACATACAAGTTAAACTTATAAGAGCGTGTTAAAAAGGTAGAAACATGAGTTATGCGTAAACACGATAAACAATGAAAATACAAAACAATGATAATAAAGTACAATAAGGTAATAAAAAAATAAAACACCCGTATACAGCGCACTAGCATAATTATTGAGCATTATGTATGGGAATGCATTCATTGTCTCAGAAGACAATTTCAAAGATTGTGATGCTATGAATTAATTAACAGAAATTAAAATAAGTCTTCATTCGAAAATCTTAAAAACAAATTCTTTGGAAATACATTCAGTAAAACTATCTTTTATTATTATTTTTGATTTTATAATTTTGATTAGAAAAATGTTTTAACTATCATAATTATTAGACATATTTATCTCGCACTATAAATGAAGCAAATAATATGATTTAAAAATAGGAAGAAAAGATAACTATTATGTGAATAACATATTTTTAAAAACTCTTATAATGTATTAACGAACACAGTGCTTTATAAACATCCATTCGTGTTTTTAAACAAAGGATGCTTAGATGTTTTCAAATCTACTTAGTTTAAAGAGAGGTCTCGATTTATTTTACGTCAACTATAAATTAGAAAAAAAGTCTGTGTGGGCTCCCTTTATTATATTATAATAACCAACTACATATACTGTTTACCAACTATATAGATATACTATACTTTTTATATTCACTTTGCTAACTATAGAGATATAGTTGAATGGATTTCATTTTCTTCATTTTTAAAATATTACAAAATACAAAGACTATGTATACAAAGACTAAACAAAATTATTATTAAAAGTAATTTTGTTTTCCTACCAAAAGTTAAAAATTGGATAGAGGACTTTTTATTTTTGTAAGGAATTTTTATATTAAATTTAATGTTCCATGAAAAATTACACATTATTAATAAAAAAAATTATGAAGTTGAGATAAAAGATTATCGAATATTTAAAAAAGAAATGATTATACTACAAATGAAATTTTAGTTCGAGTAACATTTTCTCAAGATATTCAAAATCCTGAATAACAAAAGAAGAGAAAAGAGAAATTTTACTGCAATAGGCTAAGAACTTTTATGTATAAAAAATTCGAGATATAGATACTTTAAAATATACACTATTTAGTGGCCCGATGAAATTTTAATTTGTCTCTTATTAGAATATATATATAAAACATAATTATTTATCTCATTTGTTATTAAAAAGAATTATAGAATATATATATATATAAAAGTTTTTTTTAAGAATTCTATTGTGTTCAGAGAGTTTTTCACAATAAATAACTCACCAGAGCATGGAAATTTAAAAATATTTCGTTTGAGCATGAATAATAAATAGCTAATTTTAACTTTTAGAAAAAAAATAAAATGAGAACAAAATTAATTCGAAACAATCATTTCTTTTTATTCTAAAACAGCAAACTTGTGTCAGGTCATATCTTTGGAACTTCAACTGTGATTTTTGTTTGAAAACCGCTTTCCGTTTAGATGACTTGGTTTCATGCTAATGTAAATGTTATTTAAACCCTAGCATTGGGGTGTATGAGATTAATCGGGAAATCTCGGAATAGTAGAAAGTGAACTGCGACCCGGAGTTTTGGAAGGATTAGAAGTGGATTTGTACCAAGCTGTCGTTCAAAAAGGAGTTGTATAAGGAACTACGACAAAAATATACTTTTAAATAATCCCATAAGTTAGATTAGAAATTTGGATTTAAGATTGCTTCCAAGGTTAATAAATCAAATAGACACAAATCAAACAGACATTATTAAATTAATTAAACTTAAATTAAATTTAATATGTATAATAGGATTTATTACTTGTTATTTGATTAAATTTTACACTCTAAAATAAACGAATTACCTAAGGTTTGCTTTAAAACAATTGAAAACAATTTTCAAGATATCCTATACCGAGTTTTCTGAGTACATTTTGAGAAATATAATTTCTACTGAAGATGTATATAACTGTAATTCGAAAGCTCATTACACTAGACAGCAGAAATATTTCACAACCAACGACATTTCCTAGAAGATGGAAATAATTGTAATTTGTGGTTACTTAGCATTTTCAAAATTAAAATGGGTGGAACAGAACTCTTGCGCTTCAATTTAGAAATGAATTGTTAAACATTAATTTCTAAGAAGCGAAATGACACAGTTTTATTAAGAGTTTTCTCTTTATAAATAAATTAATATTTTCAGACTACTTTTGGAGATTCTTAACTAGGAATTTGATTTATTTATTAATATATGTTTTTGAGGACTAGTTTTTTGTAATTGTAAATTTTGATGCAAAATTTTCTTTACTAAACATACCTTTGTAGGATAGAGATCTGTAATAAATAAAATAATTGACATTTTTATTCAAAATACCGTATACTTCTGAATATAAGCCAATCCGTGTAAAAAACGAGAATGAGATTTTACTTCAAAAAATTACTCCAAACTCAAAATCTATACATGAAACGAATGGAAAGTGGAGGGAGATCAGATTTTTTCAAATATGTTATGACTGTTGAAAAAGCAATCATTTACATTATAAAAGTAATGTAATTATTTTTAAGTCAATTCCTACTTTGGGTAACAAAGAAAGTTTTATTTTAGTTACTTTACAATAAATAATTATAATTAATATATATATGTATACATATATGACAGAATCCCACTATTAAGTGGCAAAATAGAAAGCGATTTTCCTTGCAATTTTCCATTTTCCTTTCTATTTATGATGTTGGACCATTATTTTTGTTTTTTTTTACCATTTTTTCATTAATAATATTTAATTATTCCAATAAAATATAGTACAGTAAAAACATATCACATTCTCAGAAATTAGGCCATCCCAGGTGGGATTCAAACCCACGACCTATGGATTAGAAGTCCAACGTGCCATCCATTGCGCGACAGGGCCATATAGAATGATTTTTCTTTCTACATATGCTGTTGAACTATTATTTTTGTTTGCTACTATTTATTCATTTTTTTAACTTAATTAACGAATTAATATTTGAAAAAAACTGTATTAACATCAAGTGTCCTCCATCAGAAGTTTTAAATAATGTACTTTTACTTGAGTGAATGAATAAAAAGTATTTGATTAACAATTGAAAATTTGAATATATATATATATATATATATATATATATATATATATATATATATATATATGGAGAGTGTGAACTAATATGTAGGAAATAGTAGAAAAAAAGACAAGTTCTATGCTTGTATAATTTTTCATGATATTTTTACATTTTATTCTATTGAAAATGACCGGGAAGAGATTTGCGTATGGGGGACTTCAAACTAAAAGTGATCGCATTTGTGGAAAATTCCAAAATTATGGTTGCTCAGCATTTCTTTGTAAATGGGAAAAAAGCTCGAAATGGGGGCGGGGGAACCTACTGAAAATAAAAAAAGGCACCTTGTGTGGCTGGAGGAAAAACTCGCCGCTTGATGATCATATACAGGTTGTATCAGTTCAAAGTTACAAATGTTCAGAAAAAATTAAGTGCACCTACACGAATGAAAATCACACAGGAATGCATGGTCGGAAACGCTTTGATGGTGCGATAGTGACGACACATAACACTAGACGGGACACGTGTAAGAGGAGGAAATATGTTTATTATCCTTACAACAGGAAATTTTTTTAAAAAAGGGCATTTAAGTGACAATACGCGTGCATGTCGGGTGATAGGAGCGCACGTCGTTAATATAGAAGACCTGCCAGTGTTCATATGGAAAATCCTGACATGAAAGCGATAGTCCGCATACTGGTACCGGAATCGTTTTGTACCAGATCCAACACAGTCTCCTCGATGTTTGTTGCTCTTACTTTCCACTCCTGTTCCTGTTTATCCACGATGAAGAATCCGCTTTCGGACAATCGTGCGTGTAAGCGTGCAAAGAAGGCGAGGCTGGGAGTTTCCCTCCTGGCAGTAGCGTAGCGTGGCGGGGGTGCAGAGGGAGCCATGGCCCCGGTCGGCATACGCAAAAGGGCGGCGGCGAGCACCACGATATTTAAATTAAAAAAAAACAACTCCAAATTGCGCCCGCGCGATGAAGCTCACGGAAACGAGAGAAAGCTTTAAAACACGCACAGATGCAGTAAGTTTATTAGTCACTATACAATCGCATTCATATTTATGCTACTGAGCAATCGGTACTATGTGAAGTCAATGATGCCCACACAGAATTTTTTGCAAATAGAAGGACTAAATATCCATCAATGTAGCCAAAAAATACGTGCTTTACAGACTGCATTAGAATCAAAACAAGAAAAATTCGGGGATGGCACTTTAATATATGCTAAAAGTTTATGTGAAGAGCTTGAAATTTCTTTTGAGCTCCAAGACGAATCAGGAAGAAGCATATATTTGGCGACAGAAGGAAACATGTTCGGTTATCGTACGAAGATGACTTGAGGCGAACAATGTTTTCTTCAATAGACAGAGTAACTGTTGAAATTCGAGAAGGATTCCAAAAGTTGCAGAATCTAGCCCAAAAATATGCTTTTTTAAGACCTGAAGTGAGATATATTTAGTATGGAAGAACTTAACTTTGATCAAGATCCTCGAGACATTAATAAAGAAAAATCCCAACTTGAGCGCGTACGTTTACAAGCTTTCGTAGCCGCAACAGACCCAGGAAGTTTAAAAGAACTCATTAGGTCTGGCTCTCTGGGTTTATTAAAATATATTACTGAGTCCAAACCTGAAAATGGCTTACCAAATATTGTTATATATAATGCTGAGAATTTTTTTAACATCTGCCATAAGTAGTGCCAGTTGCGAGAGAGACTTCTCTATAAGCTAAAATTAATCAAAAATTATCTCAGATCTACTATGTTCGCGTTAAAGCTAACAAATGTAGCTATTCTGGCGATTGAACATGACATACATATTGATAATGACAATTGTATGAAAGATTTTTCTATGACAAAACATGAAAAGTGCATTTTTAACTAATAAAAAATTTTAAAGCTGTGTTTTTTTACTTTTACTAATTTTCTTGACTAATAATTAAATTAGATAGGTGACAAATTTCAGGTCGGCCCCAGGCGGCAAAAGCCCACGCTACGCCACTGCCTCATGGGATAACGTCCAGTGTATAATCGATGTGCTGCTCGTCCATTGTAATCAGCAGTCCCGTATGCCAGAGGCATATCAGCGAGCTCAGCTTTTTAACTACTACTTTGTCGGCATACGAAATGAAGCTTCTTTGAAAGCGAGTTTTATAAAAAAAGCGCTTATGCGCTTTCATTACTGTATCACCGGTCATCTGATGCTTGTTTACTTGTAATAAACGCGATGACGCGTTTATTGGTGTTTGAGGGTTAGATGAAAGATCAGCCATAATCAATACAATTCTAATTTACTGTTCTTTCACTTAAAATCACAACCCAGGGTAGAAAATGCACACTTCTACTAAGTACAGGAGCAAAAGTACATGGCAAAAAGGATACTTAATATTTGGTTGTAATTCAATTAACCTTTAACTTCGCAATTTTTTACATTTCTATGAAAAAATTATATCAGCTAGTTGTCAAGTAACAATAAAAGGGAAAAATATGAAGAAAAAAATTAAGCAGTTTTAAATTAAATTTCAGTCATTTTTTTGTTTGTTGCAGAAGTCCAATATTGCGCAGTAGTGCTGTAAATTACAAAACGTTTTTTTATATGATTCATTTATATTCATTATAAAATGTTTGAATTTTTTACCTGGTAATTTATTTAGTCAATAAACAAGAGGAAACATAAAATATAACGGATTCTTTATAAAATATAACGGAAAACAGTTCTTGAGGCATCAGAGATTTTTATAATTGTAGTGATTTCTAGACAAAATATACTTCCTTCTAGTGACAAAATTAGCATGTATTGCGTTTGCGTTGCAGTAATTTTTTTCCTTAGATAAGTGATTTGTAGGTAATTAAAAAAATATTGAGTTTGTTAAATTAAAATAAGTTATATGTTGCAGAAATACTACAGTGCGAAGTTAAGTATTAACTTACTTTTGGAACGTTTTGGGTGTCCAAAACGACGGTTTAAATTATCATAATTCAGTTTTTTGTTGTTCGACCTCTGATCGTTATTATTAAATTCTATCTTACTGACTGAATTGTCAATTAGCAATATTTAATCATTCAGCAATTACTCGTCAAGTAACTCTTGACTAGCTCTCAACTACTTTCCACTTACTATTAACTTTGCATACCTAAAAGTCAATGCTTAAATATAACTCTACATTTGCTTAAACCTAATTTTCTTTTTCGGGAGAAACTTTCAATAGAACAACATTTAAAAGAAATAAATTCACTCCAAGAGGAATAGTGAAGGCTCGTGGATAGACCTGTTACATATTTAGCACAATCTATCGTGTACACCAACGAAAGACTTTCCAGCATTTTTGCTGTACTGAAGGTTAGACAGTTTTTAAAAATTTGGTTATGTTTTTCCGATTTCTGTGCCGTGATCTCGGATTTGAATCTCGAACCCAATCTGAACCTAATCGGTGGACGTTTAGTCATCTACAGTAAATGGCAGACCTTAATGGCAACACCTTAAATGCAAATGACAAATCCAAAGAAGTCCTCAAATGCAGTAGTCGTTTTCTAAACATAAGCGGGAATGGATTTTCACCGAAGGCTGCAAGTCAAGGCCTTTGGTGACTGCATCTATACACAAACAAACTTTTCCCTAAGCAGATGGGGTTTCATAAAAATAATAGTCACTAAAAATAAATTAAAAAAAACGTCAAACATATTTACAAACCTTAATTTTATATGTAAGTTTGCAGTAGCTGCTAATCGTATGCCTGTTTTATGTTTAAAAATCACAATAAGCCAAATTCAAAATTTCTTAAAAATATTCCTTTCTTTTCTGATACCAATTTTGTGTTTTGTAACAACTTTATTTTATGCCTGTTAAAAAGTTACTCATATTTAATAGTTTCTATTTACAACATTAGCATTTTGAATAATAATATAGTATTTAAATAAGATGACATGGAGAGAGAGAGAGAGAGAATCATATAACTGTTTGTGGCAAAGATTCTTGGTGGTAAATTTTGTATCGTAGTATTCAATTTCATTTCACAAGTCATGTATAATATTGGAAGTCATATGTATTGAAAATCTACAAGAACCTCTCTGATTTTGACTGAACTCAACAGCTGCTTAATTTTTATTATAAAAAAAGATCATAAAACCTTTATTTGATACCTCTCAATACTATTTACAAAATTTTCTCTTATGTGATTTCAATTGCATATAAAAATGAAACATAAAAACCCCTTTATTTAATTTTTTTCATTCACGAACAGTAAAGTTTCACATACACGCTAATTTAAATACAATACAAATCGATCAAAGAAATTCATGGCGTAATATACAGGTGAAAAAACTATTTCTGTTGATTGCATTTAAAGAACTCTCGAAGTATTACTTCAACATCTTTCAGCCTTATTTGTTCCATTTTATTTGGCGGAACAGAAGAAAGCATCTAGAAGAAACAACAGCGCCTATTGATTAGTGATATTCTTGTATTACGGCACAATTGGTTCCAGACCGCTGTAATTCCTTTCACATTCCTTCTGGCCATTAACGCAAAAGGCCTCTTTTATCTCGAAAGGCTGTAACGGTTACGAAAATTAGGCAATATCGAGGGACCCTTAGGATATGTTTTACTGTACGTCAAAGAAAAGAACTTTCGTGAAGAGTAGTTGGTCAATAAGGCTTCTCTAGGAGAGTGAGTCTCGAGAAATATATATACCACTTCCCCCTATTTTATATATATATATATATATATATATATATATATTATATATGACAAATCCTAATGATTTTCCTCAAAAGACTCTTAATATAGACTCTTTTAATAGCTCTACATCTCTGATTCTTATAATTTCTGTTTTTATCCAATTTTAGTACGATTTTCTTTTGCACCATTTATTTTACTTAAATTTTGAGGGTTTTCCTATGTCTCTACGATCCAATTTAATTCTTTTTTAGCTTTGAAGAATTACAATTTGTCTCTTATTATTTTATTTTACTATATATATATATATATATATATATATATATATATATATATATATATATATATATATATATATATATATATATATGTACAACCTCTGACAATAAAGTTTTGGTGAATAGTCCTGTAACATTATAACGTAGTTGAACTATTAACGAAAGTTACCTTGCTGTCCTTCGAAATTGTCACCTCCGATAACAATGTACCACTGAGATCTGCTTTACATGTCTTGGATACTTTGCAAGAGTTTTTTTTTTGGGATGGAGTTCAAAAGATTCATTCAATTTCGTTGGATGTTAGGAATATAGTCTAATATCTTTCCTTTCAAAGCGAGTTTGAGTCGTGGGAATAGAAAGAAGTCTGAGGATTGAGATCTGGCGAGTATATATATATATATATATATATATATATATATATATATATATATATATATATGGTTGATGTTCAATTTGCAGCACCCTCTTTTATCCAGGAGTTGTTTGACTGATCTTTTGTTCGTTCATTTTCCTGTTCTCAGTTAAGAATCAACGCACTAAATGAGCACTTTGTAAAACAAATCTTGCAAGGAACATTGACGACACTCAACTGAACAGCGGGGGGAGATAGTCAACACCTGCTGCTACACATGTGAAGCGTTTTGCTTCACCAGTATTTCCAGATTGGTCATCCTGACCTTATTCACCGAACTTTATTGTCAGAAGTTGCATATATATATATATATATATATTTAGTTAGTAAAAAATCTAATATCAATTTAAAGCTTAGTGCGTTTATTAGTTATTGTATTGAACATGAATACCCTATTAATTTTCCTTACAATTGTATTTCTTATAGTGTTTAATGACAAATTTTAATAATCTTTGTAGTAGGTTACAATTTTTTTTTCTATTTTCTTCTGTAATGTTATTCGTTCCTCTTATTATTTACTTAATTTTCTACATGCACTTACAAGATGTCGCTACATGTTTAATAAAACCAAAAATATTTTATATTGCTATGTAGGATTAGGGGTCCTCTTCATTCCAAAAAAGTTCTTATCGATATTTTAGGTTTTTAAGTATATATAAGTTTACCTATGTACTTGATCTTCCATTAAGCACATGTACTTTTTCTTGTCTGTTCGCCAAATGCTTAACTTGTACCTGAATTAATTCTTCGATGTGGAATTTTTGCCGAAATTCATAAATTTTCAGAGTGAGGTTAATGAAATTAAAGCTGAGAAGGAAAAAGAATTTGAAGAAAGGCTATCAGAGAAATTTTGTTGAAGTGACATTTCTGAGCAAGAGCACCAACCATAGTGCGTTGGGTGTTTGTTATTGAGTTGGTTTGTGCCAAGATTTTTGAGTCATGCGTATTTATTTGTTTCAATTCCTACTATTAGCTCAAACTCTAGATATATTTATTTATTGGTGGAATTTTCAATCGTTAATAAAATACATTTTAAAGCGCTCAATTGAGCTGAAATTTTATATACATGATTATTTTGGATGACAATACAATAATTTAATTATAAGTAATAAAAATTAATTGATTAAAACTAATTATTTAAAGAATTACAAATACAGCCCTGTTGGCATCATTTTTGGCGACTTGGTGACCATTTTGGGGACTTGTGTCAAAGCTTGAAGAAGTTTTTTTCTCACGTTTTAAAGCATTCAGTTGAACTGAAATTTTATAGACACGATTGTTTTGGATGACCAAACGATACTTTAATGATAATTAATAAAAATTAATTACCACTTAATTTTGTGATTCTGTCCTATGTATATACATATTTATATTAATTGTAACTGTTTAATAAAAAGTAGCTAAAATAAAATTTTTCTTTGCTGATCTAAGTAGGAATTGAATTAAAAAATCTTTTTTATATTACTTTTTATGAGTTATATTCTCTCTTTATGAGCATTTGACAATTTAAGCAAAATATTGTCCAATTAAAATGATGGCAGGAGGTCTTATTTTTTACAAAAGGGGCCCAGGATGTCAAGAAATCTTAAAATACTTACTTTTTATTGGGCTTTTTGTAATGCAAATGAATGTGAAGAATTATGAAATTATCTCTGTTCAAGCTCTTGGAGGTTTGAATTATCTCTTGATGGCAAGCATCTTTTTGAATAAAAATCCCTGCACCATCTACTTATTTTAGAAAAGTTCCGTTATTTGTTTTTAATAGAATCATATATTATCAATGAAGAACTTGATAGAATAACGAGCATTTAATTTATTAGAAGTTTAAATATTACTTAGTTGAAGGTAATATTAATATCTATTAATTATATAATCTACTCTAAATCTAAAGTAATATATAGCTATTTATCTCCAATTAAATTTGTTGAAACCAATGAATTTCTTTAAATTATTTTGAAAATCAAAACCTTTTTTGTACTGAGATTCTAAATGAAGGTAAAATCCCATATTTGGTAATTTGAAGCAGATTAAGATATCCATCTACGTTCGGAACCGGGATTTAAAAAAAAGCGCATAAATGGATAATTTTCATGATATTTAGTGTCACTTGGATTAAGATACATGTATATTGTTGTTTTAAGAATATATTATTAGAATAAAAAATTATTTATAAATGCAATATTTTGCCTAAAATAAACTTAGAAATACCTATTTTCAAAAAATTCTCCTTTGATGAAAAATATTTCTATAATAATAATATTTTGCTGATATATAAAGCAAAGATTTCTGCTGAGGGCCTGAACTAGGAATTTTGAAAAATGCACATTTTTTCAGAGTTACTACTAATTGAAATAATTATCAGTGTTTTTTCTTAAAACTTTCTCCACTCTGTTGTATTAAAATATAGATAAATACACTTCTAAGTTATATATTTCAATAATCCTAGTTGAGCCTCTGTACAGAGAACTGAGCTATATACAGGCTAAATATTATTATTATAGAATCATTTTCCATAAAAGGAGAATGTTTTGTAAATAGGTCATTTTATACTTATTTTGTCAAAATATGGTATTTCAATAATTTTTTATTGTAATAATATTTTTAAAACACAATTTTATACACGTATTCTAATCTAAGTGACTCTAAATATCCTAAATGTTATCCATTTTATACGCTTTTCTAAAATAACTGTTCCGAACGTGGTCGGATACCTTAAGCTAGCATCATCGAAAAGTTATGTATAATATGAGAGTATAACATTTGCTAAAGTAATTATTTTAAGTGGGGTATTAAAAAGCAACGGGATTGTGTAACAAGCTCTCCATATATTGGTTCAGGTTAATCTAATATCTATCTTAAATTTTTAAACTAACCAAGCTAAGAAAAAATTGAACTAAATAGATTTCTTATAGTTATATACGAGGTAGAAATTTTGATTTAATTGTAAGACATATTTTGTGGGGGGAGGGGGGAGGAAATCACTTCATAAAAATAAAATTTTCTCTCAATTAAAAATCTGTACATTTTTTGTCATGGGTAAAAACCTTCCAAAACGGAGTTTTATGAAAGGCCCCTTAAGATCTTTTCACGCTATTTCTAAATTAAACAAAAATATTAAGAGCAATAATGTCCCCAGTTGCATGACTTTAGCCATAATTACTATTTCGTTCATGGTGACTTTTTTTGCGTTTCACTCGTTTGTGGATTTTTCTACAATTGCTTTTAAAGTCAATCTGTCTTTTCTTGTTGAGAAAATGACATTTTTTAGTCGAAGTAAATTAAGAAATGTCGTGCGCTTTTTGATAATCGTCAAAATGAGCCCCTCATATTACTGGACACAGTAATGTAATACCTTTGAATAACCTATAACCTCGGATAATATTAAAAGTGGACTAAAAGCTTTAAAAAATGAACCACAGTTCAGAGTTTAATATTACTTTTTAATTTAACCTGCAGATATTTTTTTTAGTGATGCTAATCATTTCTCTAATTTTCTCTACATTGAAATGTTTCACTTAAAGCGTGACCATAATTTCGGTAATGACTTAAAATACCGCCCAAAACATTTATTAAAGTTTCTTCTCCAAGCTGCTATCACATTTTGTGCATATTCATCCTCTCGGCACTTCGAAACTTTATGGAGACTTCAGTATACAAATCATTTTCATGAAACTTTGCTTTGATAATTTAAAAACAAAAAGTTGTCAATTATTATCTTTATATTTTTGTACAGTGTTTAAATTTATTCTTCTTATAGTTTAAAATGAAATACATTCTTTGTGCTCTGAATGTTATGAATTTATTTCTTTTATGGTATTTGCTTTAATATTAAGGAATTGCTTAAACTTTTCTTTCGCTTAATTCAAGCGAGAGCGTATTTGGTGGCGAGTACCGCCACTAGATGATGCCACCACTGAAATGGTTCGCACATTTGTGTCTGCAAAGGCTTAGTTGCTAAGATACTACCCATTAGGGAAAATGTTTTTTTTTTGGCATTTATTACAAATCAATAGCTTCCAATATTCTTAGATTATTTTTATTTATTTTTCAAAGCATTTTAAAGGAAAACTTGTTACATATTGCACTCCTATGCATGAAAAGTTGTGGGATAATGGGATTTTTCTAAGGACGTGCAAAAGCCTCCCCTTTTCTATCCAAAAGTATTCAACTTATTAAAATCTTAAAAAAAATCTGGAATAATCTAAAATATTACATTATTGTATCTTCGAAATTTTTTTAATTGGTCAATATTACGTTGACTCACTACAAAAATGCTCCATTCAGCTTAGTGTTTGACCACTGACATTTTAGAGACCTGGACAAAGAATCATTGTGTGTGAATGAATTTAAAAGACTTGCAAAAAAGAGAGATATCCTAGAACACACACATTTTGAGAATCAAAGCTGCAGTCAATTAATGTTATTTAAATGGTTATTAAAAGCACCGAAGTATAACACGATGTTTCGAGGGACTTGGGATAAAAATGAATTAACGGAAAACCATTTTAAGTCAATCGGAATATATATAAAATTTTATTAATTTTCTCTCTGTATATATGTACTAGCTGGTATACCCGTTCTTTGCATGGGTGAACTGAAAAATTAAACAACACAGATTGAAGAATAAAGAAGTTTTTAATGAGTTAATTTTACGTGAATTGCAAATTAAACAAAAAGCTTTTTGCATATCTCAGCTATACAAAAAAAAAAGAACGAAAAAAACACATTTGTTAAATTTTAAGTATGTATATCTAAATGCTGATAAAAAGGATTTTTTTGTTTATAATTTCCCGTAACACTCTTGAGCGTCGATTTTTGAAAATACCTCCCTAAGCTGATCTCTGCTCAACAAAAGTAACACATTGTTAAAAGTTTTGCGTAATGAACGCTTAAAATAGTGTAAATAATTTATATCTGAAAGTGTAACACATTAATATTACTTTCTGTTGTATTTAATTTATGTTAAAATTGTAATATTCGCAAGCAACGCCGTTTCTTAAATTATAATGACGATTCAATAAAAAACATAGCGAAATGTTAGCGATAGAGTCAAGTTGGCAAATGTCTAGCTATTTTCATAGCTCGAGCTTTATTAGAGCTTTGTAAGACCCACATCGTAGGGGAGCGATGCACGTTAATACTTTATCCACCACATTATGATTTACTGCAGTTTTTTTCATCCAATATTTTTTTCGATCACTACATTGAAAATTAAGGGATATACATAAACGAAATACTCCACTTTGGGAAATTTAATCCACTAGAGATAATAAATTAATTAAAGATATTCCACTGTAAAATTAATTATATGCACTGTTCACTTAAAATAAACAGTCAAATCGTTTTCTAAAGTCTTCCTTAACATATAAAAACATGACATTTAAATTTTGATATGAACTATTTTTTATCGGTAATAATCTTTGCAATCCGCTGGAAACGCATATGTGCTGCAAACCTGTTCACCTTCCCCGCTAAAATAATCATCATAGAACCCGTGCTGCCGTATATCTTGGTAGAGTGGATTTCAAAGAATATTCCTGCTAAGTATTGGTAGAATATTCCTTCTAAGTTAGTGTGGTGTGGTAGTTAGGAGAAGGGGGTGCCAGCTCAGGTGTCGTCCACGTCACTTGACCATGGTTCAAAATTACGTGGTCCGTTGCCAAAAGCCCTCGTGTAGATGAACAGTGTGACGTTAATATTCCCTCACTCCAAAAAATACAATACAGTAGTTATAATTATTTTTAAACTTAATTGAATAGGCGGATATTGCATTTTTAAAATTATAGCGTTATAATTAACTACTAACCACAAACAAACTATGCAAATATGTCCAAATGATGTAGTGTGAAAAAAAGACAAAGTTTATCTACTGTAAGTATCAGAAGCAATAAAAATATTTATTTTGAAAAAAGATCAATTTTTTACTATGAAATGTGCATAATAAAATCATTAAAAAGACATTCAAATAAAGAGAGATTTATAACAACCTATCCCTTCAAAACTTAGTTTTATTCTGAAATAAAAAAAATTAGGGATTATGCTGATCACAGGAATTAATTAGAAGCGAGCGCCTTGCGTAGCCAAAACAAAAAGAGTTCTTTCACAAACAAAAGATAGATATATGCTAACGTGGGCTTTTTTGCAGCGCACGCCAGAATTGCTTGCAGATGGCAGAATTTTTTCCTACTTACTTGACAAATATCGTTATATTTTGGACACTTTTAGCAAATTTTTATAAATTATGGCCTATGTCATAAATTATAGACTATGTGTTATTCTGATGTATAAGCTATATTACTGTAAAGTTTCATTAAAATCCATTTAGTTGCTTTTGCGTGAAAGACGCCCAAACATCCTCACAAACTTTCACATTTATAATATATATCTAGATTCCAACACAGAAAAGGGGGAAAAGAAAGATCTTATATCACTTAACCTCTCATCCTACGAATTTACGGTACAAATTACAATAAATAATTTTCAAGAATCTTTTCATGTATTTCTATGAAATTAAAAATGTGCGTATTGTTAGATTTGATAAAATTTCAGATAAAATCAGTTACAGATAAAAACTTTCTCCTAATGAAAAAATTATATAAATCAAGGGGAAAAGTAGATTTCTATCGTGAAACACAATTCAAAAGTTTAACAAAACATTTTATACTGAAACAAAAATATTTTGTGCTATATTTTTTTCCCCACAAATTCCTTTATAGTCGTCTGGTTTAGGCAACAAGAGGCACTACTTATAACAAAAGGCAGCAAATTGACTACTTAGAGAGCACTCATGTCACTTTACCTTCTCCTTTTTTTAGAAAAATCAGTGTTTTTTGCAATCATTCGTGAAAGGATTAAAAAAATATCGCAGACACGCTTTTTTGTCGCAGATGTTATTCAGCAGAAAGAAAATAAAATATTTCTTCACCGTCTGTAATCAGTATCAAAGAGAAACATTTTCTTTTTCCTGTGAAATAAAATGCGTGAATAATTTGCATCACAAGAATTTGAGACGGGACTATTGGATTGAAAAGCTTTTTTTTTAAAGCGTCTCGTCGACAGGAAGTATTGTCACGTCATTTACCTTGTTAACAAACTCTAAAATAAGTCTGAGATTTGTCCGCATTTATTTTCCTGCTAAACTTTTAAATTAATATTTTTTCACTTTTCATTTAATAAATATTAGATCATGTCATATGAAACTTTAGATTACTAAAACAAGTAAAAAGTTATTATTTTAAAAAAAAATTCAAAAAGCATTTTTTTAAAAAAAATGTAGCAATACCTCGATTTACGCTATCCTGGCTTACGCGAATTTGGGGTTACGTGATTTTCAAATCTTGTCGATTTGCCCTCCCCCCTCCCAAACCTATCACTGAAATCAGTGCCAAGACCTGATGAAATTGATAATTTGATCGAAGAAGCTGTTCATCTTACCAAGCAAATAAATTTAGAAGTAGATAGATTGATAACGTTCAAGAAACGGATGGATTCCCACAAAAAGGAGCCGACAATTTATGAGCTCATAGAAATGCATGAGCAAGACATTGAAGAACTGAAATCTTTAGACCCAGTTTAATCAGAAGATCGAATGACGGTTGGTGACACACACACACACACACACACACACACACACACACACACACACACACACACACACACACACACACACACACACACACACACACACACACACACACACACACACACACACACACACACACACACACACACACACACACACACACACACACACACACACACACACACACACACACACACACACACACACACACACACACACACACACACACACACACACACACACACACACACACACACACACACACACACACACACACACACACACACACACACACACACACACACACACACACACACACACACACACACACACACACACACACACACACACACACACACACACACACACACACACACACACACACACACACACACACACACACACACACACACACACACACACACACATTTTATAAAATACATGCTCCAACGAAGAGAATATTTTTTCAACAAAATAAGGAGTAAAAAAAATTATTAGCACCCTAGGATAAATTTTGCAGGAGGAAAAAAGACTTTGAACCACGAGTACTTGTTAGATGTTATGAAATTTTCAATATCAAAATAACTTCGGTTGGCGATTTTGTATTTGTGTTATCTAAGATTTTATCAAACTTCTTTGTTTTAAATTATTATTTTCTTTCGACTTCGATCCCAACTAAAGATAAATTATATGCATTTATTTTGGAAATTACACCCCGTTTTACACAACTATCTCTCAGTCCTACCTATCACGTAAGTTCGGGGTATTATTGCATCTTTCAGTTCCTTGAACACACTCTTGACAAAACATTTTTAATAAACTAATTCTTTATTGAAACAAGTCTGGACATTTAGAATGTATAAAAGACTATGACGGGCTCATCGCGCTTTCTATTAATTTTCCTCTTGGGTTCTTTGAAAAGAATGCTACTCATCCCAACAAAAATTGACGTACATGCATGAAATGTGATTTACAAGTACATCAAACTATGTATAATAAAAGTTGGTATGAGTTTTGCATTAACGTGATTGGTATTTATGCAATACTTCTTTTTATGAATGTTTATTGAAAATTCCTTAAAAAATTTATAAATTCTGAGTTTAATTATTTTTTAAAAAATAAATATTGCTTTGATTCAAAAATGCATACCACTTTTGTTACATGTACTATTGGCAATAGGTAAAAATAATTTCAAAGCATTAGGCGCAATAGAAAAATGCCTTAGCATTATAAATGAAAACAAACTAGTTATTTTATCTTTCTGAGATACGTCAGTTTAAAGTTTTGATTTGCCATAGGGATGTGAATAAAAACGAATGTAAAAGCTATCATAATTCTGCGTTTTTTAAGTTTAGAGCTTTCAAATTTTGTGAGGTTATAGAAAAGTATATAAAGAAAAATTTAGGCTAAAAAATTAACTTTGATTTTTTGACCGATTTTGGTCAATTGAATCGAACTGTGTCCTCTTAATAAATAATAATTTGTTTTACGTCAATAAAATAAATGAAAAATGAAAACAGTTTTTCTTCTTATTCAAGATCATGTTGTTAATATTTGTACGAAGTATTTCAAAATCGTTTTGTGTATCACTTTCATTTCATTAATAAAAAAGAAATTAAATATTTCAATGAGTTTTATTGTCTATAAGTTTTACGATATTAATAGAATACATGTTATTTGCCAGAAAAAAAGTTTTTATCTTGCTAGAGAGATTTTCATTAATAATCAAGTATCAATGCATTTACTTTTATGAAGGGATTTTAAAAAATCCTTCTTTATATATATATATATATAAATTATAATTTTGTCTGTAATGAATAATGATGTCAGAACTTGTTTATAGTACAGATAATTAAATAATAATTACTTCTTGCAAAAGAAAACGAATTTTATTATTCATAAAATCTACTTTTCCTCATACTGTTAATGCTTTTTTCCTTAGGAGTTCCTTTTGTATTTAATTAATTGCATTGAATATATATAACGGTAATTAATTCTGAAAATAATTAAAGAATACTAATAGAGAGGAAGTTTAATTAAAAAAAGGGATAAAATTTAACAATAGGAATCAACAATAAAGACTTACACTGTGAAAAATTATTAAATTCCATTTTATTTTACTGAACAGTTATAAATACGTAAGGGAATAAGAACAAAATGAGTATAAAAGAATTTTGTTAAAAAAATTCTAACAATTAAAAATGGTTAAGGGAATTCTTTAATGAATATGATTTAACATGCACTCATTTTAAAAAGTAAAATAAATGAGATTAAAAATAAAAACCTTTGTTTTAAGCTAGAGAATATTCCATTTTGTTTTTTGTGACAGCGACAACTATCAGCAACTGAGTAAACTAATAAAATTAATTAATTATAAATTTGAAAAAAATCTAATGTACTTTACTTTGTAAAGCATTTTTCTAGTTATTCGTTGTAATTTTTTCGTTTTTTATAAAAACAAACAAGCAAACCAGCATTCCTTTTGTTCTAAGACAAACGGCATTAAAAAGATTCTTTGCCCGGAAAACTCAGACAATGTCATCTCCGTGTGTTGTAAGATAAAGATACTCAACTACAAAGTTGTTCAACGTTCTCTGTGATTACTTAAATTAGCGAGCTCGTTAAATTGGACGGCAAAAATATTTCATCAGAGATGTAAGTTTCCTAGGAGACTGGGACAACCAAGATTGGTGATTATTTCGCATTTACGGTTAAAATGGCCGAGAATATTTGAGCATCAAATTAGAAGCTATTCATTAAAAATGGTACAGATTCTGTGTTATAATTAAACAAGTAATATAATTTTTTTACTAAACTCAATTATTACTTAGGTCAACAAAGAAACATTAATTACGGTTAATATAAATATGTATATATATATGACAGAATCACACTATTAAGTGGCAAACTAGAAAGGGATTTTCCTTACAATTTCCCATTTTTATGTTCATATATGGTGCATAGAACTATTGTATATTTTCGTTTGTTTTTATTAATTCATAAATCTTATTGTCAGAAATTAGGCCATCCCAGTTAGGATTCGAACCCACGACATTTGGATTAGAAGTCCTACGCGCTATTCATTGCGCTACAGGTAGTGGCTGTAACGGAGAACATTAAAGCCCCCTGAAAACTCAGGATTTGGGCTCCAATCCCAAATACGTACTTAGGTCAGTCAAGCTTTGGGCCTCCTAGAGTCCCTGGGACCTCCGCAATGAGGGGGGGGGTGTACGTTACGTCACTGGCTACAGGGACACAACGAGCTATTTTCCTTTTTATATACGGTGATGGGCTATTATTTTTGTTTGTTTCTGTCTATTCATTAATTAAGTTTAACTAATGAATTGATATTTGAAAAAAACTGTATTAACATTAAGTGTCATCCACTACACAATTAAAGTTGCATCTGAACTTGAAAGGATGGATAGAATGTATTTTATGAATGATTAAAAATTTGAACAAGATATATATATATACTGAAGTGCCCCTGAATTAGGGATAGCAAGCGTTATGCAAATTGTGTAGCGCTGCGCATTATTTATGCACAAGTGAGAGCGCTGTGGTAACTGCACATATAGCGTGTACTGTGGGTTGTTCTGAATTAGTTGTTGGAATTCGCAGTATGGGTTAACTGCATGATTTAGACGCCATCGATCGCGAACAAATCGTGGGTGCGTGACGCATGGGCCATTCAATTTCCGAAATTGTCAGACAGCTAGGCATTTCAAGGTCGACAGTGTCAAGAGTATAACAAGAATGCATAGCAGGTGGACAAAAATTTAGGGATCGGGAAACTGCAAAGGAGAATTAGCCTTGAAAGTGCGTGGGGAGAAACGGCTCAGGCGTATTGTACGTAGCCAGCGAAGCCAAACATTAGCTCAAATGACCACCCAGTTGAATGAGTGTCAGTCGCACAGTCAGTAAATGGACTGTGCAACGCTCGCTTCACCGTATAGGTTTTGGTAGCCGTCGACCTAGGAGAGTACCATTGCTTAATGCTCGCCATCAAGCTGCCCATCTTGCCTGGGCAAGATAGCCCACTGACTGTAGTGTAGAGGACTGGAAACGAGTAGCATGGAGTGATCAGTGTCGATTCCGACTACTTTACGTCAACCGGAGGCTAAGAATATGGTTCCAGGTTCATGAATCCATGGAACCTGCATGTCAGATTGGAATTGTACAAGGGCATGGTGGTCAGTCATGGTCTAGGCTGTTTTTTCGTGGCACTGTTTGGGATCTTTGGTGCGTGTATCAATCTCCCTCAATGCGATTCGGTATGTAGAGATGCTAGGGGATCACCTCCACCCGTCCATGCTGTTCTGTTATCCGCACGGTAACGGAGTTTTCCAGCAAGAAAACTGTACCTTTTGCACTGATTCTTTTATCATAAATTGGTCCCCTAGAAGCCCAGACTTCAATTCCTATTGAGCATCATTGGGATGTTTAGGAATAAGGTGTAAAACACCATCCCACAACACCAATGAACCTTACTGAATTATGGACAGCTTTAGCCAATATTTGGCAGGTCATTCCCGTGGAAAGTTTCCAGAAACTTGTTGTATCTATGCCTCGTCGAGTGGTTGCCGTTATCATACCTACGTTATTAGGTAGGTATCCCTAATTCAGTGGCACTTCAGTGTATGTAATAGTAGGAATTGAATAAAGTTGTATAAATAGAGAAAACCGAATTATATTAATTAGGTTTCCCTTTATTTTAAATAATTCTACATTGTTTAAAATATTTGTTTGTAATTACATGTTTTGTTATTACTTTTTTAAAGTACTGAATTATTTTAGGTCTGTTTAAATACATAAACACGAATCTTTAAATGACGTCAGTAAGAAATCCGTAAAAAGGATGCTAATTTAATTACTAAATATTGTACTTGCGAGTTAATCTCTATCGTTATTGCACTGAGATCCCACGCACAACTGATCATATGTATTGCGCATGTGCGTGCTGCTATTTAAAATACGTATACTGTTATCATAAGTTCTCTCTCCGATTTTTTTAGCCTGCCTTGAAGTTACGTGTTTTTTAAATGTTCTTTTAATTATTGTTTTTCTAGTTTGGAATTTATCATACAACTGTTATAGATCACATTAAATCTCTTCCTCCACAGTGCAAAGTACGAAACAATCAACAAGGATGGAGGACTCTCAAAACACTTATTCCTTAAGATCTTTACTCCAGCATACACGACACCTGTCGGAAGAAAATAAGGCTTTAACACTTAAATTGCATATATGAGGTGGTTAAAAATCTTTCTCAGTATTTTTATACATTAATAGACTTTCCCTAGGTATCTAAGAAGTCTCTCTCTCTTATTGGATAGAAATATTTCCTTGAATATTTTATTACCCTAGCGAAATTCTCTTTTTTAATAAATTATAACTCAAGAAGTAGAAATATATTTTGTAGGTAAATTTACTTTGCACTTATATAAGAAAATTTATTTTGAAATTGAATAAATAACTCTGCAGAAAATGTAAGAAATATATATATATATATTAAGGAATAAAAAATGTTTGTTGATGAATACAAATTCAGGAAACTGAGTGGATGTTATAAAATTTCAAAACGGATTTACATTTAAATATTATCTCTATTTTTTGCAATTGCTTAAAGACTTTTGTTAGACATATTTAAAACCAATCATTTAAGAGTTAAAAGCCAAAATTTAAAATAAAGCTTAAGAAATATTCAGTGTTAAGTACCTGTATGAAACTGTATTCCACATATAAAAGCTTCCTGTAAATTATTGAAATAAATATTAAAGCTTTCTCACAAATAAATTTAGGAAATATAAAAGTTGAAGTTTTTTCGATCTAAGGGCTTTGAGTATTTTTTTTAAAAATACAAATGAAACATTTTGTACGTGTCTATTTTGCAATAATATCTATTCTTTTTAACTCGGTAAAAATTATAACAAATGTCTCTATTGGTTCTAACATATATTCCAGAATAGTCGTTCCCAACCTGTAGAATTTCATAGGTCACTAAATCTGTGCGTAACAAAAAATGTAACCCCCGCCCACACACAAAGTCATGTTTTGGGACCCAAAACCGAATCTTACGTACTTGGCATCCACAAAGTTTTGGACCCACCCGCGATGCGGGTGTTGGGGGGTATACGTTACGCTACTGCACTAAAAGTGTAATTTTATGATTCACCACTTTATGATGGACCACCATAGCTATACTTTCACTTATTTACACTGCTGGCCACCGTAAATGCAACACCTTGAAGGAAGCATGCAAATAATATGAAATTTACAACATGCATTAGCGGAGGTGAGATATGCAAATTTTTAGAATTTCAGAGCAGACATACATCACGCGTGCCTGTGGCGCCACCTCAAAGCGCTATTTAAGGCTTGGAGATTTCGACGATTTCAAGTTCGGCAATTGTGTTTTTCTTGTGATTTTTTCAAAAAATGATCATTTATGCCTCGTAGAAAATAGCTATCAGCTTTTGATCAAGCATCCGAGTTCGACAGAAGAAGGATAGTGGCCTACCGAGATTGTGGATTATCTTTCAGGGAAAGATAATCGTTTTCGTCGTGTTAGACGAAACCAAACTGTAATGCGGATGTGTGGCCATTGGATGCAGGAAGGTACGACGGATCGACGTGGTCGATCGCATCCATCTCAGTGCACCACTTGACGTGTGGAAAAACAAAATGTGCAAATGGCAGTGACGGATCGCTCGGTCACATTACGAACCGTAGCACAGCCCATTGAGTCTGTAACGCATCATTCAGTGTCTGCGCGTACCATTCGATGCCGTTTACAGCAGAGTGGTCTGCCCATTGTTTGGTCTACGCTTGATGCAGAACCACAGACTTCTCCGCCACCAATGGTTCGATGAAAGAAGAATGTGGGCGGCAGAATGGAATGAGGTTGTCTTTACTGACGAGTCACGCATCTGCCTGCAACACCACGTTGGTCGGATTCGAGTGGAGACACCGTAGAGAGAGGATTCTGAACAGCTGCGTTATCCACCGCCACACTGGTCCTGCATATGTTATTATGGTATGGGGAGGTATTGGATATCACTCTCGCACTTCTCTAGTACGCATTGCCGGTATTTTAAACAGCCAGCGCTACATCTTCTAGGTGTTGGAGTCAGTTGTTCTTCCTTACCTTCAGGGCTTAACCACAGCCATATTTCAACAGGATAATGCGTGACCACACGTGGTACGCATTGTCCTAAGGTTCTTCGTCAATTACCAGATTGAGTTGCTTCCCTGGCCGTCTTGCTCTCCGAATCTTTCGCAGATGGAAAACATGTGGTCCATGGTTGCTCAATGATTGACCTAGATTACACGCCTGACTGCCACACCAGATCAACTTTGGCAACGTGTGGAAGCTGCTCGGTCTGCTGTACCCCAAGAACACATCCAAAGTCTCTTTGAATCAATGTCGAGGCGTGTGGCAGCGGTAATCTCCAACGATGGAGGCTACTCTGGCTATTGATTCTGGCAGGAACCACACTTTACAGAAGTCTAAATTTAATCATTTGATACTTGGTCAACATGTTACCTACAAAATAAATTTTGTTGTGCTATCTAATGTCTTTCTTGGTGTTGCATTTACGGTGGCCAGCAGTGTACGTCTCGTTTCTTATGTCCATATCATTGAAAATAAACTGAAAAGCAAGAACAAACCGGTAACACGGAAATCAATATCGACAAACTAATGTGTTACACCAGTAATTTTAAAAGTCCTACTTTCACATGTCGATAGATACACCTGCTAAAGTAACTAAGACGTCGCTAAACTCAAAGGGAATTTTAGCTAAGAGTAGCATCTAAATTTTAAATAAAAGTTTAATCCACATATCTCATAACGCGACCAGCTACTCGCCCTTTATAAAACTGAATCCTCATAAAAATGTACATAATATCCCAATTGTTTTGCGGACTTTCGGAAATTATTTTCACGGAACACTAGTGGAAACCGCTGTTTTAGAATAAATTTCTATAAATTACTTCTAAAATGAAATAAAAACATTGCCGAAAGAAAGTAAATATTAAAGCTTAAGATATAGTTTTTAGTTTCTTGGATGAAAATGCAACACAAAGTTTTAATGTAAAAAAACATTTACATTTCTAATTTGTGTCTATCTTATTTTTGATTTTTTTATATTGTTAAACTGTCGGATCTCTTCTTAACGAAGTCGCCAAATGTGGTAAAGAAGTTCGTTTTGGGAAAATTCTTTCAATCGAGATTCATGTTTCAATATACTTCATATTCTAGGTACCAGTAAAAATTTTACAGAATAAAGGTTAGTAAAATGGAGGCATGGTGGTATTTCTATTGATTGCTCTACTATATTAGAATTTTGTTACAATTTAGAAGATATGTATGTAATAATTTACTTTTAATATTTCTCTAGACGGATATTAATTCATAATGGTCTTCGGTTCTCCAAGATTTCTTATGATAATAAAATTCTGGTTTTCCCCTTAATAACCATAAACTTATCTCTCCAAAACTAAAACTTCAAAGTTTGTAATTCAGGATAATGCAGTTTTGTATTATCCATGAAATGCGATCTAATAAAAAAAACCCCTTTTCTGGAAATCATATAATTTTGAAAGCTCCCGGTTGACTATGGCTATAAATAGACAAGATTTTGGAAGCGAACAAAAAATGTTTTTACGTCGACCATTTGTCTATTTGTCTTTGTGCTGCATTTACTATGTCTCCGCTTTGCACGTTTGTTTGTCAATAAAATATAGATGCTTAACGTCTAAAAACCTCCTCATCTCTTCCACCACTTCCATCACGACAATAAATTGACAAAGAGATCCCCTTAATACCAAATGCCTCAAATTAAGTCAGTAATTTTACACATATATGTTACCCTTAAGGAGTGAAATACGTTATTTCATAGAATAACTAGATATTTCATGAAAAAATGGACAAGTCAGGTATTCTATAGAATAACGATTACTTGACCATTAAAGTAGGAAGTACGGCACTCAAAAGTTCTTTGAACCAGTTCTAACTTTGAGTTTTCAAGCCGTTTACAGTTGCTTTGCAATGATGTGTGTGCGTATGCTTCATTCCGTTGTTTTTAAACATAGAAGTTAGGCGGTGTATAAATGTTAGCGTTTTACGTTTTGGATTATTAACAAAAATTTTTTCAACCCACTTTTTCAAGCAATAACCTCTGCAGGAATTAGAGACCAACCTGTACATAAGAAAGATTTAATGCAAGAGAGATTTGAATCTTTATTAAATAAGCGTAGGACAATGGAAAAAAGTGCTGCACTTACTTGTGAAAAATTATTAACTTTGATAACAGAAGTAAAAAGTGCCAAAACGTACAAAAAAGGTACCACGTGACTGTTGGTTACTCCAGCAATATGATATTCTTGAAGTTCAAGGAGCAGAAAAATTAATCGTACCAGTAACAGATGCAAAACATATTCTTTTTCCCTTTCTGTTTAATGGGTATTAGCAATATCAGAAACCAATTATATCAGCTGCTTTTCCTATTTATCAATTAATCATCCTCAATAGAGATAAAATGTATTTTTCGAGACATTTAGCTATTTATGACCAATTAGTTTATAAAATAACTTTGAAATTGTTTATTTTTCTCGTTAAGGATCTATAACTATTTACTTTGTAGAATAACTAGTTATTTCATAGAATAACTAGGTAAAGTACGAAACTTTTCATTTATTATACACTTTTACCGATTTGTCTAGTTATTTCATGAAATACCTAGTTATTCTATGAAATAACTGAATCCTATACTTTAACGGTAACATATATTGGAGTATACAAGATATATTTAAAAAAACAATTTAAAGAGATTTATAAGACTGGGAATTATTAGTTTAAAGCTGAACCGAGCCACATCTTAATCATGTTCATATCAAAGCGTTGTTATTAATTATAGTTTTTAGTATTTATTTTGTCGAAATGTAACCAACATAAATTTTTGAATTCCAAATATGCCAACTGTAATGACTTCAACAGCGATGGGTTAAACTATTTATTGCAGTAAGAAAATCATCAAATAAATATTCTTGTACAATCTAACTGCAGGAGGGGTCCACAGATGTAGTCTCTCTCGCAGTAACGGCTTTATACTGCTAGCATAAAGTTAGCTTAGTCAAAGGAATGCTTTCGAGATTTCGAAATGTTAAAGGGTCCACAGTTCACTAGAGAGAGTCTTCTTTTTTCTCTAACTCTTCACAGAGTGTGCTAGCTTACTGGCTCTATTTCCATTATGTTCTTGCTGACTCGAAAAACTCATCGGTTCTAAATCAGCCATCATTTTGATTCATTCACAGACTCACAGGTACCGCTTACTGAGAGGCCTCTTACCGGATTCTCTCAAGTAAAAGTCTTTTTCCAAACTTTCTCGCTCTCTTTTTTAAACCTCCAGTTCCCATGGTCACGCACTGCCTATCCCTTTGATCTCTTCTGTCGGCCCCTTAAAGCGGGGAGGGTGCATAGTGAGAGTCCTGTACTGCAGACGCGCTGTCGTCCCAGATCCGTGAGAAACCGATAGCACATTGTACCGGGGTCTCTTTTCATCTCTCGGACTGCCATGGGTAAAAATGGTCAGAAGTTTTGACCACCCATTTACGAAACGTTTTTCCCAGCAACTAGGGAAACGAACGGAACTTTCCCACGTTTGTCGGCGTCTCTTCTTAGCAATTAGGGGAAAGAGACTGGGTACATCCCACAACGAAGCACAAGTTGCGGGAAGCTGTACTTTTCTACTTTTATTGGAAAAAATGGCGGCAAAATTTCCTCGATTACTGTGTTAGGCTAGTGGATGTCGTTCTTCATTGGTTTCAACTTACTAGTTTTTGGTTTACAAAGTTCAAAATGAGGTGAACTTGATACAGAGGATAAGGAAAGTGAATGAAGACAAGAAACGTTTAAGATACAAAAATGGATACAATGTTGAACAGATACGAAGATTTGTTTAAATCTTAAGAATTTGCAGGAAGAATTTATACACGAATTTAAGCTAAGAAACGTCTAGAAAAGGTTTTTTACAGGACAAAAATTGCTCTAAAAATAAAAGAGGGAGAGTTTCCTTGTACCAAATTATAACTGGTGCTTAGAAAAGTGAATTCATTTAGTAGGATTTAGTAAGTCTGGCCATATACCAAAGTATACAGTGAAACTAGATATCCCATGGGTCAAAGCTCAATCATTGTATTTGTTGAAATCTGTTCGTTGTAGTTTTAAGAATGAGACGTTAGTAATGTTGTCGTTGTCGTCGTGTCCTCCCGTAGGGAGGGAGTGAAAGTTGCCAGACCCTGAGACAGGTTGGACTTCTTTAAGATAGATGGCGACACCACTTATCTCCACATCCACAATTTAGGCATGGAACTGGAGGGGAGTTAAATGTTCTTCAGTCCCCTGCACCTGTGGTTTCTGCTGCAATCACCCACAAGACTCTCGGACCCACTGATTTAACGAGCCATACTCCGTGTGTATTCGAAGGGTATTTGGTGGCAATGGGCATAGAACCAAGGCATTCCGGGCTGGAGTCAGATGCTCAAACCACTGGGTTCAGTAATATATTAACTCTAGAACATCCGTTGGTATCGATTGGACACAGGAGCCTGATTAGTTTGTTCTCCTTTCCGCATCTTTGCAGAGATTTTAAAAGTTTTTCGTGACCTTTAAACATTTTCCACGGTGATTACACAGAAAAAGTTTTATTTGGTTCTGGGTTATAGGAGAGATATTACAAATATACCTAGAACATCCGCTAGTGTCATTTCGACTCCATGGCAATTTTTCATTATAAATAGCTGTCGTTTAGTAAAAGATAGCTCACTGTGTGTGTGTGAATAGATATACCATGAGTAAAACAAACTTCCGGAAGTAATATTGTACAGTTATTTGACCTCTCTCTCTCTCTCTCGAATGCAGTCGGTTCATAGCCGGAATGATTCAGTTACACTAAAAACGTTGCGTCTAAGTGTTTCGTTACATAGCATATGCTTAACTGTTTTTACGCCTAAATTACGTGAGAGTAAGAAATTTGAAATATCAGCTAAACACTGAATTTAAAGGAATTACAAGTTTACTAAAACGCACAAAGTGTGAAATTAAAGAATGTATGGAAATGCAACTAAAAAAAATTGCGTGTATCTTGCATGAAAATGATGAGCGGAAATGTACAGGAAAAATTGTACTTCACTGCATTCATTGCAAATGAGGTATGCGCAAAAAAGTATGTATAGAAACGATAAATAATGATGAAAAAATTCGCATTCTCACGAAAATTATTATTTTGCTTATTATACTAACATTTATGAATACTATTGTTTTATTCCATTTTACAAGATTAAGTAATTTGTTACAGTTTTTCATGATATAAAGGGTCATAATATATCATAATTACATGAAGTAATATTAAAAAATTTTAAAACTCAAAACTACTGAAAAGTAGTCCAGCAATTTATTTAATTACTACAATTATCTTACACATTTTATATCACATGACGTCAAAACGACAATGGCGGACGTTTAGGGGTAATTGAAATTGGCACGTTCTAGTGTGTGTGTGTGTGTAACATTCCTTTCTTAAAGATGCCAGTTTTTTGAAATCTGATTTTACTAAATGACATGATTACAAAACACGATTTACTTTTCTTACTTATTAACTAAAGAAGGTTGGCTTTAGTTAGGTACAAGCATTAATCTATATCGAGATTTTAAGTGCAGTGTTTTTTCTAGTTTTGTTGAGATAGCATTTTTGCTAATCTCAAACTGGCAGGAATTTTTTTTTCGTTGCATTTCCTGAGCCAAGAGCTTGTGAATTAAACTATTATAGTTAAATAGTCTTACTCTGTCTCTTGAGTGTCTATCTTTGTATGTGTTTTTTGGAACTTCTTAAATAAATGACAAATAATAACATTAAATAAGTGAAAATAAATGACTTATATACGTATCCCTGATCTTATATCAAATACATTAATCATACAAACATGGGTGCTGTCTTGCGCTTCATCCTGAGATACATACGAAAGATAGTTGTAAACAGAAACATACAATACAATCACAGAAAAATATAGATTTTATTACAAACGATGATCCCAGGATATAACAGAAGGGGGGGGGACAGGGTGCTGCTTTCCATTCGAGACGGGAATCCATTTCAGGTGAAAGTCCGACTTCTTTTCCCGAAGATACATGTGTGTCATATTCGGGATTTGGACCCAATTAATTACAAGTCAAATGTCATAACTACCATGCAAGCTGGACGGACATGCAAACATTAAAAATGGTTGATTTAAAATTTTGAAATATTCAATTATTATTTTGTCGGCAACAACATTAAGCTATATTAAGGTATAATACAAATGTATGCTTTTGATCCAAAGAAGTTAAGCCAGTGCTTCTCAAACTTCCCATATCTGCGACTCAATATTCAATCATAATTTTCATCGTCCATACAATAACAACGCATTGAATTCAATAATACTAGACTTTAACACTAAAAGTAAGGTACGACTTTAACCTATTAAGTACCACCGGCGTATATAAATGTCTCACTCAACCAAAACGTTGATTGCCCCGGATACGTCTTTGAAAAGTACGTTCTTTTCTATGTATTACTATCCATAAAATTATTCCCGAGGATTGGCTTGCAATAAAAGGACCTGGACAATATTTGTGCAGGATTTACTTATTTCAGAAGATTTTTGCTTATTTATTCCTTTTCTCTCCCTCTCCCTCAATACATAACATACGCGTGCTTACGTAGAAAACGGCCGCATTAGGGAGCGAATCGAAAAACTTTTAATCGGCAATTAAAGGATTTTTTATAAACCATAAAACTTATCGAGATAAATGTTGAATTTTGTATATAATTTTTATATATAACAAGCCCATGGGGTCACTGGTAATTATTAAACTTGTTTTTATAGTATTGTTAAATTATAAAATACATTTTGCAATACTGATACATTTATAAGTTTGTTATTTCAGTGCAAATGTGTATTTTATTTTTTATTATGTCAGAATGTATTTTGTTTGTTTACCTTCAGTAAATTAATAATTGTTTAAAAATAATTGTTTACTTACGACTTTTCAATATGCTCACGCCCCCTAGGGGGCCCGCCCCACAGTTTGAGAAACACTGAGTTAAGTTAATCGTTATGTTTGCGATCCTTTCCATGTCTGAACCAAAGAGTAATTCTTGATATTGGTGAAACATCTATTTTCCTAGAATCAATAATCAAATCAGTGCCTTCGTCGTTTTAATTGATTACTTAGAATTCTCTAAATTGGTGATCGTATTTTGAAATGAATTCTATTTCAAATGTTTCTAAAAGAAAGAAAAATAATTTTGAACGAGGATGCGTATTTGAGATTTGGTCTTTCTAACAAAATGGTTGTAGTCACGACGTCTCACCGCGAACCATTAACAGAATTCAATTATAGGGAAGGAATGATTCCCACATTTAAAGCATGAATCAATAGTAGAAAACACACACAACACTTGAGATTCCAGTTCTCCTTAAACTCTAATGGATATTTTGATGTTTCTATCAGATCTTCGTTCCTGAAAAGTTTCTTATTATGGAGAAGTTTTAAGAGAGAAAAGAATTTCAAGCATCACTAACTCTATAACAATCCAATCACTAGAGTTTTGGTGTCGTCTTAAAACGTGCTTTTATAACTATTCAAATTTATTTTAGTGGCAATACATTAATTTCAGATGCATTAACGAAACCTATTTCAAGTTGATTATCAAACCTACGAAGTTTATCAAAGGTTATTCAATCTATTACTAAAAAAATCTACTTATAATCTTATATTTAGCTGTAATTATCCATACATTCCGTATATATAATCAAGTACATCTTTATATATAAAAATCTTCTGTGCGTGTGTTTGTCACTAAACTCCTCCTAAACGACTGGACCGATTTCGATGAAATTTTTTGTGTGGGTTCAAGTAAATTCGAGAATGGTTTAGATTCACAATTCGGTCCTATATCGCAATTAGTTAAAAAGATATTAATTAAAAACATTCAAAAATACAACTCAAGATTCACCTGCATTGTTGTAACAACGCTATTGTTATAAACAAGTAATATAAAAATTTTTTTAAATCAATTCCTACTTAGATCAACCAAGAAAAAATTTATTTTAGCTACTTTTTATTAAATAATAACAATTAATATGAATATGTATATACATAGGACAGACTCACAACATTTAGTGGTAATTAATTTTTATTCATTATCATTAAAGTATCGTATTGTCATCCAAAACAATCGTGTATATTAAATTTTTCAACTAATTGTTTTAACACGTGAGAAAAAAACCTTTTCAAATTTTGACATAAGTCGCCAAAAGGGTCGCTAAGTCGCCAACGTGGCTGTAATTGTAATTTTTTAAATAATTAGTTTTAATCAATTAATTTTTATTAATTATAATTAAATTATTGTATTGTCATCCAAAATAATCATGTACATTACATTTCAGCTCAATTGAGCGCTTTAAAATATATTTAATTAACGATTGAAAATTTCAACAAGATAAATAAATAAATAAACAAACAAACAAATAAAATATGTATAGAGATCGTGAGCTTATAGCAGGAATTGAAAAAGACGTAAGTCGTCGTCGAAAATTGATTTTCAGCCAAACTGGCCAAACCCGGTCTTTATTGTTACGAAAATGCAGACGCGCGATTCACGCTTTTTAGCATTTTTAATTAATATCTTTTGTATTTAAGATGTGTGTACACGCCAACGTCTGTCGGTTCCTCTAGTATATTTATAATTTTCTGTGTAATATATCTAGAAGTCTATTTCTATGTAATATTTCTTTTACTAGGTATCTGCTTTTAAAGAGATATATACCTTTAACAACACAATTAGATGTCTACCTATAGTTATCCAACACTACTCATTTCTACTTATATTATATATTCCTCCCCCTTTTATGATTATATATATATTTTCAAAAAAAAATTGATAACTTTTTCATACCTTTAAAAATAAAAAAAAAATAATAAATATCTGCCCATAATTATTTTTCCTATTTTTATCAGTACCTATAAGCATATGTTTTTTCTGTATCTGGATATCTTTCTGACCTTCACTAGCGTTCAGAACTTTAGAAAGTTTTCAGACTGTGCCGTAATTCCGAAAAAAAGAAACTGGGTGACATGAAATTTTTATTACAGAGGAACAATATACCACTTAAAAGTTTATGGAAGCACGGTAGCTAAGGAATTAACTTGGTGCTTACTTTGTGGAACTAAAAAGAAAAAGGCTTTATGGACAAAAAAACCTTGTGACGGATTTATACGAAATTTTTCATCTAATCCTCTTGGGAAATCTTTGGTCTATCAATTCACATTATTTGCAACCAACTCTTTGGAAGAAGAGAATCTTGATATGTAAATTAACTTACAATAAATAGGCGAGGTTTTCTAGCTTGAGGGACAGAAGGAGAGAAGATATACTCGAGTCAAGTGAGATTGCTACTGAAGGTATAATATTAGAATTATAGTGATTTGATTCTTATTAGATGGAAACTTTAAAGTGACGATTGTTTACTAAGACTGAATTAAGATTAGATTAAATCGGACAATAGGTTATATCTTTAATTAAGATAAGGATCAAGTTTGATAGTCTCCTAATTGCTTGAATCATGTCGAGTGTTTCTTCCCTTCCCCCCGCAAATCTAGGTACCTACGAAAGAGACGCGAGCCTCTTACAGCGTTAGTAAAAAATATTGTCTGGCCGTAAGCGCAATAAATCAAAGTCCCTTCGTAAAAAATATAACCATCCCTAAATGCAATGGTTGCGGGTATCATTTCTGTTCATAATCAATATCAAATGATCTAGCAGTTCTTGTGGTAAGAGTTGCCTCTCTTCAAGAATCTATTCCAACTGTCTGGTGTCATCCATAGGATACGATAGAATATTTTAGTCACAACTAAAAATTATTAAAATTAAGCCATGATTAATAGTGGGTGGATAACGACCAGTAACCTATGTTTTAATCAAAAATAAATACAGAAATTTCTGGACAGAGAGAAAATAAAGCAAAAGTAAAAACTTCGTTCTTTGATTAAATAGTGAGTTTTTTTTCAATATCGCCATTTTTGAACATTAATTCATGTGTACACGTTCTTTTTACTTTTTATAAGTTTCTTCCTTCTTGGTACTTACTAAATCTTCCAAAGCATTTAATGGAGCCACTCTAATCTGCTGAATGTGTATCTAATGGATATTTAATACTGAAAAAATGGGGCAATGCTTAAACTTTATCTTTCCTTAAGTCATTACCTTGCATATTTTTGTCATAAATAACGTACAGAATCGATATAGACTATAATAATTCCATTTCAATAACATCAACAACATGCACAGTAAGTTCGTTTAAGGTCATTATAAATAAGCAATACCAGGCTTCTAAATACCTAAATGTAAAGTTAAGTAGTTTCTTCAATGGCTGACCTTTATAAGGGTTTCTTTTAAAAATAAAAAATAAAAATACTTTTAGAATTTTAATGTAGGCAGATCCATTTAGAATGGAATCCTTTCTTTTTTTAAATATAAAAATATATTTATATGCTTTATTGATTAATCAATGATAAATTGTACCAAAGTGGTGATATTATTAAAATTTGAATATACTGTTTGAGCATATTATTAAATGATTTAATCTGCAACTGCTTAAAAATGTTCTGTTTTTACTTCGGGTATCGGGGAACTGAGTTCTTGACCATTTAATTAAAAATTTAATTTTTCATAATATGATTCACATGAATTTAAAATTTCGTACGCACTTGTGAATTTAATCCTCCATCAAAATATATTAAAAGACTACGTACTACAATAGAATCGATTAAATCTTTTCTATTAGGAATTTATATACATATATTGGGTTGGAGGGAAAGTTCTGTTGTATTTTAAATAGGCAGGTGATTTTTGTTGTAAATAAAAGAAACATCTCGCTAGTGAGTCTTTCGGATTTTTTTGTATCTTTAGCTGCTGTATAATATAAAAGGAGTCCTTTTTTACCGTTCATCATTTACTTGTAATATTTAAAGTGAAAAACATGTCAGTAGATAAAGTACATTTACGACACTGCATTTTGTATGAATTCCAAAAAGAAAGCAACGCATCGGTTGCATTTAAAAATTTATGTGCGGTATTTGGAAAAGATATTGTAAAGGGTGTTTTTTTAGAGGTATAGAACTTTAAATTGCAATAAAACAACGATGTATTATTAGATTGACATGAATTTTTTTTATTCGAAAGATAATCTTGTGGCATTACATTTTAAATATGATTTCTGGCATATGACTGCCACGGCTGGCTCGGATGTAGTCCAATCTGGACGCCCAATTTTCGATGACTTTTTCCAACATTTGTGGCCGTATATCGGCAATAACATGGCGAATGTTGTCTTCCAAATGGTCAAGCGTTTGTGACTTATCCGCATAGACCAATGACTTTACATAGCCCCACAGAAAAAAGTCTATCGGTGTTAAATCACAAGATCTTGGAGGCCAATACACAGGTCCAAAGCGTGAAATTAGGCGGTCACGAAACGTGTCTTTCAATAAATCGATTGTGGCACGAGCTGTGTGACATGTTACGCCGTCTTGTTGGAACCACAGCTCCTGGACATCATGATTGTTCAATTCAGGAATGAAAAAGTTAGTAATCATGGCTCTATACCGATCACCATTGACTGTAACGTTGTAGCCTTCATCGTTTTTGAAGAAGGATTCCACCAGCCCATAAAGCGCACCAAACAGTCAGTGTTTCTGGATGTAACGGTGTTTCGACATACACTTGTGGATTAGCTTCACTCCAACTGCAGCAGTTTTGTTTGTTGACGTAGCCATTCAACCAGAAGTGCGCTTCATCGATAAACAAAATTCGCTTATGAAAATCGGGAACAACGACAATCTTGTTTTGGGCCCATTCGACGAATCTACGCCTTACTTGATGATCGTTTTGATGAATTGCCAAACCAAACTGAGAATAAATCACTTGACAGCTGTTAAATCGGTCGTTATCTTGGAAAGTAATGCCAACTTAAACTTCTATACCTGGAAAAAAATACTCTTTGCATGTTCGTACTTGTCAAAGATGGTTGAGCAAATTTCGTTCTGGGGATCTGAGCTTCCAAGAAAGTGATTGATCTGGACGACCATCCAAGATCGATAATGATGCTTTGCGATCCATGTTTGAAAATAACCCACATGTAACAAGTCAAGAAATTGCAGAAGAGTTTGGAATTCATCATACAACTGTTATAGATCACATTAAATCTCTTGGGTTTGTGTTAAAGCGAAGAGTTTGGGCTCCACATGAATTAAAGGAAAATAATTTGTCTGATCGTGGAAGAATGTGTTCATCACATCTGATTAGACATAATGTGGAGCCGTTTTTGGACGAGCTGATTACAGGAGATGAAAAGTGGATTCTTTACGAGAATATTAAGAGAAAAAAATCTTACTGCGAACCAGGAATATCATCAGCAACAGTTCAAAAACCAAGTATCAATCAATGAAAAGTACTGCTTTGTTTGTTGTGAGACAGGAAAGGCCCAGTGTACTACGAGTTGCTGAAACAGCGAAAAACCATCAACGCGTATCTGTTCTGCAATCAACTGGATAAATTGACTGCAGCTATCAAAGAAAAAAGGTCATCATTAGCGTCCAGAAAAGGAATAGTGTTCCACCACGATAATGCTCGAAAGCATACTGCAATGGTGACACAACAAAAACTGAATGCGTTAGGATGGGAAGTCCTTGGTCACCCACCGTATTCACCTGACATTGCACCATCTGATTATTACCTGTTCAGACCTCTGAAAAGTTATCTAGAGGAAAAAAAATCAAGTCTTTTGAAAGTGTTTCTAAGGCAGTTGCTGACTATTTTAACTCCAAGCACGAGAACTTCTACAAAATAGGAATTTATATGTTACCTGAAAGATGGCAACAAGTTGTAACAAATAATGAAGCATGTATAATTGATTAATATTAAACAATTTTTTTTTATAAATGCATTCAAATATTTTCCTTAAAATACGACTGAACTTTCCCTCCAACCCATTTTAACACAAATACAATCTAAGAAAAAGTTATCCCACGTTTTGGCTTCTATTGTATTTTTGTTGGGTTTTCTCACTTTTATTTGCAATTTTGGTCTTATTTTCAAAAAAGGCTTTTTAAAAACGTTGCTCATTTTTTAATTAAATGACCGGGTGTATTTTGTTTGAATAAAAAAAAATAGTGCTTCGAGTAGTTTATATTAAAGTTAAAATTGGGCATCTCAATTGGATATGTATGACTTTTTGTACAAAATATTCCTAAGTGTAGGATATTTATTTAAATAAGGTACTTGAATCACACACACACACATTCTTCTTTTATTTTTAACAACAAACACAATTCTATTGCATATTCAATTATGATCAGGTGCAAAGGCAAAATTTGCCGTTCTATTTTTGATATTCTATAACAGGAGTAAAGGATGTTTCTAGTGCTGCTTGGGAGTGTTCTGAAATTCTCATGGAAAAATAAATAAGTGATGTTTGTACTTACATATTACACTGTCGACCAATTTCGTCAAATCTGAAGACGTCACCAAATGATGTTGTATGATGCCAACAGGGAAAAAATCAATCCGGCACATGTACGAACACAATAATAATATTAACGACAGCATTTCACGACATTTTTTGAATTGGCAATGGCTTTTATTTAACAATTTTATTTTTTAATGAATAATATTTGTCGATAGTATAACTAGTAATTACCAGAATACTTAATGTATTTATGACGAATAATAAAATCAGCTTGTGTGATCAAACATGATAATTTAAATTCTAGAATTACTTTATTTTCAAATATGTCAAGCAATAATTGAAGTAACAATAACAAGTGCCCGGTATTCTAATGCTTGCATGGTGAAAGGAATCAAATATTAATTGGCAAATAGCTAAGCAAATTCAGCTGTTTTGAAAGTAAAAGGAGTAGGTATTAAAGCATAGTATTCGCCATTTAAATATGATTTGGTCTTTTTAGGAGAAAATACAAAACACATTTGTGATTTAACTTAATCGCGTAGCGAAAAAAGTCATTTCTTTTTAAAGAACACATTAACAGTTTCCAAACGACCCATAAAATAAAGTTTCCTGTCAATTAAAAATAAAAGGAGCCCATTCATTTTTTGGAGTTGACGAAAAGTTTTTATAATGGAATTTCGCAAAAAGACTAAGTCGTTTTCTTGTAAGGTCCTTTCACGCTATTCTTAAATTAAACAAAAGCTTAAAGAACAATAATGTCCCAGTTGCATGACCTGACACATAATTGTCTTCAACTCGCAATGTGTTTTTTAAATGTGTTTTACTAGATGAAGAGTATTTTCCCTAGATTTGCTTTTAACGTCAATTCGTCATTTGTACCTAAGAGAAAGAGGTATTTTTTATCCAGTTAACTCTCGTGCTTTTTTCAATAAGTTTTAAATTGCATATTTAATTGTTTTTCTTGATATTTGTGATATAGTATTAAATGACTGCTTGGGAGGAGTTTTAATTCATTTTGAATAAAATGTAAAAAAATTCTGAAATATGTCGGATTTTGGTTGAAAAGACTATTAATTTCGCTGCGTTATATAATGACATTCTGAATTTATTGCATGTATGATGCTTATTTTGATATTGTATTTAATTTACGAAGAGTTTTTTTTCGATTAATAATACATATGTTTAGATGCATTCATTTCAAATTGTTCCCATATAAATTGTAGTTATGAAACTTTCCGTCCATTTGTCTTCTTCGGATTTATTATTATTTTTAATAAATATTAAAGAGAGAAGCCTCTATTTAAAGAATAGTTGGAGACGGCCTTTGTGAAATAGCGAGTTATAGGCTGAATTGAATATTAAAAGAATATACTCATAGAATTAATACGTAAAATGAAAGAGAAAAATTACGAAAGTTTTTGTTTCTCGAGATTTTAATCATATTTTTATATGCTAATTGAATTTATTAATTTGAAGTGTACTTTCAGTGGGGTTGTTACCAATTTGTTAATTTATGGAATACAATTTTCGAAGCAAGACATAATTAAATAGAAGTACACCTTATTTTAATCTCATAGCTGCAAATATGTACATGTGTTACAGTATAAATGTTATACTGTGTTTGTGGATTTGTGGTGCCCATGCTGCCTACTACTAGCCCTCTCAATTTGTCGGTCGAATTAGGCAACACCTTGTATGTGAACAGTGTTAAAAAAAAGAGAGAGAGAGAGATACAGAGAGAGAGAGAGAGAAAGATAGAGATAGAGAATGATATATAGAGAGAATGATAGAGAGAGAAAAAAAGAGACAAAGAGAGAGAGAAAGAGAGAGAGAGAGAGAGAAAGAAAGATAGATAGAGAGAAAAATAGAGAGAAAAATAGATAGAGAGATAGATATAGAGAGAGAAAGATAGAGAGAGAAAAAGAGATAGAGAGAGAAAGATAGAGAGAAAGAAAGAGAGAGAGAGAGAAGAAAGAGAGAGAGAATGATATAAAGAGAGAATGATAGAGAAAAAAAAGAGACAGAAAGAGAGAGAAAGATAGAGAGAAAGATAGAGAGAAAGAGAGAGAGAAAAGAGAGAGAGAAGAGAGAGAGAGAAAGAGAGAGAGAGAAGAGAGAGAGAAAGAGAGAGAGAGAGAGAAAAGAGAGAGAGAGAGAAAGAGAGAGAAAGATAGATAGATAGAGAGTGAGTAAGAGAGAAAGAAAGAGAGAGAACAAAACACAGAGAGAGTATATTTATTGTTTGTTTTGTGAACTTTTCGTATCGATAAGCGTTTCAAGAAAATTTCATTCTTTTATTTCCAGTCTTGAGGATCATAACGTATCACAATAAACAAGTCTACAGTTTTGATTTTCATCTTTTCCCGATAAGAAGAAACCTTTTTAAATCTTTTTTCCTCATTTCTAATGTTTCTTGTTGAAAAAATATCAGATTAATTTCTAAAAACTCTCAACAAATGTTTTTTTTCAAAGAGAGAGAGAAATTCAACTCTACTTAACTTAATTTTGTTGATGTATGATGTTTTCTTTTTTGAAATATCCTTAAAGACGAAATTATTTTAACGTGAAAAAATATTTCAATCCCTTCAGTTTCGTGTTAATTGATTTTCACTGTATTTCGAAAGTCTGTGGAGTAACTGCTTTATTTCGTTAAGTGAATTCGTTTTTTTTTTTTTTTTTTGTAAAATATTTTCGTCTGTGTGATTGTGATACTGAAAATAAAAATAAAAACAAAAGTAATTTGCGAAATATGCATATAATTTCCATCCTTTACTGCAGTGGTCTCCAATTCCCGGTTCGCGGACCGGTAACGGCCCGTGGATCAAATTCTACTGGTCCGCACAAGAAACATTAAATTATTTCCATTTTATTTACAGCGGCATATTTTTCTTGGGTTTGGGCTGCTTTTTATGAAAATCACTTTACATTCCTTGTTAAATCACTTTATATTCATTCTTGGTGTACCTATATTTTATTCTAAAGCCATTTAATTACAATTAAAATAAAATAATTAAAACAAAACAATCTGAAATATAGACATTCTAAAATATAAGCAATCAACGTCCTCCCCTCAGCGGGTCGTGGTAAAATTATCCAACGTTGATCGGTCCGCGGTGATAAAAAGGTTGGGGAACACTGCTTTACTGGAAAGGTAAGAAATATTTATTTGCATAAGTGTATATATTTACTTAGAACATTACCACATTCTTGATACGGAATATTATATAGTTGATTCATTAAGATACTCCCATATTTGAGTTACATAAAGTACATTATAAACTTAATTTTTTATTTATATTTTTCGGAAAGTTCCATTGATTATTATTTGGTGTTTGAAATGATCTAACTGTCTATTAAAAATATGAAAAACAGCTCGCAATTTGCTCCAACTCGTGGTCCAAAACGAAAGCAATATATTTCAAAAGGAACTATTTATATGAAATCATTAAAACAACGAGGTCTTTCATTGACTTTTCTAGAATACTCAATAAGTCAGGGGTACTCAACCTTTTCTCTGCTGGGCCGCATGCATATGTCAGCTACTTCCCGCGGGCTGCTTACATATATGTCAGTTATATCACGTGGGCCGCAATATGAGGATAAATGGAGGAGGGTGTGTGTGTGTGGAAGAAATGCTGGAAGACCAAGATAATACCGAAAATTTAAAATGTGGAAAGTTGATCAAAATATTTTAACTCCCGTTTTGCTCTTTTTTAATCCTTATTTTCTTATATTTTTTATTTTTGAAACTAACACTAAGTTCGAAGCATTTAAGAAACGCTCCTTCACAGTTTGCGCATTAGTAAATGGTTTCATATGATTACGAATTTTATTTTACAAATGCCAGGCCATTGACCATCAGGTCATTAGGCAACGGGCTCTCCAATACCTTTTGCAATGCAGTTAAGATCATTCAGTGCAGAGCACTCGTCCAAATGAGCGGCAGTCATGTCTTGTCCAGTGTCACACAAAACGCAGATAGGTGAAGTCACTAAATTAAAACGAAACAGATGAGCACAAAGGCAGTCATGTCCGGTTAAAAGTCTAAATTTAGCCACAGCAGCAGCACGAGGAGAACTTGGAATACCGTGGGATTTCTTACATAGTGTACTTACTCCAAGGCTTATCACGAGCAACACGAGAAGCTGTAAGGCGAAATGATTCCCTAAAAATCCTTTTAATTTCCAGTTTGGCGGCAATCGCTGTAGCAGATTTAGCGTTAACCAGGGATTGTTACCGCAGTGATATTACCACTTTGTTGCTGTTGTAAAGATTATCCAAGAAAGCCTATTTATGACCTCTTGAAAGAGATCTTCGAGGAAAAGTGTCATTGAACATTGAATGATTTCTGTTTATTGGTATTTTTTAAATACAGCGCTTTCGTGACAAATAAAACAATTACTGATCCATGTTTGTTTTTCACTTCAAAATAGTCAACCTCCCAATTGTCTTGAAACGATACATTTTCTTTGAATATTTTTCGCTTGCAAGATATGAAAGATAGTTAAAAATTAGTTCCATCCGTAAAATGGTCGTTACTCCACTGTTGTCTGTTATCACTAATCGTAATCGTTGCAAATAGAAAAGAATATCAATTCGTAACCCGTACGACAGCAACAGCAAAAAGCAAAATTGATGTATCTTATTTCTTGACAAAGAATTCCCCACCCAATTTTTTATACAATGCTTTTAAATAAGTAAATTTCGCAGAGCATTTGCCATGACAGGGCCATTTAAAAAGGCGTGGTGGGCCTTAGGTTGAGTATCGCTGCTTTAAGTGCTAAAAGGTAGTTTTTACATTTTTGATATGTCAATTATCGGGGAAAGAAATTTTCTGATGACGAATTAAGAATAAATGTGTTTTTAATTGACATGTATGTTTTGAAAGAAAGCTTTACAGTAAAGTTATGTCTACATTTTTATTTACAAAATGTACTGTAGTATAATGTGGTAGAAGATAATTAATAAATAAAATAAATGAAATTTTAAATCTAGAATCATTCTAAGAACTTTATTGATTGATTCAGAATTCAGAAGCCAGTTACTCACAGGATTTTTGAAATGATAAGAAAATGAATGTTTCTGATGATTTCCTGTCAAATAAATTTTATCACCAAAGTATGGGTATTAAAAAATGAAATAAAATAATTTTTTAAACATTGGATTTGTTTTAAATTCGTAGTTGATCCAAGCGTTTCTTTTATTAAAAAAAAACTTAGTGAAGTTTTGCTGTTTTGTAAATGATTATTGGAAAACAGTTCTTTTTGTTTTCTTATTCAATGTGTGTGTGTTGATCTTTCCATTTACAAGAATAACTAGAGATTTTTATACATTATTATGAGACAATCACAAACACTGAATCAAAAATTATCAAAAAAGATATGCATAATCACTGATGACTTAATAATTTCAATGAAATCCAGGTAATTCTAAATAATAAAAGCTTAACACCTTCAGAAGGAACAATTAAGATCATTTACATACTATAATTCTTTTTCACTTCATATTTCATTATAATTATTTATATTTGATGGGGAAACTTCATTTTAGTCTTTCTTTTCTAGTTCTTACTATTATATATATATATATATATAGCTAACTCTTTCTCTAAATATATTTATATATTTATCTTGTTCAAATTTTCAATTTTTAATAAAATACTTTCTATTCATTCAATCAAGTTTAAGGAAATTTTAAAAAAATTTACTGGATGACACTTCATGTTAATACAGTTTTTTCAAATATTAAATCATTAAATAAATTGAATCAAATTAATTGCTTGTTATTGATACCAACTTAAATTCGTCTCCATTGTTGTAACAATGCATCAGGTAAAACAATAACAAAAGCTGGCTTTAAAAACCGGGTTTTCAGGCAAACTTGCCAAACCGGGAGTGCAATGTTACAACAATGTAGACAAAACATGCTCTTTTCCAGTTCCTACTATTAGTTCACTCTCTTCCTATACATATATATATATATATATATATATATATATATATATATATATATATATCTTGTTTAAATTTTCAATCGTAATAAAATACTTTTTATTCATCTATTCAAAGTAGGAATCGACTTAAAATTTTTTTACATTACTTGTTACATGTTATTTTATACCAAACTTTAGGTTTAACTATTATTTACTTAAGATTCTTGGGCGCTTTAGACCACAATAGAACTAAAAAAAATTCCATTTCAGTTATACGACGCAAATAAATTATTCCTTTATCTCAGAATATGTGTGTGTGTGTGTGTGTGTGACAAGTAATATAAAAAATTTAAGTCAATTCCTACTTAGATCAACAAAGAAATTTTTTATTTTGGCTACTTTTTATTAAATAGTTACAATTAATATAAATATGTATATACATAGGACAGAATCACAACATTAAGTGGTAATTAATTTTTATTTATTATCTTTAAAGTATCGTATTGTCATCCAAAACAATCGTGTCTATAAAATTTCAGTTCAACTGAATGCTTTAAATTGTGAGAAGAAAAACCTTTTCAAGATTTGACACAAGTTGCCAAAAATGATGTCAACATGGCTGTATTTGTAATTCTTCAAATAATTAGTTTTAATCCATTAATTTTTATTAATTATAGTTAAATTATTGTATTGTCATCCAAAATAACAATGTATATAAAATTTTAGCTTAATTGAGCACTTTAAAATGTATTTTGTTAACGACTGAAAATTCCACCAAGATAAATAAATAAATAAATATATAGAGAGTGTGAGCTAATAGTAGGAATTGAAATACTATAACATCTGAAGTTTTTTTAATAAAATGTACTTGAAAAATTTGCAAGTATGAATTCTTTAAAAGTAAAATATATCTTTAGAGACGTGTGTAGCAACCATAACTTAATTGGAATACATTAAAATTCAGCAACCGAGATTAAAAGTGAAAATGAAAGTTTCTGCTCTAAAAGACCAGACGATTTTTATATTTTTTTCTCTACAACAACAAACATGTTCCGCTAATGGAAAAATTAAACAGATTAATTTGCTATCGAGTTAAACAGGCATAAAATAAAATTTAGAAAACTTAATCAGACATGTATTGTTATTCGTCTAGGTTTTATAAGCCAAATAAGCGAATTAACGTGTCCTTTGTTCAGTTGTTAAGAAGAATCTTGTCATGGAAATCCCAGACAGCGCCATCTCGGCGTATTTTATTACAAAAGCACTTAGCTAAGCTGTTCAACATTCTATGCGATTATTCTAATTAGTGAGCTCGTTAAACCGGACAGCAGAAATATTTCATCCCCAGTGAAACTTCCTAGGAGACATAAGCGGCCATGATATGTGATTATTTCGCATTTAAAGTCAAAATGGTGGAAATACCTTAAGCGTCAAATTAAAACCGAGGTTCTTAGTTTTCACGTTCCTGTCAAAAGAGAATTAATAATGGAATTAATGTGATTTTAAAGTATCGTTTCAATTTTGTAAAAAGTTGTTACTCTTGAATCTATTTCAATTCCTTCTGTTAGTTCACTATTCCCTTATATATATATATATATATATATATATATATATATATATATATATATATATATATCCAATAAAAAATTTTCAATATATAATTATATACATATACATACACACATATATAAACTTATACAAATATATACATATACACAAATATATAAACAAAAATATAAAAATAAACATATAGTTATATACCTAAGATAACAAAAATTAGGAAGAAGGCACATAGTATAATGACAAACTCCTGGCCTTAGGAACCAGGATTGCAGGTTTAAACAAGTTTTGCGGCCAGCCAACCTTCACCTGTAATTTGTCTTACTATGTATCAAGAGGAAAGGAAAGAATTATATATGTAGAATTTAAATATTAAAAAATCATTAAACTAAATAACATAGGAGCAAAAACATAACCTACTAATTCGGAGTGTAAGCGATGGCCAAGAGTGCAGTAACGTGTTCCCGCCAAATACAAGGGGTGAGAGCACAACCTCATAAAATTAATTGCGATACGATAATAAGAAATGTATATATACTTTTAAAAAATCATAAAAATAATAATCATGTAAATATTAGTGTAAAATATAAAAGAAACTAAAAAAATATATATTAAAAAATGTTAATAAGCATGTGGTGCCATCTATTTAATAATTGTAGAATAAATTAGATATTGTCTAAATTTAAAAAAAAATCATTACAAAACATAATAACAGTAAATAATTACAGTAATACAAATGGTATCATAAAAAACCATTATAAATATAATTACAAAGAAAGGTAGCAGGATATCTATGTTCAATACAGTGATTAAAATTTTTTTTAGGATTTAAAAAATATTAGCTTTATCGCTAATACATTATATTGCGATAAATATAGTTAAAAATAATATTTCTATATATAGATATTGATAAATTAGAATTCCAATAAGGCACTTTGATGATATTAAAATTAAAGGCATCTCTTTTATCATAAATATTACTATGTAGTTTCAAATCCTTAATATACAGTGATACATCTAGGTAATTTGTTTTGAGTGGATTATTATTAATTTTAACTAAGTTTAAGTAAGACGGATAAAAATTAATAATGGGATTTAAATTATCATTTTTACCAAAAATAATTAAATCATTAATGTATCTAAAAATGTAGTAGTCATTATTAATAACATAATTATATTCATAAAAATGTAAATAAAGATTAGCCAAACTATTACTAGCTGGGCCCCCTTGTGGGAGTCCTTTCTCTTGTTTATATAAAGAACCATTAAAATTGGTGTAATTTTCTTTTAAGACAAAATCTATGAGAGTTTTAAATTTGTTAAAATTAATATTAAGGTTATACATACTGTGGTTTTCTAAAATTACTTTAATAATATCATATAAATCAATGGCATTGAAAAGATCTTCAAAGTCATAACTATGAACTGAATAAATATTTCTATTATTAAAACAATTTATAATCTCTTTACTATTTTTAATTATAGCTTTATTACATTGCTGATTAATAAAGTTTTGTATAATATTATGAAGTAATTTGCCTGCAGTTGTAATATATGTTCTAAAACCATTTGTCACAGTTCTAAATTTAAACCGGACTTTTATGGAATTTTGGAGTTAAAAAATATATGGATACTTAATTTTTTAGGAATACAATAACCTAATTTTTTTATAAAAAGCAATAATACGATTACTAATTTCATTATGTGACAAATCTAATTTTTTAAAAGAACCATTATTTAGAAAGTGATCATAAAGAATATTATAATATAAATACTTACAAATCACAGCATTGTTACCAGGTATTTTATCAATGCAAACTACGATAAAATTCTTTTGTAATTCATAAATTTTCTGTTTTATATCTTTAAAAGTAGTTTCATATTGAGAATGGTAACTAAAATTCTTAAGGTCTTTTAAAATATTGTACTTATACTCATCAAATGCCTCAATAGGTAGTCCAAATTTAATTGCAGATTTTTTAATAAAATTATCTATATCTTTAATAATTTGTTTTTTAACAGTATTGTTGTTATTAGAATATCTTTATATCTTTAAAAAAATATTCTCATTTATCTCATTATATCTTTTAAAATATTGTCATTGATTATATCTAAGTTGCCAGTAACTACATGTTTATGATGAGCATCAATAAAGTCATTAAATTTTTTACATATACAATCTTCTCTATTAATAGAGGGCGAACTATTGTTGTAATTAAAGATAAATCTGCCCATCGTTTTGTTATATTTAAATGCTTTTTTTACAACCACCGTTATAACAGGAAAAGTGACAAATGTCTATTAAATACATTAGAAAAGTTAATTTTGTCAAAAGTTTTATTCATGAATAATAAAGTGCAGCACTCTGTAATAGGTTCATTAATATATATATGTAAGGATAATTAAATTAGATTAAAAATTAAGTTCTCTATCTTGCACTTGACCCATCTTCAAGTATCAAACTAATCACTCATTTATTTCTTCCGAACATATGGCCTAGCCAATAAACATGTCTAATTCCAGATCGTTAGATTTAATAGTCAACATATGTTATCATTAACTTGCAAGCACCCTCTTCAAAGCAGCGATACTTACCATATGTTTTTCAAGTGTTATCCACTTGAAACCCCCACCATGGCGTGCTTTTTCCTCCTCTCTCGGTATCAGAACAGATGTACAAATGAATGAATAAAGACCGTCCCTTTTTCTAACTTTAATCTGATTCTGACTTAAAAATCATGACATATATATACACTGCTGGACAATTGCTAAGGACGGATCACAAATTGTTATGTAGCATAACATTAAGCGAGACATGAGGCCCAGTATGATAAATTATAGCTGCCACGCTGTTCAGACATTAGAATAAAGAATATTTATTGTTCTGGAAAGTACAACCATACTTACCATATGTTTTTCAAGTGTTATCCACTTGAAACCACCACCATGACGTGCTTTTCCCTCCCTGCTCTCGGTGTCAGAACAGATGTACAAATGAAAGAATAAAGGTCGTCTTTTCACTTTCTAACTTTAATCTGATTCTGTCTTAAAAATCATGACAGAATTAAAGCCGGCAGGATCTTATTTGCCATTAAATTTCAAATCTTAACGTAAAAAACTAATCTTTTTTATAAAATAATTTTAATATAAAAACTAAAGCCAGCGACCATAATAATTGATATGGAGAATTTGACGGAACACCAAATGCACCATATGCCAAAATGCTGAAGACGACAGATTTCCGGAATAAAAAATGGTACAGAAAAAGAAACGCGCTAGTGTGAGAGAGATCCCCGAAAGAACATCGCACTTAACACCAAGAAGATTGCAGTGTTTACAGCCGAACGATATTCTGTTTTTGCTGAAGAGGCCATCCAGTTTACCGTGAATGAAGAAACATTCTAATTTAGAGAAAAAGAAAAAAAAGGGGGAAAGCGTTAATCCCATAATCTCCATGATGAAAGATGTCAATCCCTTCCACCAGAATAGATAAAAAATATGTTTTTCTCCGAATGGTATTTTGATTTAGTTAAAGTGATACAATGATGGAAGGACCAATATTGAAAGAAAAATAAAAGGAAAATCTTCTTCGCCGGAAAGTCTGCACGGTAATATTGTGAATTTGACCACCATATAATAATAGTGAAGTACCAACATTGAAAGAAAAATAAATTAATTAAATTTTACTAGTGAAATAACGTGACAATAGCATCTGGATTAATGTTCACCAAGGAGTTTTCCCGTTGCAAAGTGGAGGTCAGTTAAATTGTATATTTCCAATTTTAGTAACATTGAAGAACTGAGTTTTGCTGAACAGAACTTTACGAAAAAGAATAATATATGATATATGATATTTAATTTTTATAATATAGTTGTGTTAAATGAGATATTTTCTTTATATTTTAATTGAGAAAACAAAGTATATAGGTTTTCTCATACAAAATTTTGAGAAATTTTAATATACTTCTCATAATTTTATCATAAGATGTCGAAGGAGTTAACAGTTATGATAGAAATTGGTGTTTTAAAGTTGAAAGATATAAATTAAGTTTTTAGAAAAATTATTAATGTACTAATACTAATGATATTGATTTTGATAAGAAACACAAGTAAAGTCACGTTGCATTATTTTTTTCCCACTGAATGCAATTGTTTTGTTAATTATTTTATTCAGCAGTAATCTTATTGCATGTCATTTAATTTTTTTTTATTTTGAAATTGTGTGTTTTGATATACCGGCCATATATCAGGATTCACTATTTCTCGAAATTTTCCTTATCTAAAATTAAAATTAATTTAATAACTTCAAGCTTATTTTTGGATATTACACAATGGATAAGCGAGAATACAATCATTATAATTTTGTATATGTCTCGAAACATTAAGAGGACAAACTTGTTTAGTTTGATATGTACACCTCTCATTGTTTCTTATCAGCATCCCTTAACATCTGTGAGTTGATGACGAATTTTCTCAGAGAGATGTGTTCAAAATTAAGTAAGGTGATACAGTTTTATTAGTGAATGTGTGATGCAAGAGAAACTCAAGAATTTTTGTCTATGAAACGTATTTTTAGAAGGTTACGGAAAGATTCAAAATATTGCATGCGATATTAAGTTGCAATGAATATTGTGAAAAATTTTCAGAAATACTAAAAGTTATTATTGAAGTGAGTCCACTTTTCCGACTCAAAATAATAAAAAAGAGCTCTTATATTCTTATAATTTTTATATTTTATAACGCATATGAAATAAAACATTGTTTATTGTGTTGGATAGTGCATAGAAGTTGTGTGTTATCCACCGTTTTCATATTATTAATAATTTCATTTTATTAGTGTCTATATTTTTTTTTATCTTTTTAAAAAATGTATTTCATATATGTAAAATGTGTGTAACAATATAAGGTATTACTACAATGGTGCCAGAGTAGATTTTTATACAAAATTATTATTTTAATATTTGAATGATTTCATGTATTTTTATATTTACTATCTTATTGTTTGATATATTATTTTTCCAACATAATTTTTTGAAAATATCTACCAGCTATAATACGAATCTATTATTATGAAGGAATAGGAGGAAACGCGAGCTCTTATTCTAGATGTCGAATATATTTGAACAAGCTAATCTTCATTTATATGTATGGAAATTCATTTTTATCAATTAATATGTTGGAAGTGTCCTTACTATGTTTGTTGTTATAGTTTCGTTTATTGTATTGCTTTTTGATTTTAGTATTACTATTGCTTAAATATTTCTACTGTGTTTAATATGTCTTTCTAAATAATGTTATGTATTGTTTTGTGTTTATTGAAAATTGATTAAGTTTGTAAAGAGAAAAAAAACCACGCCATGACTCCCCTTTTAAAATTGGGGGGCAAATGTAAGGATAATTAAATTAGATTAAAAATTAAATTCCCTATCTAGCACTTGACTCATCTTTCTCAGTTCCCATCTTCAAGTATCAAACTAATCACCCATTTATTTCTTCCGAACATATGGCCTAGCCAATAAACATGTCTAATTCCAGATCGTTAGATTTAATAGTCAACATATGTCAGCATTAACTTGCAAAATATTATGTCAGCACCCTCTTCAAAGCAGCGATACTTACCACATGTTTTTCAAGTGTTATCCACTTGAAACCCCCACCATGGCGTGCTTTTTCCTCCCTGCTCTCGGTGTCAGAACAGATGTACAAATGAAAGAATAAAGGTCGTCTTTTCACTTTTCTAACTTTAATCTGATTCTGTCTTAAAAATCATGACATATATATATATCTGGTTCAAAATTCCAATCGTTAATAAAGTACTTTCTCGTTCAAGTGTTCTATTCAAGTGTTCAAGTACTTTTTCAAACATGTAGTGGATGGCACTTGATGTTAATACAGTTTTTACAAATATAAATTCATTAATTGAATTAAAAATGAATAAATAGTAACAAGCAAGAACAATAATTCAATAGCATTTTTAGAAAGGAAAGTTGTTCGTCATGTCCCTGTTGCGCAATGGATAGCGCGCTCGTCTTCTGATCCAATGGTCGTGGGTTTGAATCCCACCTGGGATGGTCTAATTTCTGAGAATGCAATTCATTTTTTACTATAGTATCTTAGAAGAAAAATTAAATTTAATTGATGAATAAATAGCAACAAAAAATAGTCCAACACCCTATATAGAAAGTAAAAAGGAAAATAGCTTTCTATTTTGTCAATTAATATTGCTATTCTGTCATATGTATATGCATATTTATATTAATTGTAATTAGTTAATAAAAAGTAGCTAAAATAAAATGGTTCTTTGTTGACAAAAGTAGGAATTGACTTAAGTTTTTTTTACTTGTTTTATATAATATTCATACATGTTTAAAATACTTTTTTTGTTATGTAATTTAAATTATATAGAGATAAATTTTTTTGCCAGAATATGTTGTCTCCATTTTATTTTATTTTCCACTGAGTATATATAGCAAAAAATACACGAATATTGGCATGTTAGTACAAATTTTCATGTTTTAAATAGTCTTGATATGTGAATTTTGCCAGTTAATCCCAAAATTGCCATAAGGTAGGATTAACACAATTGATTTTTCCTATAACTGAGCAAAAAGAATTTTTTCCAACAGTACATAATATCATCATTTTTAAATTTCTATGTAAGTAACGCTTAAACTTCGTCCACGCTCGATCTTTTGAATCTTGAGAGATAGTTTATAGTTGCCATAATGCTGGTGAGGGAGTGAGTTAATATCAAATTCGAACTATTCAGCTACTCGAGGGCTTTGTCACAATTGTGGTAAAATCAGATATTGGATTGATAGTTTGATTGATACTGCTCATTGTTAAAAAATTTTTGTTAGTAAAAACAATATATTTGTGTCATAAATATCTTCGTGGGTAAACTTTCTTCATTGCATAAAAGTACCCCAACATTTGTATGAAAAATAAACATGGCAAGAATTCAGTAGCAAAACAGAAGAAAAGATTAGTATAAGTAATTGAAAATTTAAGACTCATAATTTTCATAATCTTAATGGTAGTTTGATGAACTGATGGAAACTTATATATATATATATATATATACTTGAAACTTATCACAGATACAAATTCAAAATCACTAATTACGTGATTAGTGACTTAAGGATCTCTCACTCATTAAAAACTTCGGGTCATATGAAAACACTGGGTCACCACTGCTCTCTAGTCATCAAGATTTATGAAGTGTAGAAGCAGCTTGGAATGATTTTATTTGTCTTCCAAGTTGACTCGATTCCTAACCGGGTTAAAGACGTGTCAGCTGCCAGAGGTGGAGGTTGTGCGTATTTGAACCCAGTGTATGCCCCAAATTGAATCCAAATTTAATGATGTTTTCTTGCTGCTATGCTGTATACATACGATAAGGAAAGTATTTGGTCTAATTTTCTTCTTGGTGTTGAAATGTTAATAATCAGTAGTGCATTTGCATTCTACCCACGGATCTGACCTTTTGCGTCGCACAAAATCATGAAGGTGACACAGGAACGCTTAGTTGTTTGTTAGGCCACTTCATGCTTACTCGTGAGTTATTCAACCATTGGTCTGAAAAAGTCGATCAGCATGAATTTGACATAAAGGTGAACATGTGTTTTGAATTTTAACCTAAAGGCAGTGGCGTAATGGAGAAAATTTGGGAACCCTTTCAAAATCAGGCTTTAGGACCCTAAGTTGGATTTTATAAAGGGTAGGTACTTGGTGGCGGATAGGCTTTGGGCTCTCTAGAACCCTGCCCCCACGATGTGAAGGTTGTGGCGGTGTACGTTACGCCAATGCTTAAAGGTGTTGAATACTTTGATTCTAATGACTGTTAACTTGTTTAAGCCATTTACTCAGAATGTAGACCATGACGTGGCACTAGTATGTCTAAAATTGAAGAATGTAGAACTATGAATTGCACCATAAGATGTAGGACTCATCAATATCCGTTCGAAATTTTAAAAGCATATGCACTACTACTCACTAAGCCATTGTGTCGTATATGATTGAAAGTTATCATTGCAAAGATTCGTATATCATCAATTCACTTCATATGTTCAGTGCACTAGATGTACAATTCGAAATTTTTGAACTATAAAGTTATTTGTAAAAGTCTCAATTTCGCTCAACGATAGGTTTTAGGAAACTAATAGCGACGAGAGAGACGAGATTAATTTTAATAACTCCCAATAGTTTTATTAGATAGCAGATGCACAACAGAAATTTGAACATAAGCTACATTGGGAAAAAATATGTAATCTCGAATCAAATCTTGAAATAAAAACATGTCTACGAAGTTATTATTATTTCGAGGAATCCATCTTAGTGATTGCTTGGTCAGGGAAAAGATATAAAGTAATAATACATATAGTGCTACTTTCTAATAATATCGACAATTGTCAACTTTCAATAACATTCTCTTGACGTGTACTATATTCATATTTAGGGCAGTAGCAGTAATGGAACTAATTTTTCTGTTTCAAAGCAGTTTAACACACTAGTAAAATAAAAATATTATAACTTTTCTGTTTTGAAAAATGTAACTTTGAAAACGGTAAATAACTTTATGCGGATACTATTCTATAAATTTTGAAAAAAAAAAGAACTCTCTCTCTCTCATTAATAAACTTTCAATCAAGTTAAAAAAGAATATAACATCAGAGAAGGACCAGAAATGAAACCTTTTTACCAAAAAATAACAAATAAGAAAAACTATTGATTTAAGTTTCTGCTAAATAGGTACATTTTCCTCAAAATCATCAGAAAAAGGGCAAGTTGTTGTTTCATAAGCGCCACTGGAACGTATATCACGGAACAATGAATATATTCAATGGCTAAAGGGACGTATTTTTTTCTTTCCAAATAATCCAATTTCTTTGTTATATATGAGTAGGAATAGTTTTCTGCATAATAAATTTTAGTTTGACTTTTAATCAACGTACATTCCAACAACAGAATGTCTTTAATGTTCCCGACTAAGGTATTCAGATGAACTAATCCAAGGTATGCAAGTTAGGATTAATTAGGGACACGATACATGAAGTACAATTTCAACCCTTCAGATTACAATTCTCCTGTTTATTTGGACTACAAAAAGAAGGAAGCCTGAGAGAATAACACTTTGTATTGATTAGCGGTGTTCTTATGTTTCTGTACAATGGGTTCGTCTGACATTCCTTAGAGCCATTTGCGCGAAGTCCTTTTCGTCTTGAAGGGTAATAATTCTTCTGAGAATCGAGCAATATCTTGGGATCTAAAGGACGTTTTGTATTGTGTAAGCATTAATGTAATTTATTCACTCAGAAGTAATTGTTGTCTCGTGGAATATGTTCCTAACAATAAGGACGAATTTTTGTACGGTATATTTGGAGTACAATATATTTGGGTTTTTAGTTAAAATTATCCTATTTCAATGTAGGTGTAATGAAACCCTAAATATGTTCGTAACTAATAATTTTGGTACAGTGGTGTACTACATTAACCATATAGTTTTTATCAGATAATACTATTAATAGAATACTACTTTTATCAAATATTAAGCGGACACTTTACAATTCAATTGACAAAAATAGGTCAAAAAATCAAATGTAATTTTTTTCGCTTAAATTATTTTTTACATACTTTTTTACAAACTCACAAAATTTGAAAGCTCTAAGTTTAAAAAACGCAAAGTTATGATAACTTATACGTACATTTTTATTCACATTCCAATAACAAATCAAAATTTAAAACTAACTTATCTCAGAAAGATGAAGTAACTGGTTTGTGTCTTCATTTTAAATGCTAAGGCTTTTTTCTATTGTGAATAATACTTGGAAATTTTTTTCACTTGTTATTAATAGTACATGGAATAATAAGAGTTGCTATTCATTTTCCAATCAAAGCAATACTTATTTTTTTAAAAAAAAATAATTGAATTCAGAATTTACACATTTTTTAAGGAATTTTCAATAAACATTCATAAAAAGAAGTATTATACAAATGCAAATCATGTTATCACAAAATCCATACCAACTTTTGTTAGACATAGTTTGATGTGCATGTAAATCAAATTTCATATATGTATGTCAATTTTTGTAGGAGTAGCATCTTAAAATCACTTCATGAGTTTCAAGTTTTTCCCTTAAAAATTAAATGGTTAGCTTTTTGTGAAATTTGGAGCGCAAAATCTGTTTTACATCATGCATATACATAGGAAGCAACCAAAAAATTATGAAAATAATTAAATTAAATTTTTTTGTGTAAATCGTACCATGGCCCTTAAATAATAATGCTATATTATTTTTTTTCAAGTAATTCGAATTAAGTTACACATATGAGTACTGACTATTGATGACTTTTTGATATCTTCACAAAAGTAGGATCTCCATGCTATTTTTTTAACACTAGATTGCCCAAGAAAGTCATTTTGACTGCTTTTTAATTGGAATTAGAAAAACAATTACATATACAATTTCTTAGAGCATATTCTTTGGCCAAGTGAAGTAAACTTTTTTTACTGTTAATATTTACTAATCACTTGTTACATGACTGTAAATAATATACAATATATTAAGGTTAATTTTAAACTAATTTCTTTACACATTAATTATTCTTTTACAATGCAGTCATTTTGACTGCCTTTGGGCAATATACTAAGTTTCAGTCTTTCTACTGTTAAAGTAGACAATCTATAGCAGCGATACTTAACCTGTGATCCACCGAACCTTTTTAAGTGGCCCTGTCAGTGTCTATTGCTTTGAAAAATTCATTTATTTAAGAACAATATATTAAAAATTCAGTGTCAAGAAATCAAATAAATCTATTTTGCTTTTTGCTGTCGATGTCGTACGAATGCGAAGCTTTTTGTAAAGGTTACGGTTAGTGATAACAGACGACAGCGGAATAGTGACAGTTTTATATGTGTGGAACTAATTTTTAACTATCCTTCATACCTTACAAGCGAAAAATATTCGAAGAAAATATTTTCTTTTTAGACGATTGGGAGGTTGATTATTTTGTGGTAAAAAACAAACATGGATCAGTAATTGTTTGATTTGTCAGGAAAGTGTTGCATTTAAAAATTACCAATAAACACAGAAATCATTCAATGTTCAATGACACTTTTCCTCGAAGATTTCTTTCAAGAGATGATAAATAGGCTATCTTGGATAATCTTTGCAACAGCAACAAAGTGTTTTGTCAGTTGTTATGTCACAGCAGCAACAACGACATCTTATGAAATTTGTTATATTATTGGTACTCATATGAAACCGTTTACTGATGCAGAAATTGTGAAGGAGTGTTTCTTAAATACTTTTAATTCAGTGTTTGAGACAAAAAATATAAAAAATAGTAATTAAAAGAAGCAAACAGAAGTTAAAATATTTTGTTCAGTTTTTCACATTTTAACCCCCCCTCCTCCCGTCCCTTTATCCTCATGATGCGGCCCGTGTGAAAAAAAAAAGGGTGAGTACCTCTGATCAAGAGCATATCGTACAAACTAGCCCTAAGCAAACAAGTGTGCATGATTCACAATCTCACAAACATAGGCACAAATGAACTCAACAGACTGCCTTTAGATTAAAGAATAATGATGGTGTATGGTGGTCGGCCTAGGCATAGACACAATTATGACAAAATAATGCAGTCCTGCTACTGTTGCCAGTTTGTATTTAGTTTGAAATTCCGAAATTTTAGAAGAATATGTACGGGAATAACCTTTGACTATTAAGACTATTCGGAATAGCCGCCCATCTGGTATAGTGGTTAGTGACGCTAATTGTAGTGCCATAGGGCCTGGGTTTGAATCCCGGAGAAGGCATGGATGTTTGTATTGCAATCCTTCATGACTTTAAATTCTTTCGTAATGTGTGCATCATGTTTACTTCTGTAAGCCCCAGTGTGATACTTTATGGTGCACGGAGAATTCTAAAAGACCTCAATAAAAAAACACTATTTGGAACACGATATAACTGAGGCCAAGTCAAGAACAAACGACCCCTTGAGGACGTTGACTCGAGTGCCTTAAAAAGACACTACATACCGGAATGAATGTGTTTATTATTTTAAATTTCATATTATCGAAGACGGTTTCTAAATTCCAAATACAACAGAACTTTAAACAAATAAAAAGTAATACCAGTTGATTCATAAATAGTGTGACCAATTTCAGAGGAACATAAATTTTTATTCAACAAAGTTATTTACATGGAATTTTACATGTGGTTTTCTCTGGCACAGTACACTTTACGTAAGTGTTTCGATTAAGCTAAAATAATTTTTTCGTCCATTTTTGGGGTATTTTTCAAACTTTCTCATAAATTGCTTTTTGAAACCCATGAAAAGCTCTTATTTTACGTCTATATTTAATTGCTAATTTAAGTATCCCCATAAAAAATAATCGTAAGGAACACATGCAAGGGATAGTGACAGTCATTTATCAGGTGAAAGAAAATTTATGTTTTTTCATTTCAGTCATTTTATAGTTGATTTTGCAGTATGATTTTATGCACGATGTTGATGAAAAACAAAGTTTCCGTGAGTGTAAAGACGTTTCTTTTCTTTTATCAAGTGTTTCAAAAATTTATTCTCATAGTATTTGGCATCAAATTTAGCCCTTGTTTCTACAAAAAAGGGTTTTGTTAAGCCTTAAAAGGACATTCCCATCCATACCTTAACACCTGACGGCCAACTTGCATTTTGAAAAACGGCTGCGTCCTTTCTACGTTTTTTGCGTTAAATATATTGTATTTTCGTTTTGCCAGCTGTGAATGACAGATTAAACAGTGCTTTATTCGAAGTTATCCATGCTTTTTTTTGTATCTTCTTTTGCATAACATTAAATACAGAGGCCAAGAACGTTTTCTTCGTTTTTCTGCGGTATTAACAGACATTTGATGACATTCTGGAAAATTACTCTTTTTAGCCAATTTTCTTTATCTGACGATAAATTCTCGATTGCTATATCAGTAGTTTCTTTGGCATAGGTTTTTGTGGCAAAAGATTTTCTACACACACAGCGATAATTCTATTCAACTTCTTTTTTCTTTTTTACATTAAGGAATTCCTTTCATTCACATTTTTTCCCCAGGAGCTTTTGATTGCGAACCAAATTTTATTCTCTTTTAAAATTTAGATGTTAATACAATAAAAAAATGTCTTTTTTGACTTTCAAATGCTTTTTTTTACAGTATTTAAGCAACCATCCTTCAAAAGCTTTCAAATTTCATTCCGAGTCTTAGGGTCTAATTTCAGTACAATAATTTACTCCAACTAGTAAAAATGGTTAGATTAGTATATATATGATTCAAATGTTTCATGTTTGAAATAAAACCAGTAGTAACACAATATAAATTCATCATAAATAGATGAATGCTTTTAAAATTAGTCACACTTATTTTGAATCAACCGGTAATTACTAATTAAATATTTAATTACTGTGAATTTATATATTATGATTGTCTGTAAAAAGAAAGGACCTTGATGCAAATTCATAGCTGTTGATGTTTCTGTCGAGTTATGGCATCACTAAAAATTCGCCATGCAGAAGAATTAATGTACATTAAATCTGTTGAGGCTTAAGGTCCTCACGTTACGGTGGTGTGGGAGTGTGTTTGTCTTGTCTAAGTGTCATCCTCGTCACTCGACAGAGATTTAAAATAACGTTGTCGATTGTCAATACTTCTGTATAGCTTCACTAGTAAGACGCTAATAATGAAATAATCAACCCCCCCCCAAAAAAGAGAAAAACTCGAGACAAATAGGAGAAAAAACAAAAATTGCACTGATCCCAAAGTTTTTTTTAAAAATTGCAATATATGTTTTTTACATAAATTGTAAAAATTAATTTTACATAAATTGTAGGGCCGTGGGTAGCCTAGTGGTTAGAGCATCGGACTCCAGACCGAAAGGCCTGGGTTCGATTCCCGATGCCACCAAACACCCTCCGAGTACACACGGAGTACGTGCTCGTTAAATCAGTGGGTCCGTAATCATGTGGGCTTAATCACGAGCGCAGGGACTGGAGAATATTTCCCTCCCCTTCAGTTTACCTACAGAAATTGTGGAGGTGGAGATAGAGGTCGTGTCGCCATCTATCGTCCCTTCGGTGAATTTCGCCGAGCTAAATCGCACTGTCACCTGTATGGTTCTCAAGGCCAACGACAGGCGTACCTCTTGCCCATGCCACGATGAATTTCGTGGGCCTCTATCTGACTACGTCAGACAGGTGGCATCAGAAAACAACAACAACAACAACATAAATTGTTTTTAAAAAGTCAGATTGCGAAGTTGATTACGTTATTAGATTTTAATGAACTTGAAATTTGAACTTTTTATTGAATAAAAAACTGATATTTCTATATATAGAAAAAATAAATAATTATCACCTTTCACATGTTTCTATATGCATCCATAAGTTCGTTTGAATTCCTAAAATAAATAAATGATATTCGAGTAAATATATTCTGAGAAATACAAGAAAACTTCAAACTGTTTTCAAAAATATCTCTTTTTTTAAATAAATTTAGTAGATAATCTTAATTGTAAATATTTGTTTGATACATAGAAATCAAACATTTTGACAACTTATAGCTCATTTAATTTGTAAATCTATTCATATTGATGTTTTTGTATTAAATCGAAATATTAGAGGATATTTAAAAATAGAATAGATTTCTCATAGAAACCAATTACTTTAAAGTATTTTGTATAGTTTAAAAGAAAGTTACTTCAGAAAACTTATAACATAGAAATGTAAAATATTCAACAAATATTTACCTTGTATTCACAAAATAAATTATATTAAAATTGTGAGAAAGAAATAAAAATATGTAACACTATAAATTGTTTTACTTGTTCGAATTTATTAAAGAAAATGAATGCATACAGTTTCAAGATTGTAAGAGTATACCTTCTTTCAACATTTCTAAATTCAATATTTTCAATGATTTCTTTAAAAAAAACCCTTTTACTCAATGTTTGCAGTTTAAAATATGCATCTGAAAAGTGTCCAGATACAAACTTGTAAGCATAATTTTGCAACAAATTAAAATGTTACGCTAATACACCACTATAAATAATTTAATACAGAGAAATGTCATAGGATAACATTATACACAATCAAATAAATATGTGTGTTTTAATGTAATAAATGATTAAATGTATGATGTAGTTGAATAGGTGTGTTATTTACAGTAAAGTAATAACATTGTCACAAAATACAGTTGTTGTGACTAATGCCACCTGATCGGCAAAGGTCAGATCAAGATCCACGAATTTCATCATGGCAAAGTGAAGCCTGTCGTCGGCCGTAGCTTTGAGCACCATGCAGGTGACAGAACGATTTAGCTCGGTTTCATCCCAGTTTTGAGGGAGAACACTCTGAGGGGAATCAGGGGCCTCCCACCTCTCTTCTCCTTTCACCAACCTCATGAGAGGACTTGTGGTTCGACGGCTATTTAAAGTACCCCCATGCCACAAAGACATTGTACATTTACAAACATCCATGTCTTCTCCGGGATTCGAGCCCAGTCCCTACGGCACCGCAGTCAGCGCTGCAAACCACTATACCGGTTGGGCGACTGTAAAATGCAGTTGAACGACTTTTTAACGAAGTATTAATTTAAAAAGTAATTATTCTCAAAATAATAAATTTTTTTTGAAATTAAAATCAATTCATTTTATATATCTCACCCATCAGAAAGAAATCTGCAAAGAAAACAAGAAGAAAAAAAAATTCTCCATATTGTATTACACTATATATATTTTCAACTTAAAAAAAATAATTTTATATTAAAATTGAAGAATTTTTAAACCACATTTTTTCTTATTTTAAGCCTACAAGTAATTTTAGAAGTACATTATATTTCATGAACAGTAATTTTAAGCATACACTGCCACAAGCGTTCTTAAAAATTTTACTACTGGTAAAACCTGTTAGTTTTATTTGAGTTTTTTGTTTGAAAAATTATGGTAATTCCATTTTTCTAGGGAAGTTAGGCATCTGGTAAAACTAGTTCAAGGTCCTCTATTACCATAAAATGTGCTTAAAGAGACAATAAATTCAAAAATGTTGCGAGATGTTTTAAAAATAGGGAGAAAATATTCGAATCACAAGAGAAAAATTTCGGTAAATAGAAAATGCACACCGTTATTAGGATGTTATTTTTGAAGAAACAGTAAAATGTTTTTGGTACAAGAAAAAGCTCGTAAAACAGAAATATTCGTAAAATAGATGTTCGTTATATGGAGGTTTGGCTATATTAGAAAATTTTAGTGTTATCTTTATTTTTAATTAATCATACCGACACATATGCATACATGATTCATGTATCTATCGCATATACTTCAAACAAAGATGATACGATTGATCCTCTCTAGACTTTATTTCCTTGTCTGGAGTTTACAAAAGGATAGATTCATCTCTATCTGGTGAACCACAAAGAATTGATTTCCATTTTGGCGCCTTTCTTTTCCCGACAAAAAGGTCAACTAACACGCAAATGAATTATATGAAAATCGGATGACATACACTACTCATTCAACTAACATAAGGAACACCAGAAGTCTCAAAATAAGCTCGTACCAGATTTCTTGAAACAGCAGGTTAAGTTTTCTTTCCTAGCTAAAGTACATAGATACCACAGGAGCAGGAGTCTTAATTTCACCTATAACCCAAGACAAAGAATACTATGTCGAGTACTTTTTTGAGAGGCATGGTCAAACCCAGTCCACATTGCAACTTCAGAGTAAAAACACACTCACGTCAATCATTCAGTTTCATGTTGAGACTATGAACATAGTTGCAACTGTACACAGACATTTATGTAATAAGTGAGTCTAGTACCAAAATGTTGAAAAGAACTTGCAAATACTAATCTTAAAATATTTTAATAAGAATTAATCGTTTTTCTTAAAATATTAATTTTATTTTAAACACTTATTGTTGTAAATAACCCAAGTATAAAGTATAAAAAGAATTGTGTAAAATCCATTCATTAAAGGTAAACTGCCCACATATCCAAAGCAGATACAAAAGCTAATTTACTTAATACTTTACAAGATAAATATGACGTGCCAAGATTTTTAATTGTGAATTTTTAAATTCCTACTGTTAGCTCACTCTCTCTCTCTATATATATATCTTATTCAAATGTTCAGTCGTTAAAATAAAATACTTTCTATTCATGCATTCAAGAGTTAAAATGCATTTTTTTAACTTGATGTTAATGCAGTTTTTCAAATTTTTATTCATTAATAAAATTAACAAATGTATAAATAGTAACAAACAAAAATAATTGTCGAACAACTTATATATAAGAGAAAATCATTTGTTGTGTCCCTGTAGCGCAATGGATAGTGTGTGTGTGTGCGTTGGACTTCTAATCTAAAGGTCGTGGGTAGGCATCCCACTGGGATGGCCTAATATCTGAGAATTTGATTTCTTTTTTACTACACTATATTATCAGAATAATTAAATTTAATTCATGAATAAACAATAATAAAGAAGAAAATAGTCCAACACCCAATATAGAAAGGAAAATGGAAAATTCGAAGGAAAATCGCTTTCTATTTTGCCCCTAAATATTGCGATTATGTCATATGTATATACATGTCAGGTTTGAAAAGTTTAGCTTCAAAATTAAGTAAGTAATAAATGAAAATAGAGCGAGCTCTTCATCATCGCGTAAGGATTTGTGGGTAAATAAGCCTATTTAAAGGTGGATCGAGCTCTGGTGACTCCTCGCCGAAGTGTTGATTTTGTTCTACTCGGTTGCGCGCCAAAGGGTCGCCATGTTGGATTTTATGTGATTGAAAAGAAATAAAGAAGTATTTTAAAGATGAGATGCCCTCCTCATTTTACCAGCAGGCCTAGGGCCTGACAAGAGCCGGTAGGATTATGCAAGGAATCGCAAATTACGCTACGAAACCAAAAGAATCAACTTCAAAAATTTTTTTCGAGCGAGCGACTGCATTGAAAACGATACTACCATGGAGGACGATTCATTCCGGCATGAGTCACCGGTCGACACTTCGAAGCAATCCTTCTTTTTTCCTGAATTTGACACGAATAAGTTTAGCAGCTTTAAAAGTTTTCTTGACTCTTTTGATCAACAATGTTTGGAATATCAAAAAGACGAATAATGGGAAAAGCAAAATATTGCTAGATATCTCACGGGAGTTTATCTTAAATTTTGGTATGATAACCAACTATTTGAAAAGTTTTACCAAGAAAGCAAAAAATTATTAATGATGGTGTTTGATGCGACTAGACAAGAAGAGATTCAAAAATTTTACAATCTTAAATTAAGCAACACTAAAGAATTAATTTCCTTTTTTACGGAAAAACTTTCGTTAGGGAAGAAGCTAAATTATGATGACAGTTCCATTGTGGAACATATTACATTATCCAGTCCCAATCAGTTTAAAAAATTCTTGGTTATTAAATAGATTTCGACACCCTGCGAATGGATTTTGACAATGTGGCAATTAATCGCAGTAACCGAAATGCGGTAGAAACTGGAAGTTATACCCGATGGAATAATCAAGCATACGGTTGTGTACGTAGAGGAACTGATCCACGGCACCGATTGCAATCAAGAGGATATCATGGACAGCAACATCATCACATGGTGCGATTCAATGGAAGGCAACAGTTCAACAGTCAGCCTAGGCAGTTTGTGCAACAGAATCGACAAAATTTTCTCCCGCCCAGAAATGACGAAAATATCCAGTGGCAAGGATGACAACTAATAATTGATTCAACGGTATGTTCCAAACACTGACACAGGAAGCAATATGTGCCATTAATTCCAATAAATTTATCTAAACAACTGAACAATTTTAAAACTTTAAAAATAGTGATGTAAACATAAATCAAACTTGTGGGACTATTCATCCCAAAGGTATAATTACAGTTTATATGAAATCTAAGAAAATAGATTTGTTTGTAATTGATACTAAATTGCCTTATATTATTTTAGGACTTGAATATTTAAATTTATTTAAGCTTGACATTAGTATTCGTAAAATGTGTGTTTTTCAATTTGGTAAACATTTAAGTAATGTTAAATTTGCAAATAAGTGTGTCAGTGAGTTGAGAACATATCATGGGACATATTGTAAAACTCTTAATAATGATCAAATTATGAACTATTCTAATGCTAATAATGAAAATAATATTAACGTTAAGGATAATAAAGGTTTAGATCAAGTACCAGACAGCCCTGAAGCTGATATGAAAAGATTGTTTAACCCAGCCATGGTTGTTGAGGACACAGTATCAAAACAAACACTAGTGAGCAATGGGAAGATTTAACCCAACTTCTTGACAAATTTCAAAGCATATTTTCACAAAATAAGTATGATGTAGGTTGTATCAATTTAGAACCATAAAGAATTCATTTAATCTCAGACCTTCCTATAAATTTACGCTCTTATAGAAACAGTCAACAAGAATCTAAAGAAATACAAACACATATAGAGAATTGTTAAAAGCAGGTTTTATTAGACCCTCCCATAGCCCATATATGCTGCCCCTGTAACTTTAGCATTTTCACATTTAATGAGAATTTCACTTGATCTTATGTTATGTTGTTTAGCACTACTATATTTTTGAATGTCTAATGTGAATTATCTTTATCTTATGTTGTTGTTTCTTAACCTCATTATTATTATAGTCATAGTGGAAGTATGAGATGTGTGATATTTTTCAGAAAACAATTCTATGTAACACAAAGCTTTATACCAAATTTTTGATACTTCGTTATTCATTATTGCTATTTTTTTGTACCTGTCAGGATTCACCAGCTCACTTTTTTACACAATTATTATATCTTCTAAATTTTTATTTCATTTGGGGAATTTGATATCATTGAAATATTATTTTTATCCCCTGGGGACTTGCCAGTCAGGATTGGCCAACCTGGCTGTGCCAGGCTTCAGCGGAGAGGGGGGAGATTGTCAGGTTTGAAAAGTTTAGCTTCAAAATTATGTAAGTAATAAATGTAAATAGAGCGAACTCTCTACCATCGCATAGGGATTTGTGGGTAAATAAGGGTGGAACGAGCGCTGAGACGGAAAAGAACGCATACTCGAAAAGGTTTAGCTGGTGACTCCTCGCCGAAGTGTTAAATTTGTTCTACTCGGTTGCGCGCCAAAGGGCCGCTTTGTTGGATTTTATGTGATTGAAAAGAAATAAAGAAGTATTTTAAAGATTATATGCCTTCCTCATTTTACCAGCAGGCCTAAGACCTCACATACATATTTATACTAATTGCAACATTTTTATAAAAAGCAACAAATTAAAATTTTTCTTTATTGAGGTAAGTAGGCAATGACTTAATTTTTTTAATATTATTGTTAGCTTCAACTGGCATTCATTTTAAATTACAGTTTAAAAAATGCGACATACTCAACGAGATTACAAGATGGCCACTGGAGACGGACTTCGTAATTTTGAACTTCATTCAACTGAAGAGGATAACACATTAACCGGCACTTTATTCTTCGAATTTCCAACTTTCGGACTTTGAGTCTCAACAGATTTAACGTGTATCAATTCCTCTACCCAGTTCGATGAATAATCAAGGCATTTTTAGCTTCATCTAAACAGCTTAGATGATAAGAGGCTTTTTGAAGAATTACAATTTACCTGATGTTTGAAGAAACTCATATGGAAAAGAATCGAATCTAAGTATTATGAAATACTAGCAAGACTCGTTTCTCTCTCTAAAAATTGAACATCGCGTAAGACGCAGAAACAACTTTGATTTGTTTTTCGTTTGGGAGCTCTTTTTTTTTATTGAAAAAATGTGTCAAATGTTTTCACTTATAAGTAAATTGTATTTCAAAAAACAGATCTCAAATATGGTAGATTTGTTTGACATAGTGAGAGAGGAGAATGTTTTCCGTTCGCTGGATTGAAGCATACAGTTCACGCAATTTAACATAAATAAATTTGTCTTTTTTGAGGATTTCTGTGTATGTCTAGAACATATAATCTATGAATTGTATATTTGAAAGTAGTATACGTTCTCAACGATGTGTGATTTCTTTTTAAAAGTCGATTAAAGCAGAAAAATTACGATTACACCAAAAAAGTTAATTCTGAGTTTTTTAAAAAGAGGACAATAGTGTAGTATATTCTTATAACAGTGAAATAAATTCAAACATTTTTTGTGTTAGGAAAAAAAAGATATAAGGGAAAATGTCACGGAATCGGAGAAAATGTTTTTTCAATGTTACGTTTGAAACTCCATCTAGAGATTATATCTCTATTTATTTCCTTTGTTTTCTTGCTGTCTCTGAGCCTTAAAAATGTCTTCTATCAATATATAAACGCGTTAAATTCCTTTTTGAAGCAGTCAGTTTTCAAACACACATTTTGAAAAAAATATTATTAAGGCTGTGAAAAAAATTATAATAGATAAATTTTCGTTGAAATTACCACACAACTGCAACTTGTAATGCTGTAAGATATGATAGAAAAAAAAAAAGAATCTTTACATTACAGAACAACCAAAAAACTGAAATTTTATGCATAGTAAATAAGGGAATAAATTTATAAATTGTGTTGAACTAATAATATTTTTTGCTGTTGTATTGTTCATTTTTGTAGTGTTCTAAAATATTTTTCCTAATTCATTTTAATTTTTAAATAACTAAAATAATTCTGTTCAGCAATGATGTTAATCATTTTTCTGCAGAAGTATCAAGGCCGCAGTACGCAGTGATCAAGGTAATGAATTCGCGGCTGGCGTGTCATGATTTCAAACCTAGTACCGCTGAAGGCCCGCCGTGCAGAGGGGACCGATGCACGTTAAATATGTCGAGGATCAAACATACTCCCTTTGGTGTGGAAGTTAGGAGAGAGCGTTGCCAGTTCAGGCTGTCTTCTTCGTCACTTGACCATGGTTCAAAATTACGAGGTCCGTTGCCAAAAGTTCCCTAGTTTGATGTTAATATTCTCTCACTCACCGGAAGAAGAATTACTATATTATCCTTAATTATATTTATCAACAAGTTTTATTTATGAGAGATATATGATTGCTATAGAATTTTTAAACTAAGAATTATACGTTTGATTTGAAAGGTTTCTCTTTAGCTTATGTTTTTTTTAAATTTTCTCTTTTAGGTTTTCTGGTTTCTCTTGATTTTTAAAACGTTTTCCCCCCCCTTTTAAATAAATCCCTTTAACATCACGAAGAAAAATAATTTAATGTGCATTTAATTTTTTCATTAAAGTACTTTGTAGTGAATATACTTTAAAGTATTTCCTTTCATTAAGCTACTTAAGCATCCAAAGTCTCTTTATAAATAGATTTGCAATGCATTAAAGCACATTTTTAACGCTTGAAATATAAAACGTGTACGCCTTCAATACTCGTAAGGAAATTACAATGCAAGACTTTGTATAATAGTTAAGCAAATTGAATTATTTTCAACAGAGGGAAATTTAGCAAAATGGATGGCTCCCAAAACAACTTAAGTATGTCCCAACTTTTTTAACAATTATTTAAACTATCTAAGTTAAATCAGAATACACAATCATTTATTTTAGGAATTTTACATTTTAAACAATAATAAGCTTTTGCTTAATTTTAAAGCCCATCCAATGAAAGGGAGAGAGGCGAGTGCTAGTCACCCATTAAAACCGAATTTTCTCTCAATTACAAACCTTTCATTTCCTTTTGATTGCTGAAAAAGTTCCCGAAATAGAAAATTTAACCAAAAACTCAGAAGTCTTTTCACGCTATTTTTAAATTAAATGAAAGAGCAATAATGTTCCAATCGCATGACGCTATAGCTGTAATTATTCTTTTCTCTTGGTGTGTCTTTTTTAAAAATGTATTTTCCCATTTGTGGATTTTTCTACTTTAGCTTTAGACATCCATTTATCTTTTTCGAGTTAAGAAAATGACATTTTTTTAACCAAATAAATTAAACAACACTCATCTGTGCTCCTTTCGGTATATTATCTTCGTTACTTATTTAATTTATACAATAAAACAGCACGAAGCGCAAACCAGATATGATCATGCATTATATGTAAAGAATATAATATTTAAAACATTTTTATATATAATATTTTATAATAAATATTAAAGACATTTTATATAATAATGATTTTTATGTAATCTCTAGGCAAAGTTTGTAGCCTTATTAAGTCTTTTACGATATTATCTGCTCAGAAAATAATTGAATTTTGTCATTTTATTTGCAACTGCATACTAGATAACGAATAAATCACTCGTATTCAATTCGAAACAATATTTTAACTAAGTCATTTAATAATTTTAAGAAAAATTCATTTTGAGAAACGTAGTAAAGGACTTTAGGGCTTTTCAGGTTAAAAAAAGGATTTTGAAAAGAAAACTATGTAATTTTCGAAAACCTCGATTTTAGATAAGAAGAATCGGTTTTAAATTTGTTGTTACTTATGCCACCTGATTGACAGTAACATCAGATCAAGGAACACGAAATTCATCGTGGCAAGGGGCTAGTTGTTCACCTGTCGTAAGCCGTAGCTTTGAGTACCGTACATGTACAGGTTCCACCACATTGCATTCTCACCACTTTTGAGGGAGAACACCCTGGGTGAGGACTAGGGACTTCCCACCTCTCTTTCGCTTCTACTGAGAAGACTAGTGGCTCTACGACTATTTAGAGTACCCCCATACCGCGAAGGCACAATATATTTAGAAATATCCATGCCATCTCCAGGAGTCGAACCTAGGCCCTACAGAAAGGGGTGACGAACCTTTATGAATCAATGTGCTATTTTTTCTAAAGAAATGCTTAATGAGGTATTGACGTGCTGTCAAATAATTTTGACTTGTTATTAATAGGAAACTACTAAAACCAAATACTAACAACACAACTTTATTCACTACAGAAAAATACATTTTGTATTTTATAGTAGTAAATATTTTAGTTAAAAATGTTATTCAAATTATATAAAGTAACAATAGTGTGATTTCTGCTATTGCAGATTAGATGACAAATAAATTATATTAGGATTGAGTAAGATGCTAATTTTAGCAGAATGCATGCTGAATTGGAGTCATCTGCCAAATGGATCCCAAGGGAGTCCTTAATGTTATTCATCTCTGAAAATAATGACTCATAGGCATAGGTCAATGAAAATATGGTTAAAATAGCATGAGCCTGCTTCTTCAAACAGTTATATATACGTAGAATGGTTACGGAGTTCCTGTTTCCCGCAGGGAAACTTCACCTCCAATGTTTGGAACTGTGGGTGAGCATTGCTTCGGCTTTACCTTAGCCCAGAACTGCATTATTAAGTATTAAAATTTAAATAAATTAAGATTAAAGAATTTTAATTTTATAGTGCTTTGAAATAAAAAGACTACATTAAGTTGGAAGCAAACAGTTAAACGCGTGACTGGAAGAGAATTTAATGTTTCTAAAAATTCGCTACTGGCATTTATATATTGATTGTTAATCTTTCTATTTCTATCAATTCCAACTTTTTATTTGTTTCAATAAATGTTTGAATCCATATTGAACTAGAGTAGAAATCAATAGGTTGCATTTCCAAAAAAAAAATCAATCTTCAATTTCTAACCAATCGAATTGGGGTAAGTTCAGTTCATCAAATGATGTTACATCAGGGTACGTAATAAACGTGGGCCTTTCTGATAATTTTTTGAACTGAGAAAATATATCACTGAAAATTTCTTAATTGAAGAATCAATCACGGTCGATCGTTTTGATCGGTGGTGTGCCCAAAATTTTGTGCCATCAATGGCACACGTGCCAATGGTTCACCATCCCTGCTCTACGGCATCACAGATAGTACCGGATGGGTGGTGACGTAGCACTTGTACATGCAGCTGAACAGAAAAGTTACACCACCATAAAGAAGGGATGATACAGACGTAAAATTGACCTAAAAGATGAAAGTGCTGAGATATACAAATGATTTATATTTTAGCAAAATTGGATGGTACAAGAGGAGGGGAGGAGTCATTTCAACTCTGTACGAAATTGAAAGTTACACAGCTGTGGATTTTGGTTGGACTGAAACCAATGATTGTCATACGAATATGAAATCGATGGACTCAAGAGGGGTACACTTAATGACATGGAACTCAAAAGCTTTCCACCACTAACGCTCGATAGGACAGGCATGTTGTAAGGTCGACTGTACAGAATCGTACAACTGGGTACAGCAGCGTTTCTCAAACTGTGGGGTGCATCCCCTAGGGTACGTGATGAATCTGTAAGGGAGACGAGCATATTAAAAAGTCGTAAACAAAAGATTATTTTTTAAAAAATATTAATTTACTGAAATTAAACAATCAAAATACATTCTGACATAATAAAAAATACACATTTACACCGGCATAATAAACTTATAAATGCATCACACAGTACTGCATAGTATAGCTTAAAATTAATTTAACAATACTATAAAAACAAGTTTAATAATTACCATTGATCCCAAGGACTTGTCATATATAAAATTATGTACAAGAATTAACACTTATTTTTATAATTTGTAAGATTCGTATTTAATCCATTAACTGCTGATAAAATGTTACTGGATTTATTCTCCAATGCCACGGTTTTCCACCTAAGCATGCGTATGTCATGCATTGAGAGGGTGGGAGTGAAAAGGAATAAATAAGAAAATCCTCTGAAATAATTAAATCTTTCGAAAATTTTATCAAGGTCCTTTTATTGTAATCCAAAGCCTTCGGAATAATTTTATGGATAGCAAGGCACAGAAGAGATAGTACTACGAAAAGACGTATATATACGTACGGGGCAATCAACGCTTTGGCTGCTCAAGATATTTATAAACATCGGTGGCACTTCTGAGTTTAAAGTCGCATTGCAGATTTAGCGTCGAAGTTTAGTATTTTTGAATTCAATACATTGTTCTTGTAAGGAACGGTGGCGCGATGAAAGTTATGATTGAATATTGGGTCGCAAATGTGGAAAGTTTGAGAAGCACTGGGGTACGGGAATAATACTACGCTGTCTTTTCAGACGAGTCCCAGTTACACATGCAGCAACATGACGGATATATCTTGGTCCTCATGGTCTGCTTGCGTTCGGTATGATCATATGGAACTTGGAGCTGGTGTGATGTGTTGCGGGCAGCCATTATCTGTACGTCTTGAACAACTATCATTCATGGTGTTGGTAATCCGAACATTTATAAAACTTAAGGTCGGTGTTTGTGACCTATTTTCGAAGTGTCGGTTAGCGTCCTTTTTCAACAAGTTAATGCCAGACCGCCTGTTACCCTTCTTGGCCCACCTCGACACATAGAGTGTTCTTCCGTTTTCCCCACTAGAGCATTGCAGGGCTTTACGCAGTTTGTCCTCTTGGAGAATCTTTGGGACCACGAATTGAGTAATTTCACAGCCAGCCCTTTCACGCATGCAGCAGCCTGTCTGTTACCAGGATTTAAAAACTTCTATACAGCACTATATCCATCATATATGGCAAGAGACTTAGGATCAACAGGTCATCAACAAACTACATAGCATTTATCCTTCCACTGCTCATTGGGCAGCAGTACCAGTACGAAGACATGATGTCCGCTTGACTCAACTTCGTAACGGACACACCCGTCTGACGCATAGACATTTGCTGCTAGGAGAGAGTCCCCCAATATGCGACTTTTGTCAATGTGACCTTTTCATTTTACCCATTTTAATAGAATGTCCAAAATATTCATCTAAAAGAAACACCTTTTTTAAACTTTGACTTATTTGGTTGGGGAAACTCCCCATCCAAACCTTTTTGCATTTTTACACTCAATTGATGTTTTACATGAAATTTAATTTTCTTATATAAGGATTTTATTATACCATTAGATTTTTTCTAAAAAAAAGAGATATCTATAAAATTTTACATTTACGCACTTTTAAATACTTTGTTCAATTTTATATTTTCTTCTGACATTTTAAAATACATTTATATAATTATATGTATATTTATTTTGTGTATATATTTTTAAAATTTTAATATACTAACGAATGTGTGGCGCAGGATAGCCAAATTTGGCTCTTGCGCCAAAACATCCAACAATCAATCAATCATCAGCTCATGAAAAAACATTGATATACAGATTAGTTAGTAGATATATAGTGGAGGTTTACTTGTCGTAAGAAAGAAGAAGGAGGTAAGGAAGCTGAGTTGCTGAATGCCGTGAGCTTATGGTAAGGATCTGAACTTAGATGCATAATTATAGAAGAGGGCTTTAGCGAGTCAAAGAAATTAATGAAGATTGTGATTTATACGATAACTTTACTTAAAGTTAAGCATTTAGGATTCCAGGTGCTTATTCATATAGGATTTAGGGTTACGATATATCACTCCTGATTTCCTTCCTAGAGTAAGACTGTCTTTAATTATTGTAATTGATAATAATAAATTGGTTTTATTATGGCTAGTTTGGATCATCAATCAATTACCTCCCACAACTCTAGGTTGAGTAGATGAAGAGATGGTTTCCCCAGGTAGGTTGTTATCCCAGCATTCTTCAGATCTTTCACCCTTTAAAAATATCTGCCATGAGTTTCTGATAAATTGGAATGCAACCGCCCTGAAACAATTACGATGAATGAAGTATGGTATCGACATGAAGCAGCATGGAGTTATTTACCAGTATCAGTAATCCAATCATAGTTTGACATGATGCCTAACCGTGTTGCAGCCGTTTTAGCTGTCAGAAGTGGTGTTGTATACAGGGTGCATATAAAAGTATCTTTTACCTGAAAGCACTTGCAAAAGGAGAGAGCTACAGCTGTGTAGGAGAGGTCACGGTATAATCCACTGGTATTCCAAATTCAGAGAATTTGCATATTTTGCCAAATTTCAAGGAAATAATTTGAATGAAATGTAAAAATACTGCTTCAAAACAAAGATGCTACATATCTTGTATGCGTAATACTTAAGAGTATACGAGTGTGTTGGCAGAGCTAGTCTAATAACAGGATTTATGAGCGCTTGTCAAAATCCGCATTTTGTTCGCCAGTCCTATTCGCCGAATTGTTTTGGTATTATTTTGCAGCAATCAGTTAAGTTAAAATTCAAACAGTAAAAATAAGTGACAACCAACGTTTAGAGGATGGAATGATGTGAATTGTGGGTAGGCTAGAAGCAGGCCAGTCTCAAATCCATACCTGTGGAGAATTGAATTTAGCGCATAGCGTCGTATTCAACATACTGAAACAGTTTCAGGATATACGATTCAAAGATAGAAAGCCTGGAAAAGTTGGTCCGAGAGCCAAGACGACCAAATAAGCTTGCCATTTTCCCATTACAGCGAGGCATAACAGGGATACTACAGCTTCCCAACTCTCTCGTGTGGCTCTATGTGGCTACAAGAACCCGAGTCTCTGGGGGGACTGTTTCTAAAAGGCTTCATGAGAGAGAGCTGTTTGTAAGAAGACCTGTTGGTTGCGTATCTCAGTTCTGCAAACAGGAGAGTGCATCCTACAAAGGTATAACACCAAATATATATTGTGATGGGCATATGTGAAGTAAAAGCCGGACCACAACATATTTTCTGATGTTCATATGGGAAATTTTGCTCGTTTTATGACCGTCAAATTTGGATCAAAATGTAGATATGAGGATTACAAAGCTAGAACTCGTGTTTTTGTAATATATGCAATTATTGCTTTGCACCATTGATGATAAAGAAATAATTATTTTTTAAAAATTTCATTTGAAAATTTAATAATTATGCATTTTTTCCATTTTTAAAGCAGAGTTATTAAAATAAATGCTATTGGGAAAAGAAAATGGATTTTTTTCATTGTTGAGTAATGACTTGAGGTGCACCTATGTGTACCTCTAAACATAGCAAAAATATTTATAAAAATTAAATTTTTTCCCTGCATTTGTACTTTTATCACTTCTCTTAGAAAAATCAAACAACTAAAATTCTCCGCCCCCCCTTCATTTAAACTATGTCAGGTCTGAAGAGGTTAAATATTACAGAAGGAGGTTTTACTTTTAAAAGCTTACTAATAGATAATTGAGGAGAATAACATTTAGATATATTATTTGATGCTTTTTGAAGTCAATTAAGCCCAGGTCAGTAACAAGTAAGCGAGTATTTTCTGCTTATGCTGATTTTGTAGGTCCAAAATATGAAAATGATTAAGCCAGAGATTCTCAAACTGTGAAGTGCCTTCTTCCTAGAAGAGCGGGAGCTTACAGAAAAAGCGAAAGTTAAAGATTATTTAAAAATTAATAATTAAAAGGAAGAAAAATATACATTCTGACATAATAAAAAAAACGGAATACACATCTACGCTGATTGAATATAATACTTACAACTGTATCAGAAATGCACAATGAATTTGATAATTAATTTATCAATACTTTAACAACATAATACTATCATATTAACTGCTGTGCTAAAATAGTACTTATTCTATTACTTTTAAAGTAACTTTCTTAAAATATTTATCACTTAAAAGTAAAATATACATAATTTCATACTTATCTTGATATTTAATATAGTTTATTATTGTATGGGGGTGAGGGGAATTATGTTTAAAAATTGGGTCGCAAGTATTGAAAGTTAGAGAAGCACTGGAAAACTTTATTCTATTTTTAGCAGGCATGTTTTACCAAAAAAAAAAGGAAGGAATAAAACATAAATGTAGATAAATGTAAATCATTTGTTAAATTAGTGATTTTCTAAGGTGTATATTTCGTAAAATTTCTATTACAGTAATTCTATGTATATACGTATATGTGATTTATCTTTCCTTTTTTTAAAATTTCTACCATTAGTTCACATTCTCCCTATATATTTATTTTATTATACTATATATATTTATATATACATATAACTTGTGCAAATTTTCAATGGTTAATAAATATAATTTTTACTCATACACTTAAGTTCAATTACAATTTTTTAAACTTGTAGTAAATGACACTTAATGTTAATATAGTTATTTTAAATATTAATTCATTAAATAAATTTAATTAATGAATAACTAGCAACAAACAAAAATTATGACAATCCCCCATGTCGTGTCTTCGTTGTATTGAAATAAAAAAAGCCTTTTCATTACTGGAAAAAATATTATTTAATGTTCTTACGTTCCACAACACAAGGGGTCCCTTAAATAAACAACAGACACCCATTATAGTTATAGAAAATAGCTTAAGGACCAGAAGGATGGAAACAGGCTTTCCTTGACTCCACGTGTATACATCTTTCCCCGGTGGCGATCCAGGGCAGAAGAACGGGAAGAACGAGTTCCTGCTTCTCGAAAGAACACGTGGTGCCACCTGGCTATCGTTAATCATCAAGGGAAGGCAGGGTTTAAATGTAGTTGTTACAAAATAAAAATCCAATACCATATATAGAAGAGAAAAACGCTCGTTGTGTCCCTGTAACGCAATGGATAGTGCGCTGAACTTCTAATCCAAAGGTCGTGAGTTCGAATTCTACATGGGATGGTCTATTTTCTGAGAATGTGATTTCTGTTTACTCTTCTATTTTATTAGAATAATTCAATTTAATTAATGAATAAATAGTAACTAAAACAAACTAAATATAGTCCAACACCCTATATAGAAAGGAAAATGGAAAATTGCAAGGAAAATCGCTTTCTATTTTGCCACTTAAGGGGTGGGGTCACAGGGGTGTTAAATTTCTCTAGAGGTCTGAAAATATAAACATTTTTCAAACATGTATAATTTCTTTAAATATAAGTTAAATAATTCGAATCTTTTACACATTACTTATAAAGGAATGGGGCTTCAGAAAAGTATAAAATGTTTAAAATATAATCATAATTTTAAAAATTATAAGCATATGAAAATAAGAAACTTTTCTATAAGAAATATTTATTAAGTTTTACGTCGCGCATGCTATTTTCTAAAAGAGTAGGTTTAATTACTAGCTATATAAGTTGATGTATAAAGATAAATGTATTCTTAATACTTTGTAGTTACTTTTATATAAATAGAATAATAACTTACATATTTTAATAAATAAAAAGAAATACATTTTTAAAAAATATTTAAAAAATTGCAATATTTTACAAATATTTTGAAGTACAAAAGATATATAATACTAAAATTAGGTAGGGTTTAAAGAGTATGATGCATTGTATAATTCTATAAAGTTTTATACTTCAGAGGCTAATATTTTAGAAAATAGCGTGCACACAAAGCAAAAAATACTTAACATTTATTATAGAATTTTCATATGCTTATGACTTTTAAAATTGTTATTATATTTTAAACATTTTATACTTTTCTGAAGCCCCATTCTATTTTAAATAACAGGTAAAAGATTCGAATCATTTAATTTAAATTTAAAAGAATTATACCCGTTTGAAAATCGTTTATATTTTCAGACCCCTAGAGAAATTTAACACCCCTGAGACCTCTTAATATTGTGATTCTGTCATATTTATATACATATTAATATTAATTGTAATTATTTAATAAAAAGTAACTAAAATAAAATTTTTCTTTGTTGACCTAAGTAGGATATTTGACTTAATTTCTTTTTTTTATATTACTTGTTTTGTATTTCTGAAGTCTTACAAAATCATAATCTAAGAGCTTTAATTTTAAGTTTTAATGTATCTTATTTTTTATCTGTTAAACCGGGAACCTGTTTAATACGGTTTCACAAAAAAGTTAAAATTTGCTTAGCGGTTTCTGAAAATGTTGGTTTTTGAATACGCCCTAGTATATATAATACATTTTCATTCCAAGCAAGTGTAAAACATAAAAAAAATATTTTTAATGGTTTAAATACTGTAATAATTCTTCATAGTTTTAGTAAGATAATTTTATTATTTTAAAATAACAATTTTACATAATTTCCAAAACAGATTTTTTTCAGATAGAAATATGTACATTTAGGAGGATTATATATTGTATACATAAAAATAACTATCCTTTTCGTATAAAACCCCCGACTCATTTGTTTTATTTATAGAATTTATCCCAATGTGTGTTTGTGTGTGTGAAAATCTTATTATAATTTATTGCCAAATTACATCTAAATGCAGCAGATGTATACAAGCAGAAACAAGATTTACTGAACAACAGCCTGTAAAATGAATTTCTTGCAAAAACTGTTAAATGTCACCTTTCTGTAACCTTCATCCACAAAACGGAGTTTCTATATATAGTTATTGATAAAAAAATGTCAGACAAAATAAATTTTTTCTTCTTTGGTTGACGATTTCCGGCAGTTAAAAAAAACAAAGATTTATTTTGTCGCCGTCAATAGTCAGCACAATGAAGACATTATTCTTTTTTTCAGTATAAGATGAGAAAATAATTTACATCACATGTACTTGAGACAGGATTATTTGACAAAAAGAGTGGCAGAAGAAAAAAATGGCTTGCCAAATCCAGGAAATAGTTGGAGACAACTTAAGCATTTAATAAACTGTAAAACAGTTGGGAATGTTCTCATTTACTTTAATTTGTCATGTTTTTAAAAGAACATTTTGTGCTCTTTTGTTTTATGGACACATCACAATAGTATAAATTGATTTTATAAAAGTTAATGATTCTATTATAATATAAATAATAACTGCATGCTATTTGCTTCGATAATAACTTAATGAACAATCTAAAATTTTATAATATTTTTGAATTGAAATTTAAAGAATGAAAAATATTGTTAAACATATTTTTACAGATTGAGAAATTAAATAAATTCAGTTTTAGCAATCTGGGTTCTTAAAACTGAAAGAAAATATAATGTGTATGAGAGGAATTTTTTTCCAACAGATTCAGAATTTCTGAAAGTGTTTTATTGAAACAAGCGAAAATAAAAGGTACATCTACATAATAAATTTTACTGAATTTTGAAGACTGTATCTGGAGTATAAGGAAATTCAAAAAGTGATATATCAGTGCAAGCATCATCTAGTTCAGCGATACTCAACCTGCGGCCCAGTCATGGCCCATTGCACTGAGAAATTCACTTAATTAAGAACATTGCATAAAAAATTTACTGGGAAATTCTTTGTCAAGAAATCAAATGTATCACAATTTTGCTTTTTGTTGTTGGTGTCATACGGATACGAATTGATATTCTTTTTCTATTTGGAACAGTTACGGTTAGTGATATCAGACAACAGTAGAATGAACAGTGGGTGGAATTAATTTTCAACACTATCTTTCATATCTTGCAAGCGAAAGATATTCGAAGAAAATATAATGTTTCAAAACGATTGGATAGTTGATTATTTTGTAGTGAAAAACGAACATTGATTAGTAATTGTTTGATTTGTTACGAAAGTGCTGCATTTAAAAATATCAACAAACAGAAATCATTCCATGACACTTTCCCTCGAAGATCTCTTTCAAGAGGTTATAAATAGGATTTTTCTTGAATAATCTCTGCAACAGCAATAAAGTGTTTTGTCAGTGGTAATATCACAGCGGCAACAAAGAGATCCCATGAAGTTTGTTATATTATTGGTCATCATGTGAAACCGTTTACTGATGCATACAATGTGAAGGAGTGTTTCTTAAATGCTTCTAATTTAGCAATTATGCTTCTAAAATAAAAATAAAAAAATAATAATTAAAAAAAGCAAAACAGGAATTATTATATTATAATGAATTTTCCACATTTTAAATTTCAAATGTTATCTTAATCTTAAAGCATTTCTGGCCCCCTCCCCCATTTATCCACATGTTGCCACCCGCGTGAAATAACTAACATATTGTGACGTCCCCGTTTCGAAACGAGTTTCATTCTTTCAGGACAATACTATTTCAGGACAATACTAGACTGAGTTTAGGTGCACGTGCAGCTGGGGTTCATTATTCTTATTGAGAGTCTGGACTATGGTGCCAGTGAGACTGAAAATACAATAATCTGGCGATACTATTGTGGACAAGATCGCTTCCGAGACAGCTGACCGTCACCTTACATATACAATGGCGAATTGTCATCAAAGGCGGTAAAGCGGCGACAGTGGGCCGAAAGGGCATGTCAGTCGGAGCATGTGTCCGACACCTGCAGGTTTGTGAAGAAACCAGAGGAGAGGACGATTGGCGAATTATGCGCCAATGGTGCTCTAATGAGTTGTGGATCAAGGATCGACTCATAGGGGCCCACCAATGAGAAAGCGTGAAGGGTAAGAAATGGATTGCCCCTGATATTTTAAAAAGGCTGGTGAAATCGAAAAAAAAGAGAGGAAGAAGAGGAAAAGATTGAAAAAGCGAGAGCTGGTCGTTTTCTGAAAGGGGAGAAAGGAGGATCTCGGAGTTTTGGACCGTGATGCTGACCAGGAGTCCTGGACGAGAATAAGAAAAAACTCTTTGTGGACTGTACCGAGATAAGCTGTGGAGAAATCGACGTCAAAAAGGGGGTTATCATACTGGCTAGGCACAGATACAATTAACTGCATATTTTAATTTAATTTAATTACCCTATTGGAAAAAAAAATCAAAGTATTTTTTTACTCCCACAACTTGTGTTGTTTTTTTTACACTAGCTTCTCACAACGTCACAATATGTATGCGGCCCACGAGAAATGGCTGACATAAGTGTACGGCCCAGCAGAAAAAAAGGATTTAGTAGGTTTCCTGATCTAGTTTATCTGGAAATGATGCATTTCATTGTTTTCCCCTAACATTAATCCCTTAAGTGCCGCGGACGTGTATACACGTTCTGCTCAGCTGGTGCCTTTACTGCCCCGGACGTGTGTACTCGTCCTTCCAAAGGAGGACTTTTTGTAATGTGCTGCTCTGTTTAAAACTATTCCCAAGGCTTTGGAATACAATATTTTGACATTGATAGTGTTTCAAAAGAATTTACTTATTTCGGAAAAGAGGCGGGGAAGGAGTTTGAAAGGGTATATTCCAGGAACGAGGAAATTCATAGCTAAGCAGTTTTCCTTGTTTTTTTGTTTGAGTGTGCTCTTTTCTATTCTTCCTTTGCTGTCATTTTCTCTTACCGTGTGTAATAGGAGCTTTTTATTTTATTTGTACGAATGCACTGAACCCGATACAAGTTTATGTGCTCAACCATCTTTAAGGATGTATCACAAAACAAATAAAAAAAGTTATAATTTATATTTCATTATATTCTAACTAAAGAAATAAAAATTTTTATTTTCATTTTATTATTTTATCCTTTTCCTTTTTCAATTTCTACTATTTTGCTCGCACTCTCTCTCTCTCTCCATTTATTTATCTTGGTGGAATTTTCAATTTTTAATAAAATACATTTAAAGCGCTCAGTTGAGCGGAAATGTAATGTACATGATTATTTTGGAAGATAACTTAATTATAATTATAAAAATTAATTCATTGAAACTAATTATTTAAAGAATTACAAATACAGCCACTTTGGCATCATTTTTGGCGACTTGTGTCAAAACATGAAAAGGTTTTTTACTCTGCTCACGTTTTAAAGCATTCAGTTGAACTGAAATTTTATATTCACGATTGTTTTGGATGACAATACGATACTTTAATGATAATTAATAAAAATTGAATACCACTTATTGTTGTAATTCTGTCATATGTATATACATATTTATATTAATTGTAACTATTTAATAAAAAGTAGCTAAAAATTTTTCTTTGTTGATCCATCAGTAGGAATTGACTTAATTTTTTTTTTATATTACTTGTTAAAGTGAAAGTAAACAATTTTTGGGTGGAAAAACGTGCGTTTTCTTCCCCCAACCAATAAACGGCGTAAAAACGCGTGTCTGCGGGAAAAACTGTGGAATTGGGGGATGGATTTCGTAACTTTTCCTCGGTAGTAAGGGGTTGATGACGCAGGTTGATTTAAATCAGGGTTCTTGAACTCTAAACCATGAACTCCTTGGGGTCTTCAACGCTTTATCAGGGGGTCTGTGAAGGCCTCTCATTTAATGTTGTGACAGGCTCACGCGTCTTTTCTTTAACATGTACTTTGGGTCCAGATTTAATGGCACCTCTTTTCCAACTAAATTCAAGAAGGGAAGCGTGAAAGAAATATGCAAATTAGGAAGCTTTTAAATATCGGAACTTAGAGTAAGCGGGATGGCTATTATAGGAATGCAAATATAATCTAAGGTTCAAGCGTGAAGAAGTTGGAAAACGTTACGTGGCGAAGAATAGTAATAATACGTGACAGAGATCCATTGATCAAGGTGCATACCATTGCACTCGAGTTATTGCAAGGCCTCATCTAGGATAGTTGGGATCGTTACTTAAACAACAGCAAGGTAGGATTGACTATTTAGTATTAGGATCTGTAATAGCATTGGAATCGTGTTTAGGCGAGTCAGTTATAGATTGTGGTCCGAGTTAGGTTAATTCAGTATTATATAAATTGCGTTTTTTTGCCGCCGCAGATTCTCTCATATATATATAGTTATAATCTAATTTGTTAAAGGATTAAGTTAAAGATCTTAATAAAGTCGTATTAAGATAATGTATGCGTCTAGTTCTTCCGTTAATCCTACACCTCTAGCTCACGCTGATACTCAAAGAGATGCCCACCCGAGGGGGGATATCACAATGTTATTTCCCTCTTTTACCGACTCTGAAAGGTTTCGTGGAAAAATAGAAAGATGTGTCACACACACACACACACACACACACACACACACACACACACACACACACACACACACACACACACACATACACACACACACACACACACACACACACACACACACACACACACACACACACACACACACACACACACACACACACACACACACACACACACACACACACACACACACACACACACACACACACACACACACACACACACACACACACACACACACACACACACACACACACACACACACACACACACACACACACACACACACACGCACACACACACCACAACCTAGATTAGATCACTAAATTGCTTTCAATGAAAAAAATGCTCTACTAGAAAATACATTTCAATGAAGAATATTAATTCAGTTTTTTTATTGTTTGCTACTACATAGCAATTACTACAACGTAAGTTTTTTTTAACTAGATGTTTACTATTTTACTTACTTAAAGAAAAAAGGAGTGTTAAAATGTTTAAAAAAGTGCATAGGCAATTTTAAGAGTATTGAAGAACTTCTAAATAATTATCCCATGTGTTGGGAGACAGAGAGGAGTGTATAAAAGTTTGAGGTTTCGCGATGTCAGGCTGATTTCAATTGGGGCGCGGTAATCAAAAGTTTAAGAACCGCTGATTTAAATGAATATTATTTAATCGAAAGGATTGAATTAAATAGAATTAAATTATTTAGATTTTTTTTTCAATTTATAATAATTCATCTCTTCTATTAAAATCTTTTGTTCTTGCTTTATTTTACAGAATTCACTTATAAAATTGCTACTAAAAAGTATTATTCGGAAAAAATTATTATATATACTCTGAAGTAGAGTAAAGAATTCTTAGAGCTACGTCGTACACACACATAAACTAATTTGTTATTCTATATTCTTAGAAGTAATTGCATGTAATATGAAGGAAGAAAATGATTCATTTTTACAAAAAAACTCGATTGAAAACATTTGAAATAGATTTTCGAAAACAATGCGTAAAAAAAAGAAGTAAAGCACGGAAGACCATGAAAGTTAGTTGAGCTGGGATAGAAGTTATTATTTTTAGGATATCTTTTTTGAGAAATAATTAGCTGTTTAATTTAAGACACGAATATATATTACGGAAAATAAAAAGAGACATAAGTAAATTTTAGACAAGTAAATTATAAGCTCACTCACACACACACACACACACACACACACACACACACACACACACACACACACACACACACACACACACACACACACACACACACACACACACACACACACACACACACACACACACACACACACACACACACACACACACACACACACACACACACACACACACACACACACACACACACACACACACACACACACACACACACACACACACACACACACACACACACACACACACACACACTATAGTATTTGAATCAATTGGGTCTCGAGGTAGTGTGAAGAATCAACATTGTTTGAAATTTACATGTTTGACTGATTTTAGTGTATTGGTAGCGCAATTGTGAGAGTTTTATTCAAGCTGCTAGTGGTTACAATTTCGCGTTCCGTGTAACATGTGTTACTTTTGCTGGTTCAAAGATGAATATTACTCCAAGGAAGTTTTTTAAAAAATCGTTATTAATGAACACACTTCTATGGCTATGAGAGATATAGCCACTGCAGTTGGTACGGGTAAATCAATGTTTCAAGAATTTTAAGAAAATTTCATATTTCAGCATCTTCGAAAAAGAAAAGTGAAAATGAGGGTGGAAACGGAAAAACTACTCCAAGAAGTAATAAAATTCGAAAACGAAACAGAAAAATATATCGAAGGAAGACAACCAAAGACCTTTTAGAGTGATTTAATGGATTATAGTGTAGAAATGAGTATCTCAATGTTACGGAAAAGGCGCATACAAGCAATATGTAATTCTCTTCCACAAGCAGACATTCAAAATTTGTTTGACTCCATGTCAGGTCGTATAGCAACACTTATTGCAGCGCGTAGTGGCTACACCAAATACTGATTTCCGACACTTAATGCAGTTTTTTGCTTTGAAAATTTCGTCACTTTTTTGTACTAATACAAGTCGTTCGTGCACTAAATTTCATTTAATTCAGGTGATTTCTTCATGATGTTGCATTTCTACAAACAGCTGTTTACTTACTTCTACGTGAGTGATCACATATACACACACATTCTCCTTCTCTCACTCATACGTATATATTCAGTAACATAGTCCTTTTGTGTTTAAATGGCTCTTTGTTAAACGTTTGTTAGAGAAATTTTTAAACATTCATTTTATAGCTGGTGAAAATCGACACAAGTAGTGATATATTTTCCTATAAATTTCAATCGAGTTGAGAAGCAGTCTTTATATATATATATATATATATATATATATATATATATATATATATATATTTAAATATATAAAAACAATCACAATTATCAATTTAAAAATTTAAATATATGAATCCCAAAATACCAAAACACTTCAGAATATCAATGGCGAATATAAAAGATAATGTTCCATCATTTTCAAACAAAATTAAAAATTATAAAATAAAATAAAAATTTATAAAATATCCAAGTGCAATCTCGGACTTAGGACCGATAAGTGGGGTTAAACTAGTTTGATGGCGCCAACCTTCCCCTATTGCAACTTGGTAATTTAGTCATGGAAAATTTTCAAATTTCAGAGAAAAAAATTAAAATTAAAATTAAAATCATTATACTTGAAAAAAAACTATTCGCCATCTCATTCCGAAAGATATTGCAATATTAAAATTTAAAAACAATTTAGTACATAATATAAGTGAACCCTCAAACTTCCAAGATTATGCACACATCTTTAAAATAGTTGTAAAGGTAGAAAAAATAAATTCCTGATCCGAAAGTTCAAATCAAAAAATATTTGAGATCCGAAAGTTCAAATCAAAAAATTATCTAAAATCAAAAGTTCAAGTTAAAAATCCGAAAGTTCAAGTTAAAAAATCCGAAAGTTCAAGTTAAAAAATCCGAAAGTTCAAGTTAAAAAATCCGAAAGTTCAAGTTAAAAAATCCGAAAGTTCAAGTTAAAAAATCCGAAAGTTCAAGTTAAAATATCCGAAAGTTCAAGTTAAAATATCCGAAAGTTCAAGTTAAAATATCCGAAAGTTCAAGTTAAAATATCCGAAAGTTCAAGTTAAAATATCCGAAAGTTCAAGTTAAAATATCCGAAAGTTCAAGTTAAAATATCCGAAAGTTCAAGTTAAAATATCCGAAAGTTCAAGTTAAAATATATCCGAAAGTTCAAGTTAAAATATCCAAAGTTCAAGTTAAGATATCCAAAAGTTCAAGTTAAAATATCCAAAAGTTCAAGTTAAATAATCCGAAAGTTCAAGTTAAATAATCCGAAAGTTCAAGTTAAATAATCCGAAAGTTCAAGTTAAATAATCCGAAAGTTCAAGTTAAATAATCCGAAAGTTCAAGTTAAATAATCCGAAAGTTCAAGTTAAATAATCCGAAAGTTCAAGTTAAATAATCCGAAAGTTCAAGTTAAAAAATCCGAAAAGTTCAAGTTAAAAAATCCGAAAGTTCAAGTTAAAAATCCGAAAGTTCAAGTTAAAAAATCCGAAAGTTCAAGTTAAAAATCCGAAAGTTCAAGTTAAAAAATCCGAAAGTTCAAGTTAAAAAATCCGAAAGTTCAAGTTAAAAAATCTCTGAAAGTTCAAGTTAAAAAATCTGAAAGTTCAAACTAAAAATTTCTAAAAACCGAATGTTCACATTAAAAACACAGTATATTCACAAATGAATAGAGTAAATCATTAAAAATACAGCATATTCACAAATGAATAGAGTAAATCATTAAAGACTCACCAAACAGTATCCCATCAAGAATATGATCCATTTCTTATTGCACGACATTTCATTTTTAATATATCAAATACACATATTTTGTTCATAACATCCAACCATGTCAATCCAATCGGTTCTTGATCCCACACCAGAGTATGACCACTTGTCATCAGATGCAAACCATATCACATGCAAAAGACTTGCTTGATTGATTGGTCATAAATGTCTGATTGGACATAAATGTTTAACTGGTAATAAATAATTTTAAAGTGTATATATAGTCGTGTAAATATTGTTTTAATTGTGTGTGTATTAAAATGTATATTAAAATGTAACCTTATATATATATATATTCAATATTCCTACTATTATACAACTCACACTCTCTCTTAATTTATTTATTTATCTGGGTGGAATTTTCAATCATTAATAAAATACATTTTAAAGCACTCAATTGAGCTGAAATTGAAAAAAAAAAACAGGATTATTTGGAGGACAATACAATGATTTAATTATAAATAATAAAAATTAATTGATTAAAACGAATTATTTAAAGAATTACAAATACAGCTAGCCACTTTGGCGACTTGTGTCAAAAAACTGGAAGAGGTTTCTTTCTCACGTTTTAAAGCATTTTGTTGAACTGAAATTTTATATACACGATTGTTTTGGATGAAAATGTGATACTTTAATGATAATAAAAATTTATTACCACTTAATGTTGTTATTCTGTCATATGCATATACACATTTATATTAATTGTAACTATTTAATAAAAAGTAGCTAAAATAAAATTTTTCTTTGTTGATATAAGTAGGAATTGGCTTAAAAGTTTTTTTTTTTAATGTAACTTGTTCATTTATTTATTGCTTGTTATTTATTGCGCATCTTTGTCACCGAAATACGTGAGATACAGTATCTTACGCAAATAAAATATTTTTCACGGTCTACGTATCATTGCGTTATCTAATTTAAATCTATCCATCTGAATTATAAAAAAGAATATTTTGTACGTGTGTGAGAGGAGATTTATCTAATTTGTATAATTGTTTTTCTTTGAAAATTCTCTGAAATAAAAATTTCTTCCATGCAAAATAGTCAAACCTTTGATCATTGAATTCGCCAAATGAAATTACATAAGTATAGAACAATACAAAAAAAATAGCACAAAAATCTCTTTTATTTTATTCTCCAGAAATAATGTGTCAAAATATATAAATATATATAGTTTTTTACAAATAAAATGTAATCATAGAAAATAACTGAAACAACCTTTCTAGTGTGTTGGTTGAGGTTAAGTTGATTAGTGTTTGGTTGAGGAATGGAAAGTTTTGCTGTTCATTTATTGATTCGATTTCGTTTTGGAATCAATATATGTATGGAAAATTATAAAACAAAAAAAAGAATTTCGTCATATTTCAAAGCTATTTCTCTATATCATTTCATGTTTTGATGGTAATTACAAAAAATCTGTATGTAACAAAAATGCTAACTACGACAAATTCTAAAAACTTCTAATTGATGTTGGATAATTTTACTTTCTTAATTTCATTTAATTCATACAACAAGTAACAAATTACATCATGTGATGTAAAATGTATTTCATTATATAATACAATACACCAAAAAAGCAGAATTTTTATAAAAATAAAAATAAATAAATTTCGTAAATTTTAGTATATATATTAGGATGGGGAAAAAGAAAGCCCTTATTTTTGCATGAAATTCAAGACTTTATTTAACATGCTTCGGATTTTTCGATTTGGGTCAAATATGCACCATTTTGTTGTATAATTTGTTGCCATTTCAAAGGGTAGCTTCATAACGCCTCTCTAATAGAAGTCTTGTTTCTTATTGGCATAAAACTCTAGTAATCTCTCTCTCTCTTTTCACAATCTTCCCTTGATTCCAATTTCTTATCACTCAGGAAGTTTTGAAATGCCAGAAAAAGATGATAATCACTTGGTGCCAGGTTTGGACTATATGGTGGATGCATTAAAACTTCCCTACCAAGCTCCCAGAGTTTCTGGCGAGTCACTACAGACGTGTGCGGCCTGGTGTTGTCCTAATGGAAAACAAAACCTCTTCTGTTTGCCAATTCTGGCCATTTCTGATCAATCTCTAGCTTCAAATGGTCCAGTTGTTGACAGTAGAGATCTGAATTTAGTGTTTGGCCTTATGGAAACTATTCATTATAAATTATTCCTTTCCAGTCCCACCAAATACACAGTAGAACCTTCATGGCCGTTAGTCCTAGATTGGCCACCGTTTGAGCTGCTTCAATGTTCTTTCACCACGATCGTTTTCGCTCAATATTGTCGTATGTGAACCATTTCTCATCCCCAGTCACCATCCGTTTAAGAAATGGGTCGATTTTATACCGTTTGGCCAGGGCTTCGCAGATGGATCATGTTTTCTGGTGTTAATTGGTGTGGCATAGAAGCATCGAGCTTCTTTATGAACCCAACTTTGCGTAAATGGTTTAAAACTGTTTTAGGTTCGTCTTTAGCTCCTGGGCGATGTTACGACTACCAACATGCAAATCAACTTCGATTATTTCAGTGATTTTATCAACATTTTCGACGACGGGCCTGCTTGTGTGAGGTGTATCTTTAACATCAAAAATGCCTGAACGGAATCGACGAAACCCAAATTGCGCATAACTAGCTGTGTGTTACAGTATCGAAACCATAAACACCATTTACAATTTCAACCACCTCACTCGAATTTTCGCCTTTATCAAAGAAAAACAGTAAAAAGAACCGAATTTTCTCTTTGGTGACTTCCAATTTAACACACAGTAACTCACAACTGAATAGAGCAAAAAAAAAAAAAAAAAAAAAAAAAAAAAAAAAACGAATTTTTTTAGTGTAAGCTGTTACCTTGACAACGAGCATAAATTTGAAATTGTGTGATCGATACTTCACGAGATATCGACAATACAGCCATCTACCGAAAAAATAATGGATTTCTTTTCCCCCAACCTATTATATTAATAATTATACAATATAGTATTATATAATATATCTAATTATATAATATATATAACTACTAAATTTCTGCTTTTTACCAGAAATGAATTTTATTTTAAAAAAGTGTTCATTGTAAAGAACAGTTTTAGCCATCAAGAAGTTATGTTATTAAGTATATGTGTGTGTGTGTAATAATTCCCTTTAATTTCATCTAAATATCTTTCTAACATGTAATGGTGCTGGCCTTTTAGGACCAACACGTAAATATTAACTAGCTTGTCCACCTGAAGGGATTTAATCATGATTGTCTCTTAAAAATTAAATTCTCAGCACTTTTAAAGTAAGGTTGCATCAGAATTCATCGTCCGATATTTTTCCTCCAATAACAAGCTTCGTCCACGGAAGTCATGTGAATTTTGTATCTTCCAGTTCTCGCTTCATATAGAAGCTCTCGTTCTCAAGGAAAATTGGCTGGCCGATATTTGTATATAATGTTAATGTTACTATAATTGTGCGCTCATACGTTTTTGAAAAAATCCTTTGTGGTAACTATTTTGTGTATGTTTGTATACGTGTACTTTTGTAAGTATGCCACGACAATATAAACAAAATATTTCATAATCAAGAAAAAGTCTTCGCGAAGGGGAGGAGGAAGGCATTTCAAATATATATATATATATATATATATATATATATATATATATATATATATATATATATATATATATA